>JALXJV020000007.1:23240911-23829851 GCA_024633595.2 Lepomis macrochirus | reverse complement strand
AGCCTCTGTTCAGGTAAAAAGGAAACAGTAATCATGTTAATGCTTTAAGTGTAGAATAAATACATTCACACAGTTTCTGAATCTGTCAAGCTTTTATCTCATAATCATGACTTGTTAAGTGCTGCATTTTCTCCAACTTCAATGTTTTCAGTAACTCCAGCATCGTCTCAGATAGTTGCCGTATATGTTCAGGGACCATCCCTCCAGGAGCTTCAGAGCAAGCGACAGGTGACTGTCACCTGTCTTCTGGTTGGCCCTTCTCTTAATGATTTCTCCATCACCTGGAAAGTAGGTGGAAACAAATATTCTCTTAATGTCCATACTGAGTCAGCAGTGAGTCACAGCAATGGGACGGAGTCTTTGCGGAGCTTCCTCAAAGTGTCAGCAGAGGACTGGCATGCATATAAACAAGTGTCTTGTGAGGGAAAGCACCGATGTTCCAACCAGGGCTACGAGGACCATATAAGCAAAAGCAGAGGTAGTGTGAAACATCAGAAGCTCAGCAGTAAAAAGAAAAATCTCCATAATGCTTGTGCTGGTTGTGACTAAATCATGAATTGAAATATAAACCCTTGTTTACTTTTGTCTTCTTTTTGTTTTTCTCAAGACCTGCACCCACCAACAGTGAAGATATTACAACCAACTGCCTCCGAGCTGTCTACCTCAGACGTGCTCACACTTATTTGCCTAGTTTCTGGATTTTTCCCGTCTAACATCATGGTGTACTGGGAGCAGAATGGCCAGAGACTCCCTTCAGCTCGCTACACCAACAGTCTTGCCTGGAAATACACAGAGAGCAGCGCATATTCAATGAGCAGCAGACTAAACACATCCAAAACTGAGGACAAGGAGTCTACGTATTCTTGTGTTGTCAGACATGAGTCCTCTGAAACGCCGTTTGAAAGCACTATAAAGGATGTTTTTGGTGAGCTGAGAATTAACATTTAGTAACAATGAGGTTCACTGGTGTTCATTGCATCATAGTAAAAATGTCCAAGCCGATCCTGATAAGGACAAATTATTTAGTTGCATCGATGAGTGTTGGCTAAATTTACTAAGCTCCAAAAATAACAGCTGTTATCTTTCTTTCTCATCAGCAAACATCAGCAAAACATTCAGCAAGCAGCTTCTCATGTTTAGCTGGCACTGTTTAGTCGCTGTCAGTCCCAACAACTCGTCTTCTCTATAGGTGATCGCTTCACATCCACTGCAGGAGTTCCAATCTTCCACTTAAACTAACCGTTTAAGCTTTGAAGCAGTGCCTTTAGTATTTGGATCAAGTAGTTCATGAAGAAATAAACTGTGTCAATTTAGAAGGCTACCGCTGTTATTTCAGTATATCAGATAAATATTTAATCAACATTAAAGTAAAGAGAATTATTGGATTAGACCTACTAGCTTCAGATACCCAGTATTAAAGGACTCTGATCAGGATCTGGGTAAAAAAAACTTCATCTTAACATCAATACTTCGTAGTATCTTATTCTTCTCAAGTGTCAGTGTTGCTTAAAGCGCAAAGGTAAAGAAGTAAAGAGACATATCACCGTTAGAACCTTTGTTCTCACTTATCTAATGTGAGTTCAACAGTTTTATGAAATGTCTCATGATTTTTCCTGCTACATGACCTTGAGTACAAATTCATAAAGAACTTTAATAACTCTCTTCCCCAGCCTCAGTGACCTACAGCGAACCTTCAGCCACCTTGCTCCAGGGCTCTGGTGAACTTGTGTGCCTGGTCTTCGGCTTCAGCCCTGCATCCATTCGCATCACTTGGTTTTCTGGTGACACCAAGGAACAGTTGGACTACAACACTAGTGAACCCATCAGAGGCCCAAATGGAAAGTTCAGCATTCAAAGCCACCTTCGTCTGTCCCATGGCAACTGGTTCCCTGGGGCAGTCCTCACCTGCAGGGTGACACATGTGAACACCACCCAATCCCTGAATATATCTAAACCAGGTGCTGGTTCCTCTGTTCATCTAAATCTTTCTAGCATTTTAAAGATTGCACATACTAGGTTAACCACACATTTTAACTTAATATGTGAGTCTGTTTGGTTAACTGTCAAATCTCTTTTAAATTCTTCACAGGCACATTTGAGGGCTGTTATTTCTTAGATGAGATTATACATGCTGATGTGAACCAAGACACAGATGTGGAAAGCTGGTATATGGCTTTCACTTTCCTCTTTTTTTTCCTCATCTCCGTCATATATGGTGTCCTGGCTACTGTGATTAAGGTAAGTAATCCTCCAGTACAATATTTCAACTGCATGACTTTAATATATCTGGTTTGTTTAATATTGTCATTATTCTACAACATTAATATTTTTGGGTAGTTTGAATGTAACTTTGTAACAGATCTGACATATTCCCTATGTTTTCTCCTTTTAGACTAAATGATGATCCCCCAGGACAGATCCCATTTTATGATCCAAATGTGAACTTCTTTCTTATTTTACATTTCTACTACATTTTATGGAATTGATTTATACTATTGTCATTTGTTTATGTTCCAGTAAAATAGTTGGTTTAGCATGTATGTAAAGCATGTGTGTAAGCAACAATAATAAATGACATTCAAATACCAATGCAATTAACAACTAATCTGTCGCTGGACTCATTCTTGAATAAAGAAAAATTAAGATTCAAATATGGAAAACAAAGTTTGTCATGTCTACAATCTATAATAATAATAAAACAAATGATACATAATGACAAATGAAACAGTATTCTATAGGAATATAGTACTACAGTATACAGAGTCATACCAACGTTCCTGTATTACACAGATAGTCCACAAGAGTGAGACAAAGCTCTGCATGCAGCAGTGGTGATTTGACACCTCTAAAGAAACACTCCTTGTGTAGTAATTTGAAGATGCTGACAGGTCTGAACTGGAACTGTGAATGGTATAATACAGAAGTACACTCACGTGAAAAGAAAAACAGAGTCTGTTTTTTTTTTATCTCTTCTCTTTTCCATACATACACATACAGAGTCACAGTAAATGTGTGCACACTCTGTCTCAGAGTTGGAGCTGCGTGTTTGTGTCTGCATTTGTGTTCCTTGTGGGTTTAAAGGAATTCACATCTGGCAAGGATGACTCCAAGCACATCCAGGCTTACTACTGGCTACGTCTGGAGTGATCTGGCACTGTGTCTGCCCTGATTGGCTGGGGACCCTGTGGCAGCCAGCCCAAATCTGTGACGCTGTTGCTGGGATGGAGTCACAGCATGCTGCTGCCAGTTTAAGTGCCAAGGGACGGGCAACAGGGAAACAGGGCACCATGCCTAGCAGGCTGTCTGAGAGTGTGTCCGTTTCTAACACTTCCATACCCTCCCAAACTCTTATGTCAAGCCCACTCTTCCTCTGGGTTCTAGCTTGACCCATTTGCTGTGTAGATATAAACCAAGGAGAAGTAACAACTGAACATTCTTACTCATAAAGGAGAACTATTTTCTCTCTACAACAACTGAGCAAGGTACTCAACCACAAACTGCCCAGTGGCCAACAGTAGAAGGCTGTGGTGGTACCGCGTTAAGTGTGTTCAATTGACTATGAAGTAGTACAGTGCTAAAAAGACCATACAGGCTAAGCCAGCTTTACCTTGAAAACAAAGATGTATCTTATCTTTTTTTTAAGTATATTTTTTAGAGTTATGAAGAGAGAGGCAGTCTGCACTTTCTAACCTTTCTGTAATATTTCCATTTCAGCCATATCAATTTAAAGTCAAATGTGGGACGGTAAAAAAGATAAGCAACAAGATCTTTCTCATGAATGAACAGATGGAGTCATTCTGATGGTCATTACAGTATTATACTGTTCATAATACAGTAAAGGACTTCAGTATAATACAGTATAATACATGTATACAGTATAGCTGTGACTCAGGAGATAGAGCTGCATGTCGAAGCGTCCTTGGGTAAGATACTGAACCCCGAATTGCCCCTGGTGGCTGTTCTATCAGTGTATGACTGTTGGTTTATGTTTGAGCACTTAGGCTCAGTGTATGAATGTGTGTGAATGGTGAATGGGATGTAGTGTAAAAGCCCTTTAAGTGGTTGAAAAGACTAGAAAGGCGCATTTATATATACTGTCACTGTTACATTGTTTCTGTCATGATGATCATCAACATCATTTTTTTGGCATAGTGAAAGTTCTCTACACACACACATTCTGCATGTATTGGTACATGGTCTACAGGTGGCACCATTGAGCAAACTGAGGCCAGTCCTCCTATGGCCATGTCCATTTTTGACAAACAAGCGATCATTTCAAGAGAGGAATTAACTGTCTTTAATATACTTAAAAAATGGAAAATGCATACCGCAGCACAAACCTCATCACTCCACCTCATAATTGCTTCAAAAGAAAAAGACAGGATGAACTACAGTAAAATACAGAAACAAAGCCTGGCAAACCTTAAAACACCATAGAGACAAGGAACACCCATCTAGAGAACAAACCCAGAGTCCAATCATACTAACCACATTATACAGTTATGTGAATAATTACTAAGTTATAAAATGAACAAAATTGTTCATGAACAATGAACAAAAGTGTGTTAGCGTTCAAAATGAACGCTAACACACTTCTATAAGTCCTACTACCAACGAAATATACAATGGGGAAAGACAGTGATACAAAACACAGGTCTTGCCTTCACACCTGACTTTAAAAAGACATACAAATACAACCTTTGGGGCAATATTTGACAACTCTACAGGGTGATATGAACAACATAACCCAAATTATGCTAAAGACAATGTAAAGAAAGTGCAGAGAGTGAAGTCAACAGATTGCCTTTCAAGAGGGTAGCCCATGTCGCATCGGCCCAGAGTTCTCCGATATATCTACAGAGCGTGGTGAAGCCTTGTCAATGTGGCATCAGTTCCCCTCTTCCCCATTTGAACGATGTCCAGACCTCTCACACCCTGGTCACGATCTGTTAACCAAATTTCCTTCAGACAGGCTCAAGGAAGCTGCTAAATTCAATGCTTTGCTCTAAACTGCATTTTTTGTATTTTTATATACAATGACAGTAAAGTCTCTGTCTATCTATGTAGTTAAATGTACTGTACAATATGAGCATCACTTACATTGTCTCAAGAAGACAGCCAAAGTGATTCTAAACAAGAAAGAATTTCATACATGCATTGTTTTAGTTAATCCATTCTGTGCAAATGGCAAGATAAATACTTCAAAAAGACATACTACACATTTGTGCTATTTCACAAATCAGTAAACACCACCATGACAAAAAACAAAAATTGCACTGGTAATTTTGAAGATAGCATTTGTATTGTGCTTTACTGTCATTGTTGTCTAGTGCCCACCAGCCACCAGACAGTATTCATATGAGGGCTCGTCCAAACAGCAATTAAGATTTTAATATTCAGGTGTCAGTGCCCCCCAACAATAGTGATATCACTGTTACTAAGTAACATTTCAAATGATAATGCAACACGTGTGTGTGTGTGTGTGTGTGTGTGTGTGTGTGTGTGTGTGTGTTTAGTTTTAGTTATATAATACTTCCAGCAGGTGGCAACATTCTATTATCTATATTGAACTATAATGCAACATCAACAGTAAGCGTTTTTAAGTATAACATAGAAAAAAAACAGCAGTAAATTGATTTTTTTTTTAAATGTCTGCAGCTGGATCAAACTTAAAAACTAACTTCACGCTGCCATCATTTCAGCCAGCCATTGCTGGGCTTCACACAGACCCTGACTGGAGATGTTTCATGCTCAATCTATATCCCAATGGCTGACAAAAACAAAACAGTACCGAACCTGACCAAAACCCTGGAGGACAGAGATTTCTGATTAAAACTCTTGCTCATTTGCTCTTTCTTTCACACGATAGGATACTGTAAACTACACACAGTCTAAAAGGGCATTTTGCGTGGCTTCATCTATCATGAAGTATTGTTAAACTAGCAAAAACTGAGGCAACTGCAAATATGACAGTTTTAGCCCAGTGTTGTAGCTCTGACAAAGCATTCACCTTCAAGCTAACCCTCACATTAACAGAGACGAAACATTTTAACTCAGCGACATTAGCTCCAAAATCATTTTGATGGTACACTGACTTGTAATAGGGTGAATGTCATCTGTAGTCGTTTTCACACAGAGATGCCGCAATAAACGAGTAAAGAACATCCACCTATAGAGCCTTAGAGGCGACTCAAATCTGACCCCCCTTTCTGGTTCTGTACATTTTATTCCAGAAAATAAGGCTGTATGAAAGTGTCTTCTCTTGTTACCACTCCAGGCTGGGGCACTGGTTACTTGCACTGTGCAACATTGGATTCCTGTGGTTTATGGCACCAGCATGACTCTTCAGCAAACAAGCTCTAAGAAGAAGCAAAGTGTATAGCTAACATTACAATGTACAATGTAAGGTATTTTTAATAAGCTAGCTCGGTATTCTCAGTATGAATGTCATGGCAGAGGCTACGAGGAGACCAAAGTCTAGTTTGTCTAGCTATCTAGCTTTGTTGGCTAGCTTGCCACCCAAGTTTTAAGCAACATTATGCTGTTGCTGGTGGAGACTGGTGTCGGACCTGAGCTGGGAGAGCAAACAACAATACCAGGCTCAGCAGCATCTATGGACATGATGTTAGATGATGGCAAGGCAAAGAGGCCGAACAGGATGTTGATGGAAGCTTTCAAAAGAAAAAGAGAATAACCAAGCAAGAAGTAAGAGGAAATAAAAGGCTACAAGACAGACGGAGAACTGGCATTTTTTATGTTGGACTAGTGAATAATATTTGTGTCTTGCTCACCACCACTTTCCTTTGGTATGAAAAGAAAACTGTGAGTCCAGATCTTCACAGCTAAATCCCCAAAGAGCTGAGATATTGATGCCAGCTAAATGTTTATACTTTCATTTTACCTTTTCTGTTCACCAGAAATGACATACAGCCAAAACGGTTAACTCCTTGGTAAGTCATGATCTGTTGGACATCATTCACCTGTCTAAAAGAAAGGTGTTAGAGGAAGGGCTGGACCATGGACTATCTATGGGAAGGACTGAGAATCATTTGCTTATTTTGTGCACATGTGTGAAAAACAAAATTAGAACATGGCATTTTCTGCAAAAATATCATTTAAAATTAAACCTACTGGTCCAGAATAGGCCTACATATCATGAAGTTAGTGATGATAGTGCAGATGTGATTGCCCTTTTGTTTTCCTCTAGATGGTAGTACAGTACAAGCTTCGACAATGACTATCTCTAGGAAGACACTTCAGAGCATTGCATGGAGAGAAGGATGTTGTGTTTTTCTTCCATATAGTTTACCCTCTACAACTGTGTTTCTACCCATCAAACCAATACTTCATTTTCTTTTTTTAATGTCTGCGTTTTACACTTGCACCATTCCAGTCACAAGGACATTGTCAGAGTATAATGGCGCTTACCCATGGACACCAATCTGGTGTGTCATGAGACATTGGGGAATTGAAGCTTATTTTCTGATGGACTATTTCAAAACAAAATATCTTTATAAATTGTAAAGTATGTCAGTAGTATATCACTGTCAGCAAAGCGCGTGCATGTGAACGTGCACGCGCATAATGCGCGTGACAGTCGTGCACGTGAATTAATTTGTGATTAATTTGTGATTAATTTGTGATTAATTAATAATTTAATCAAATCTCAATTAATTAAAAAATTAATTACTTATGAATTAAAATATGGATTAAAATATTAAATTAAAAATATGAAATTAAAAATATTAAATTAAAATATTAAATTAAAAATAAATTAAAAAATATTATATTAAAAAAAAAAAAAAAAAAAAAATGTAGGGTCATGCTGAGGTCATTCACCAAATGGGATGGGGAGGGTGTGAAAGGGGGTTTTGTATTAGGGCGTGTCCGGACTTATCCTCTATTAGCAACGGCGAGGTCGATCACCAAAAGGTGAAGACCGGGTGCGAAAAAAGGGGGTGCTGAGTATGGGGATATCCTCTAAAAGCGGATGTTAGGGTTTTAGCAGACAGTTGTGTATATATAGAGGGGTTAGTTTTTCGACATACATCTGACCGAGGCGTGGAACAGTGAATCGGACCGAGCTATATTCGTGCAGAACAACAGTACCATCTTTGCATCGTCACAATCATGGACATGAACATGGACACAGGTAATCAATTGGGAGTAACGACTCCAAAACAACATAAAATTATAGATCCTTTTGCATTGTGTATGGTGACATTGTTCTAATTAATATGTTTTGTACAGGTGCGAGGACATGTGCTGCGAGTGAGGATCTATCAAGCAGCCCTAAATATTTTCCATTACTCAAGGATGATGTTGTCGATAACTCATGGGTAGATGACTATAGCAAAGAACTGGGGAAAAGAAATTTAACATTTCTCATTCCTGAAGAAAAATCAGAGGAGGACAAGAGCAGGGTCAAGCCGTATATGGATGCTTGTATGGACACTCTGGGGTGCTGTGACAAGAACACATCTCCCAACACTACTGTTAGCAGTATTATACAGGTAACCGTAGCCTATTATTTATACGATATACTGCAACAAAAAGCTATACAAACATGTGTGTACTGTGCATATACAGATGAATGGTGCAGAAAACAACCTCACACATGCATTGACACGCTACCCTTCTTTTATATCAAAGGACATAAGAGAGAAATTACGCAGAAGCTTTTTAATAAAAATTTCACTGATGCTCAAAAGTACGTCCTACGTGGTCTTGGGGTGGTGCCGTCGTGTGAATGCAGTATTCGAGACATTGCAGCAGGTGCTCTACAGATTTGGCTAAGAAATCCATTTCTCATTGCATCACTTAAACGGGTAACTAGAGTGGAGGACAGTGTGAGTACTGTAGTTAAGGAATCTCTGGACATCTGGAAGGAGGAAAAAACACTAAAACAACACAATGGGGAATGTGTCTAGTCTACTAAACTGTGTCAAAAAGAGATACGTCGTGTATAAGATGAGAGCCCTGTTGTGTGAAGCTGTTAACGATGCAATACGCGACACAGATGGGACACTATGTTGTTCTAGATTTGTCAAACAGACAGAATGCGTTAGACGAATGACCTCTGGATGGCGTACCATGGTGCAAATGACAGCGGATAAATATGCAGATGTGAAATCTACTCTACTCGATATAGTAAATGTTTTTCCTGATAATGATTTTCATACCGGTCATGTGTTTTGTTTTGTACTTTTAGCATTGATTTGTGTGTTTTAATGTTAACCAGAAAACAACACGCCGACGTTGATGATGTGATGTATTGCTTAACTGAATCTTTGGTTTGTAAAAACATAGATTCGTGTACTGATTTTCTGAAAAGTGTATACTTGAAAACTTGTGTACTTGGAAAATAAAATACTTGAACACAGACGTTGAATCGTCAGTCTTTGTAATAAAGATCATGGAGGAGGTGATGAGAAATATCTACTATGCGACAGAAAATGCAGGGGGTTACGGAGGCAAGCAAAAACTTAAAAAAGGCCATATTTGACACCACTGGAGTCCGGTGCGTAGATTCAGACGTAGAAAACTGGCTCATGAAGCAAGATGCCTATACTCTACACAAGACGGCACCGGTGCATTTTAAGAGAAACAAGGTTTTGGTGAATTCAATAGATTGGCAATTCCAGCTAGATTTAGTCGACATGTCCGCTTATTCTGCTGATAATGATGGGATACGCTATTTGTTAACATGTATAGATTTGTTTTCAAAATACGCATGGGTTCGCTGTTTAAAAAATAAGAGTGGTAAATGCGTCACAGCATCCTTTAAAGATATCTTAACTGAAGGTAGAATACCGCGTAAAATTCAAACTGACGAGGGAAAAGAGTTCTTAAACAAAGATTTTGATGCGTTAATGAAAACTAATAGTATCGTACACTTTACCACATCAAACGAGACAAAGGCATCTGTAGTAGAACGCTTTAACAGGACTCTGAAGTCTAAAATGTGGCGCTATTTAACAGCCAATAATTCTAAACGATACGTAGCTATATTGCAGGATTTAGTCACCTCCTACAATCATAGTTATCATCGTAGTATTAAAATGAAACCGATTGATGTAACAAAAGACAATGAAGATATCAGTATTTAACAACTTGTATAAAACAAAAGATAAAAGAGTAATTCGTTTTAAATATAAAGTGGGTGATACCGTGAGAATTTCAAAACTACGCGGCCCTTTTAAAAAAGGTTATGAGCAAAATTATACTGATGAATATTTCACTGTAAAGGAATGCGTGTCAAGGGACCCTCCTGTTTACAGGTTAAAAGACTATGACGGAGAAGTATTACAGGGAACATTTTACGAGCAAGAGATGCAAGAAGTTATTATAGATAAAAACAAAACATTTAAAATAGAAAAGGTTTTATCTAGAAAGAAAAGACAAGGCCGGGACATGGTGCTAGTCAAATGGGTCGGATGGCCAGATAAATTTAACTGTGGATTTTGGAAAAACAGGTCATTCAGCTACCTTAGCAGATTACAAACACACGTATAAATGGATACAGAGGATTTTTTTGTCACCCTGCCCAGCAACTCGTCTGCATTATTTTACCCGAGCAATACAATAGCAAACTTTAGAACGAAACTAGCCAAGCCTTTACACTTTAAATCAGCATACGAGGTGGGTTTGATAGAAATACAATATCCAAAAACATGGAGATCTTTTTCATCAGAAGACTCAAAATTTGTTGTGTTTGATAAAAAATCCAACAAGAGGGTAGTTCTATCAGCGACACAGGGGTTCTATACAACAATGTCACAGATAATAGCTGAACTAAACAGTTGTTTATCTGAAAACGACATGGGTCACATTGAGCTTGATTACAACAACATTACCAACAAAGTAAGCGTTTTACCAACGAGAGATGTGGAATTAACGTTTCAAGGAAAACTTGCACAAATGTTGGGATTTATCCCCGGAGTGCCTTTTAAAACTCACGAGGGGATTACAACGTTTAGATCTCAGCCTCGAACTAACACAGTATTGACACAGATGCCGTATTTGGCATCACATCCTGCCGATGTTAATGTAGGGATGTATAACATGTTTGTTTATACCGATATTGTTGATCATCAGACAGTAGGGGATAGTTACGTCCCTCTTTTAAGAATAGTACATATATCGGGGGCAAACAACCATATGATCACAAACACTTATGACAGACCACACTACCTGAGGCTCTGCAAAACACACATTGATAGTATCGAGATTTCTCTCAAGACAGATCAGAATCAACACATCCCTTTTACGTACGGCAAAGTGATAATAAAGTTACACTTTCGACCCGTAAAATATCAGTATTAGTCAAGGAGCAAAATGTACCATCCATATGCTCATAACGCGGACAAATACGTTGCATATTATACAGCCCAAGCGGGAGGTGATTTACCGGGATACAGTGGGCTCGGTGCACAGTACGGGGCAGGGTTAGGGGGTATCTTTAGGGGTCTATTTAGATTGGCATTCCCCTTACTCAAGAAAGGATTTACATTTGCAGCCCCTCATTTAAAGACAGCTGCTAAAAACATAGCTACGGATGTTATTACTAACGTCATAAACAGACATCAAGAGGGGTCCGGTATAGTGGCTGTGGCTCCCCGACCAATAAAACGACCTCCTGGGAAAAGAGGGAGTTCCCCACCAAAGAGGCGTAGCCGAACAACAAATAAGAAGACCCATACTAAGACTAGAAAAAATATAAAAGCAAGGAGTAGCAAGTCGACGAAACGTCAGAAGACAAGAGACATTTTCTAACGAGAATGTCGTTGGTACATAACCTGTCACAAGAGTGCGTTAAGTCGGAGCTAGACCTGTTTATGGTACCGTTAACACAAACAAGTATTGAGAAATGCGTCTACGTCGAATTCCCTCCTCTAGCGGCGATATCAGACTCTGCACCCCTCGAATTTTTCATTCCTGCTAGTACAGAGGACTACTTGGATCTAAACAATACGTTCCTGTACACGCAGGCAAAAATCACCAGAGCTAATGGCGGAAACCTGGACCAAGCAGACGAAGTGGGTTTTATCAACTATCCCGGGTGTACAATGTTTTCCCAGGTCGACATATCGTTGGGGGACCGCCTCGTAACGCAATCATCAAACACATATCCTTACAGGGGTATAATAGAGTGCCTTTTGAACTATGGAAAGGATACTCTGCAGACACAGTTTGGATCAGGACTATTTTGCATGGATACAGCAGGTCATATGGATGACGCAACAGGTGGAGGACGCAATGAGGGACTAGTTAAAAGAATGGAGTACACGCAAGGGGGCCGCGTAGTGGAGCTAATATCCCCTTTGCATTCTGACTTGTTTTTTCAAGACAAGTTAATGATAAACGGTGTAGACCTCAAGATAAAATTCATAAGAGCTAAAAACGAATTTTGCTTAATGCGCAACACTGTAGATGACTTTCGGGTTAACATTATGTCAGCAAGCCTGTTTGTAAAGAAAGTCACCGTGTCTCCGGCTGTTAAGTTAGCACACGCTAAGGCGTTAACGCATGGCAATGTTAAATATCCCATAGACCGAGTCTGTCTTAAAAATTTTAGCGTTCCGACGGGCACTCGTGTTTGTAATCAAGAAAATATATTCTTGGGACAAATACCTAAATTTATTGTAGTAGGATTTGTAGATCATGAGGCATTCACAGGTAGCTATACGCGTAATCCATTTACATTTAACCATTACGATATAGAGTTTTTATGTTTATACGTTGACGGCCAGCAATATCCTTCAAAACCCTTTCAACCCAACTTTACCAGAGGGAATGCCATCAGGGAGTATCACCAATTGTACTCCGCAACTGGAAAGTATCTTAAAAACAACGCTATGGCCATAACCCGCGATGAATTTTGTAATGGATACAGTCTGTTTTGTTTTAACCTGAGCCCTGATGAAGGATGCGGAGACCATATGTCGCTCATTAAAAACGGTAGTGTTAGATTAGAGGCTCGTTTTAGAAATCCGCTTCAACGCACGATAAATGCGGTTATTTACGCCACATATGATTCTATAATTGAGATATCATCAAGAAGACAGGTTCTCATTGACTTTTTCTAACTTTGACAAAAGGATAGTATGAATACGATAGAATTGTCAAAAGTACTTGACAAGGTAGTAAAGCAAGGCGTCTTTCTTGGAGTATTTGCTAGTGACCAGCTTCCTAAACCGCTTATTAAAAAGAGACCCGTCATGTTGGTGGTAAACACAGACCCCTCCTACATGGGTGGACAACATTGGGTCGCTATCTATATTGACAAACGGGGTGTGGGATCGTTCTTTGACAGTTTTGGGAACTCTCCTGTATACTCACATTTTCCTGAATCCTTTTCTGTCTTTCTCAACAGTAATTGTAAGTCCACGCAACACTCTGTTAGACAAGTGCAAGATGTGAATTCTGTAGTGTGCGGACAGCATTGTGTGTTTTTTCTTTACCACATGGATAGAGGGTTATCTTATGACAATGTTATGACTAAATATAGTAATAAACTGTCATGCAATGATTTTATGGTGTGCAAATTTGTGAAAAAAATACGACCCTCGGTTGTATCGCGGACAAAATAATTATGCAGAATGTAACCAATGTGTCCGAGTATCAGATTCTTTTAAATGTGCATGATAATATTAGAAGCTGTGTCTCGATCATTATCAAAATGATAACTAGATTGAACCCGTGTACACAACGTTTTTTGTTATTCTGATGATATAAATAAAAACACTTTGAAATGATAAAGTTATGCCTCTGTGTATTTATTTAAAACCAATATACAATTAAAAAGTTATCCAATCACTCAATCGCATTTTAGGAGACACAAAGGGACTTTCTTCATCGTTTGCTAATCGATGCCCTCTGCTAACAAGAGGTGTAGACGTTGATCCGGTAATAAGAGGAGAAGATTCCCCAGAAGTCTTTCTCTTAAACTCGTCAATTTTTCTTTTGACCCGTTGATTCGGTACAACTGATAAAGGTATATTCAGTATAGCCAGCGATTGCAGATACTCATCCCAACCTGTAGGTCTATGGCTGTCAGACACGTTGTGAGAAGCAGTCACTCCTCTTATCAAATCATACACATGAGACCCTTTAATGACATTACCCTTAAACACAAACTCCCCACGTTCAGTCCAAGCAGATATGTTTTTTGAGGAGGACATTTTATCCAAAATATGCAGAGCTTTATTCTTGCTGTTTTTGGCATGTTTTTTAAAACTTCTTCAAAACAAAATCTCTTCCTTCTTGATTCTTCTGCACTGAAGGGTGAGAATCCTCAGCGACAGGCATTGCCAAAGTTAGAGTGTTCTGGTCTTTCTCTCCTTGTTTTACCATGGTGAGAAATCTCTGCAACGCCATGGAGTATTTTTTTGCTTTTTCATGAAGATCTTCAGTCTTTTGATCTAGAATTTCTTTTATAGTACGATCCAGGTCATTTTCAACAGTTTCTCGAATAGACTTCGTGTGCGGAGGTCTTCTTAGAAGATCGAGTTGTTGTTTAGGTACCAGAAACATTTTTTGTGCATACTCCATAGTCATCTAAGTTTGTCTTGAAGCTATAAGACTCGTTATAAATGGCACGGCGATACTCAGGAGGGGTAGAAGAAAACCGCCAGACTGTTTGAGCATCGTCTTCTTTTTCTTTGAAGCGTAAACCTTTTATTTGCGAGCAGTCTAATCCCGCCTTCTTCTTTTGCAATTTTTGATACTGCGTCTTATTTAAAGGAATTTTACCTTTTAAAACATTGTAAGCTATCTCGCATAGCGCTACCAAAAGGTCTGGTGATGCAGATTTAATAATATTCACTCTCTGAGATGGAGATGCTCCGTGCAAAGTTTGCAGTAAAGACAGGTTCCTTTTAATGCGATCAGACATGTTTATTTACTTTCTCTTAGGCACATACACGACAGGCAGGTCTGAATGCAAATCAGTTCTGAGTCTGAAATCATCAGGTGTCTTAGCTTTAAAATCAATCATCAAGTAACCGTAAGGAGCACTAGTGGCGTCGTCGAAACAATCCATAAAAAAATGACTCTTCCCCGGAAACATTTGTCTAGCCATAAGCATGACTTGGTATTTATCTCTGGGGTTTTTAAACAAAACAACATAATTGGTATTCAAATTAATAGTACGGCTAACTTTGCCTTGAAAAAACAAATTCTGAACCAGGTATAAACAACTTAGATTCCTATGATGCACATATTTTGTAAACACGTTTTGGACCTCCATGTTATTGCTGGCATCACTCATTAAGTCATCAATAATCAACAAATTGTTTTTATCTAAAGGTAACAATGTATCATCGCATAAAGAAGGTGGTATGCCTTCAATGAAATTCACATTTCTAATTTTCAATAACTGGTCGTACAATGGCTGCCAACACGAAAAAATATATACAACATTTTCAATCTGTTTTGAAATGAGCTTATCGGCATTTTCAATCAACATTTTCACAAAATATGTTTTACCGCTGTTTGAAGGACCTGACACAATTAGACTAAAAGGATGTTGTAATCTAAAATCAAAATCATCAGTGTCTCTAACAGCCATTTCGATAACCATACAGTAAAGTTCTCAGATCAGGAAAAAACTCTGCGTACGGTGTACCACGACTTGAAGTCTTTTGGCAAATGTTTTATTTTTTTAGTTCGAAAGCCTTTTTATTTCTCAGATACTTAAATTTGTCTCTCAATGTCAGGATAGTAGACAGGATGACATGTCTCTGCTTAAATCACATCTTATTGTCTTTTCCCACCTAACCAACTACAAAGTGCAGACTAACAGCACTTCAGCACATCCTGGCTCTCCATTCTTACACTGACTAAATACTATTATGAAAGCAGAGAATAGGTGGTATGCCTTCAATGAAATTCACATTTCCAATTTTCAATAACTGCTTTCGTACAATGGTTGCCAACACAAAAAAAATATATACATTTTCAATCTGTTTTGAAATGAGCTTATCACCCTTTTCAATCAACATTTTCACAAAATATGTTTTACCACTGTTTGAAGGACCTGACACAAATAGACTAAAAGGATGTTGTAATCTAAAATCAAAATCATCAGTGTCTCTAACAGACATTTCAATACAGTAAAGTTCTCAGATCAGGAAAAACTCTGCATACGGTGTACACTACTTGAAGTCTTGGCAAATGTTTTATTTTTTTAGTTCGAAAGCCTTTTATGACTGAATAGTTAATAGTCCTAAAACTGTGTATCGATATATTATCTCTGAGTGGTAGGATGTAGCTTAAAGCATAAAGCCTTTCTAAATAATCAGACGATTGTTTGATTGATTCCCCTGAAGTTCAGCTATAAAAAAGTGAAACAAACAAAAGCCATACATATTTTAAGACGATACGGGGCGTGAACCATAACTGTGGATAATAAACACAAAGGAGATTCTGTTTCTGCAAAAGAACTTGCGTTTGGTTTACTCTCTCTTCAAACGGTGAGGATATTAGTAGCTGGTGTCATAAAGTTTTGCGTAGTCCATATTTCTGGGCACTTTTTTTTAAATAAATGAGAGCGATCTTTACCGATCCTTCCTGCCACAGCTGGAGTTTAAAACAAGAACGAAGAACAATCAGGCCCGTTAGACTAAAGTACCTTATATTACACTGCTAAAGATAAAGCATCTACGGTCTAGTTTCACAGATTTATCCTACAATGCCAGTTAGTCCGACACTATAGTTTATCCAGAGATAGACGCGGCGAATATACATCCGCCTTCGCACGTTCATGTCGAACCATTGTCTAGCCGTGATTCTATTCTCACCCCCCATCCTCAGTCACTAAACACGGGCTGCAGACATAGGCTACCCTCCCCAGTTACAGTATCGCATAGCAGTTTAAGAGTTACAGTCGGGAGCCTTACGTTCAGGTTAATTCACGTGTTGTAAGAACCACAGAAAATAAAAACAATTACTCACACATCTGAATTAGTGTGTTACCAAGAGTTTTTGAAACGAGCAAAAAAAAAATATCACTAACCTATTTCATTACCATCCCGAGAGTTACAGAAGAATAAAAATAACCACACAAGCATTTGTAAACATCTTGTGAGAATCCGGTGTTTTGTTGTTCTCTCCACATAACCAGTTTAAATCATGAGCGAAAAAATCACTCGCGGATTTGAAACATGTTGTTACTGAGAAGGTTTTAACTTAGGTCTAAAATAAAATGCTTCTCTCTCTGTCAATGAAACGGGGTCGTTTGTGTAACTTTAAATACATGTTTAAACACAGGCGAGAAGTGCGTATGGTTGCACTCTTCAATTATGTGTTTTTTCTCCTCTCTATGGCAATGAAACGGGTTACACGCCATCTCGAGAGATTCAGAAGAACGAAAATATTCATACAATCATTTGTAAACATCTTGTGAGAATCTCGTGTGTTGTTGTTCTCTATTCATTCTAAATCAAGAACGATAAATAACCACTCACACATCCGAATCAAGGTATCACCATGAGTTTAAAACGAGCAAAAAAAAATATCGCCATCCTATTTCAGTTAGCGACAAGTCACGGGCTGTTTCTTTTACACGTCGCTGTTAAGTGAACGGATTGTTTATGTAACATAAAATACATGTTTAAACACAGATGAAATGCTTCTGATTTACACTCTCATCAGTCGGATGGGGTAATCCCGGTGTTACGTATAAGGCCTGTGTATGGGAACCCCCTCCAGTCGCTCAGTGACGTCACCGTACAGGAAGATTCAATACAGAAGGAATATTCAATACAGATCATTTTTACTGGTCTGACTGTAAACAATATTGCCGAAAACATCATACATATCACATAACAATAATTAGTCCTATACATATAACATTACATCGATCAAACCCATGTATTTCATTAAAGAATTAAAAGCGTAAAGTACTCAAATGCGAACGATGGTATGAAGACCGCGCCCCCCAGGAAGTCCCATAATGCATTGCGCCGCAGGGTCTTGTTTTAAATTTATTTTAAAAACCTCCCAAATACCCGAATAACAAATGATACTTTATAATTTATGTGTTCTTATATGTTTCTGGTTTTTAATATAATGTTTTTATAACGATAATTGTCATTCCTATGATTAATTACATCTCGATACCACGAGAGAAGGGGCTGTTCTGTCTATTGGGCTTGGCGATCAGCGGCAATGTTATGTCAAACTACTGCGTACAACAATTACGGTTGGAATGTCATGTCGGTCAATCAGCGAGACGTCGTTGTTATACTGGCGGGCACCCACCGTAGTCTGGTTCTCTGAATTGCACACGCATTGAACTAGACACGTTGTTGCAGTACAACAGCCCCTAACACGGGCTATGTGAAAAATAAACTTCAGCCGCTCACGATCATGTCTTCTGGCTTTAATGCATGGGCCGACTATGAAATGAATCGTTAGAGTTACTCTTGTAACGGTATTGCTGCCGCCCCTTAGTGGGCCATGTAGAAAGATAAACCCTGACAAACAATGACTGCTCTGCAGAAACACCTATGTGGGAGGCGATGTCAAGAAATAAATCGCATTATCAATGAATCTCACACACACCATGTCAAAATACTTCTACACACAGTGCCCCATACACTCTAGACTTCTCCCCCAATGTAATAGTGAGGCATAATCTAAATAACATGTATGTGTAATTAGTTAAATGATATATCATACATTTTATAGGGTTTATAAATGTTTGTGAATATGTTTGTGTTATAATATATTATATTTTAATTAATAGGGGTAACTGTAATGTCATGAATTTTATAGGGTTTTACTATGTGTCTGTTTTGCGCAACCCCCCATCCGCCACCTCGGGTCATAAAACCCCCCACCCTAATAAAAAGCGCGTTCACGAGAGCGCGCGGGGGGAGGGGGGACCGGAAGGAGGGAGGGTTCGCGGGAGCGCGTAAAGCTGACAGTGATATACTACTACTTATGTCATACTGGGACATGATGTGTGATATAAAGCAGTGAGTAACTATAATTACGTTTTGACACCATAATTGCATTCTCTTAGATGCAGCTTAGAAAATAGCAAACAAGCTTCATTCAGTGAAACAGATATATAATACTACAACAACATCATAATTATACATTTCTAGGAAAGCCACTGTAATTTATGGGTGGGCATATCAACTAAATGTGTGATTGGACTTGTGAAGAAAAACATGATATCATTTTGCTGTGAATTTCAGCTTTTCTTGAAAATACAATACAGAAAATCACAACCAACATTTGGCAGGTTCATTATGTGCAAATACATTGTTCAAATGTGATTTAATGACTATTACAACATCTGGGATTTTTAAGGCCTAGGTGACATAAACTACTTTAAAGCTCAAAATGAAATAAACATTCTCATTATTCATAGGATGAACAGTTTCAGACATTACAATCAAAACATCTTCACAGTTCTACAGTAAAAGTACTGCGTGTGGATTTCTTATAAACAACGGCTAATAAGAAATCACTCTTCCTGGAGATGGTTGGACTTTTTCTGAAGGGGGGGGCGTGACAGAAAATAGTTTGTGAACCATTGGCCTAGAGGAAGCGCCGCTGATGTTGATAATAAATTGGATTAAACCAAACTGATTTTTTTGATGTTGGACTCTTTTTTTTGTCTCTTTGAAACACTTTTATCATCCTTCTGTGGTATTTGAATTCAATGGTGTCATAAGTGTTGTCATTTCAATTTTAATTTAAAGCTGCATTAAGCTATTCTGTGCATTGACATTGAGTGGCAATGAAAAGAGAAAGCATTCAGAATTAGATAACATGAAAATGTGCATGCGGGCTCACTATCACACCCTCATTGCTTACTTGCCCCGATCGCATTGTTTCAGATCAGGACTCGGATATAAATGTATATGTAGATGTATATGTGCTTTGCAAACACTGTGGCACTTTTATTTTTGTATCAGTTTACATGCCTGCCGGGTATTTTAAGTTGAGGTGCTATTTGTTTTTATATTAGACTTTATTTTATATTTACTGTTTCACCAAAGTCCAAAAGTGAAGAATTTATGTTATTTATTACTTGATTGTTCAAGATACCTCACAGAAGTGCTCTGTTTGTTAACAGAGTTGATGAATGTTAAAATAAGGTGAATTAAATAAAAAATAAGGAACATCCTGGATCTGTTTTTTCACTCTTCTTTATTCTTTTTTTAAGTATTATAGAAGTATCGGATCGGGACTCGGTATCGGTAGATACTCAAGATCAAATGACTTGGATTTGAGGGCAGGCGGTCTGAAGGGCAGGAGCACAAAAATAAAAAGGGCACCAGGGTGCAGAAAGTCACAATGGATTTATGGTAAAACAGTTCCAAACCCAGGTTAAGGTTAAAAAAGTTTTAGTATGTGATTTAGATTTAAATAATTACTTTTCTGTAATAAAAACACACAAGGATCTATTCAAGTATTTAACAGCACATAGAAGCCAACTTAATTTCTAGCATGAAGGACAGCCTATGTACAACATTGTGTTTTCTCCACTGGAGGGGCATGAAGGCACTGCATCATGTTTTCTCCATTTTAAAGCTACCCATTAGTGCACTGCATCACATTTTCTCCACTGGAAGGGTACCCTAGAGGGCACTTCATTACATTTTCCACTGAAAATGTACCCTAGAGGGCACTTTATCACGTCCACCAGAAGTTGTAAAAAATAAAACCTGACAAAGTCCTGAAAAGTGGAGGCAAATGCTTATTTTATGGACTGTTTAGTTGGTTAATGTTGCACAGAAAAAGTAGAAATTGTCAGGTCATGTTTCTTCTTATTTCTGTATTTCCTATCATGCTTTGACAGTTTACTTCAATGCTACTAGCTGATAGGAATTTTTATAATTAGCATAACATAGCATCACATTCAATGACATATGCAGATTACACTGAAAGCCACTGAAAAAAAGGTACACTTACTAATTGTATAAATTACACATATAAATTGGAATGAAACCCATAAATCACATTGTTTTCTCTTATGAGATGTAATCAATACCTGCAAAATCAGAAAATGAATGGATGATGTCATCAGGTGAATTTTTATTTTAAGGTATTAAATTCAAATTACACAAGGGTTCACAACTGTGGTTAAGAAAATTGCCTTGCTGATGACACATTCAGTATACTTGTTTGCTTTCATGTTTGCTTTCATGAATTCAACTGAGCTGTACACAGTTGTAGTTGTTTACATTACATGTAATTCATATTTTAGTGTATGTTTCATTTTCTCTTGAAAATCCTATTTAAGAATTTGGTTGTATTGCCAGTATTTTGACCCTTGAGCCTTCAATATACACTGTAACAGGCAGGGCCTCTGACAATGAAACACCCATAAAAGACCTGCCATATTATGGAGAGGACAAAACAAACAAACAAAACTACTTTCTCAGATGTTGGTCTCTGTAGCATTAGCACAGAAAATGATCAGTGATATGCAGGACAAAAATGCACATGAACAGAACAGTTTCCCCCCATGACACTGTTTAATGTAACCAAAGTTTGTTTTCTGTGTCCATTGGTTCAAAAGAAAGTCACAGGTTGTTGTTACTTTTTGGCGTTTTATATAGCTTATACAGTACAGCCATTGCTGCCATGCATGATGCTAGTTTAAAGACCTTTATTCATAAATCCATAAAGGTGAACGTTATGTGTTTATGAAATCCATATGGCAATTGAATATCGACTGTGCTTCCAGCTCCACGTCAATGAATTTATGCAATGGATGCACAGAATGGATTTTAATGCACATAAAAGGCCTATAATGCTAAATATTTTTGAATTGGAGCAGATATCTAGTCTATGGCCATGAAAATATGCCTATGACCTGTCATGCTTTGTCGGGCGCTATACTGCATGGCTTCCAGGCAAATGTGTGTCCGTTGAACACAGATGAATGTGTTGGTGAGATAGGTGTCATATAATCACACCATTCTGCACATAAGGTTTCACTTGTTTGCAGCCAACAAGGGCGCGGCTTTATTGCTACTTTATATGCGCGCGCCGAGTTCACTCAAGTACACACACACACACGCGCGCGCGCACACACACACACACACACGACCTACTTTCCCCAATTCTATCGCTCATATGCGGATAGAGAGAGAGGGAGGAGAGAGTGAGATACAGTTTCTCCTTGCAGCCTGCTGCTGTGCCAATGCGCAAACAGTGCACGCCAGGTCTCCCCAAATTTGCGAGGCTGCGCTCGAAACGATCATGCGATTGAATGACGAGCGCGTCATGCTTGCCTTCCTCCTCGCCTGCTCTGTGCGATCAGTGGCTCTGTGTTCCGCAATCCCCTGGGATACTGCGCCGCCCTCGATGGCTCTGCTATCGGCGCTTCTTTCCCACTGAATGGCTGCCTGGAGCGAGGAAAAGCGGGGAGATAGAGAGAGAGAGAGCGCTGCTTCTCCTCCTTTGAACCGACGCTCTGCATCAGCTTCCCTGCTAGGGGGTGAGTGTCTTGTCTGCCGTTGTGTGAGGCGCGCCGCCGGGGTCGTCTCAGGATTCACCGGCTACGGCAGAGGGGGAAAGGGAGGCGTGCTGGCGTCCGCCGTGGATTTGGGTTGATGATGAACGGTCCAGCAGATACAGGACCATTAAAGTTTGGGACAAGTGTGCGACGTAGGTGCTGGGATCAGGTTCGCAGAGTCCTAAACTTTTTTTCGCCTAATCCAGTGTTTGCTAAACAGTGACATGTAGCTTTACCCTATGATCAGCATGCCAGAGTTAAATGGTTAATTTCATGTAGATCTTCTCTTTAATATGCGAAAATGCGATGGCAGTTTTTTTTGGCACTCCAGCTCCGGTTGTAAAGAATTGTGCCTTGTTGTGCTCCCACCCCCCGCTCCGTGCCGCACTGGTTCCGTCTGGCTCGCCCTCAGCTGCTGCGTGTCCTGGGATGACCTGTTGATGTCGGTAGAATGGAGAATGGCAGGGGGAGCGATTTCCCCCATCACCAAAATATTTAAATAAGCAACATTTGGGCTTGACAACCGGCGTCGCAGCAGCACAGCTACCTCGTCCGCACAGGCAGTAAGTGTCTTGTTTATCTTTTGAGCGTGGACTATCGCGGAAATGCTTGACATTGTGCAGCTGGGCTGAGTGTGCGTGAGGTGGATGGTGCGCCGGGGCGAACCCAAAATATTTAACAGTGGTGTTAGCTTAGCCATTAGCCACCTCCATAGGCCCGCTGCGGATGGGAGAGGACGTCAAACATTTCAGCGCTGTCAGCCACAAGGGAAAACGGGGACAAATGACGACCGTTTTGCTTGCTGAAGATGGTTTGGATTCATATACTTGAATGCCATTTTGGCGGCACGTAAACAGTAACACACCGTCGCCCTCACCCGGGTATCTCCGGTGCTTTCTGCCATCCCGTGTCGCCCCCCTCCCGTTGCCGGTGCCAGCAGACAGGGGAGCGCTCCCGGCGGGTAGGCTGGCACACGGCGCGGTCACCCCGGTGTGTTAAGGAGCTCCTTTACCTGTTCCCATTATCCGGCAACCTAGATCCTGTTTCAGCACTTCTGTACAGGGGCATACTTTAATCGGGGACACTTCTAGGGTACACACAAGTAATTAGGAGCTAAGAAGTTTACAAGATTTTGATGTGTGTGCTGCTTGGGGCTCCCTGTTGTATAAGAATAATCACGAATCCGGCCTGTATGGATGTCTTGACTTGATAGGGGTAGCATAGCCATGCACGTGAGAACCAGGAAATGCCTATAGAGGGAATTCATTGTGTGCCAGCTGCCCCAATGACTCCACAGTAATCACTCACATAGGAATATAAAAGCCCATGCTGTTGTAGAACTGGATAAACTGTAAAGTATGTGCCAGGCAGTGTTCATTTCAAAATATGTTGACAGTTGTCCCATCATAACATCACATAAACCATTTGAGTTCAGGCAAAAACATTCTTAAAGCTTAAGTCTAAGGTCTTAAGTATGTTGTGAGTATGTTTGACCTACTTTCCTCACCAGGCTGGTTTGGTATGAGATGTAAGCCACAGGGTGAGTTCGGGTGAATTTCATGCGTTCACATTGCTTCGCTCTATATATCTAATGGAATAAGGACCTGAGATGATCCCTCTCATCTTTGCAGGCCTCACTGCCCCTCCTTGGTGCATAAAGGCGCACACACACACACACACACACACACACACACACACACACACACACACACACACACACACACACACATATAGTCACATTCTCCCTCACTGTCAGAGCAAACTGTGCAAACACTCCCTGCTCTCAGCCTCGTGTTTGTGTGTCTTTATGTGCACGCATGTGTGCTTACTGCGGCTCGCCAAACTGTAAACAAGCAGTATTGTCTAATGTCTGTGTGTGACTCAGTGTGCCTTTTGTGGGTTTGTTTGAGTTTGTGTGTGCGCATCTGTGTTTTAGTATGAGGGAGAGGGAGCTTGAGTGAGACAGAGACAAAGAGAGCATTTCTCTTTACCCTGGAGCTTGGCTAGGTCCCAAATGAAAGGCTTTGGATATGATGGGGCGGCTCACTCCAACCCTCATCAGTCAGTCACACCAAAGTTGGTTGTATGCCTCTCACAGGGTGGGCTTCCATCAGTTTGTTCTCACAGTATCAGAGATTGTCTTTGTTTGGTATGAATCGGTGTGTGTGTGTGTGTTTGTGTGTGTGCAGCATGCATTCATGCAACACTTTTAAGTGGTAAACCGTGTGAAGAGTAGCTTTGTCTAGGCTATGCATGCACACGTTTGTGCAGTGCAGGCCTGTATATCGCCATAGCAAATTCCTCCTATATGTAAAATACTACTTGGCAATAAAGCGCTTCCTTATTCTTATTCTATGTATATTGGTGAAAATACTATGACTGGTATTCTGCTTTAAGTAAAGGTTTATTTTCAATGAAATTCTACGTGGGTTTATCAGTGGATCTGTTTTATTGTTAGTTGTTACTGTGGAGGTTACATGGTGGTTGGGAGCACAGAGGGTATAATGCTTATATACATGTGAAGTACTGAAAAGTAGGTTCCTCCCCATGCTCTTCTGTTAAACAACACATTCTAAAACAGATAAGGACATATCTGGTACAATATCTGTAATGTGTCATTACATATCCTGCCCCCGAATACCAAGCTATCCTACAGAATCAAGTAGTAACATAGCCTGCACACAGCATAGATTTGCACAGCAGGGGAGCTTGGGTTAACTTTAATTTAAGATTGACATGGATAATATAGGCGTCTTCAAGAGGGTGCAGGGCAAAGGGGGTGTGTTTGCCTTTGACTGTTTAGAGACGTGAATGGAAACATGCTATGCGGTGTTTATTTAGGCCACACACTTTTGCACATAGAATAACAGAACATGACCCAGTTATCCAAGGACACCGAGTTTTATAGCTCATAGAAGACAGAAAATAAAAAGCCTTTTACTTAGCCTGCTCCTGGCAATAACAAGTACTGCAAGGCTGAAGTGACGTATAGGATTAATGCAATGTAGATTAGCCACGGAAGCTTCAACGAAACTTTGTTTGAAAAATCAACGTCCTGAGAGTCTGCCAAAAGCCTTCAGTAGGACTGTGTGAAGAAATATTTGTGGCCTATGTCAGCTGGATATGCCAAGGGGATATAAATCTTATTCAGGACTACTTTTCTCTAGAATAGAGACATTCACGTTTACTTTGCCCTAGTCGTAATAAAAAATAGACTTCCATTAGGTTTAGTGTCTGGTATTACTTTGTCCCAATGAAAGACCGTCAGCCATTTTACTGTGTTCAGTAATGTAAGAGTCTTGACATTCCTCACCTGTTTTGTTTTAGGGCTGTTCTCTTTGAGAGCTGTCTTTTAACATAGGCTTGTTACATTACACCCCCTCATCACATTGCCTGCTGATGGCCTCCACACACTGAAGAAACAGCACAGGATAAAACAGTTTTGTCATTGTTGTGAAATGGTGTGCCCAAGTTGGGACCATAGCTCTGCTCGGTAAAGCAGTGTAACCTCTGTATGAAAGGGTAAACATGGGATAACAGATGAGTCTTTTGGAAATCCTGACCTAGCTGTATAGTTAGTGGTAAGTTAAAACCATTTATCTCTGAAAACATGGGTTGTTTGGGGTACAAACACATTTTTCTCAAAGTTAATGCATTAATTAAACGTCTAATGACATTCCTGCTTTTTTCTACGGGATTACTAAGTGGTTGCCCAAGTAAAACAAATATCCAGTGTAAATCCAACACGACAATCAAAACCCTGTTTAGGAGTAATGTGTATGACACTGAATTCACTGCCCCAAGATATAAACAATCAGCTTGATACTTCAAAGTGCAGTTGAACCTATAATAACCAGTGTTTTACGCAGAGTTTATGTGTGGATGGGGCATAACTTTGTTACTCATTGTAATTGTGTCATTTCTCTCTTTCTTTCCCACCAAGACCCTTTGGTGGTGTGCGTCGGCGCACCATGGCCCAGACCCTCCAGATGGCGATCCCAAACTTTGGCAACAACGTTTTAGAGTGTCTGAATGAGCAGCGGCTGCAGGGCCTCTACTGCGATGTCTCCGTGGTGGTCAAGGGCCATGCCTTCAAGGTACTGCCGAGACAGCAAGTTGTTATTGTTTTCATAATGGGAATTATACTATATTAAAAGTCGAGGCTAAATTTAGAGAAGTTAAGTTTGGGTGTAAACAAGGATGGTAAGATTTAACTTGTAACTTTTTTAAGCTGGGTTGGACAATGCATTGTCCAACATGGAATGATAATATGCTTTTACAGTATGCATTTTCTCATCCCAGTACACTAGGAGATTTTGCAAAATCCTTCCTCTCTAGGTGAAGGTTTAGATTACTTAAATCCCCTGTTGTAGTCTTACTGGACATCCTTAATGGCATATAATTGACCATTTCTTCAGTAAAGGACACAGGTTAAAGGGGTGGTATTATGCTCATTTTCAGGTTCAAAATCTTAATTTTGGGTTGTACCAGAAAAGGTTTACATGGTTTAATTATCAAAAAACACCATATTTTTCTCATACTGTACATTGCTGCAGCTCCTCTTTTCAGCCTGTCTGTTGTACGCTCCGCTTTTGAGCTACAGAGTGATCCATCTTATTTGTACCATATCTTTGTTGGGAGTTGCACATGCGCAGTTCCTAGGTAAGGACTACTAGCCAATCAGAAGCAGAGAAGGCAGGCCATAAGAAACAAGGTAGGGTGATCCAAATCAAAGCCTTCAGACGGCAACCATAACCTAGCAGATGGTATAAGTTATTACCAGTCCGCAACCACACAACATCATTGTTCCACATCTTACCATCAGGACTGAACGTTGAACTTTTGCCGGTGTTCTGATGATCTATGTTGCCTTGCTGAAAATGCTACCATAGTGCAAATTGAGAGACTTGACTCTACTCGACCCTGCTCCGTTTTCCATTGCAGATAGTACCCAGAGATAGTACGTAGCTTGTTGTCATAGCGACGCCACACACAACTGCCGCGACGTAATGTTCAATGCGACACACACACATCAGCGATCCACACAGCTCTTAAAATATAAAACGTTACAGTCTACGGTTAAAACGTTTGAACATTACTCAGAATGTAAAGACAGATAAGCAGTATGAAAACCTTCCAGCTGTGTTTTCCTCTGCCGTTGTTGCTGCAGTGGTCTGTGTGACGGCGGGAGCAGAGGACTCTGTGAGCGGGTGGCTGGCCGGCCTCACACGCTACTCCCACGGGTTGCCGCAGGCTTCCCCCGCAGCCACTTGTGGAGCTTCTCAACGCCGAAAATATTCATCACATTTTGTTCCGCCATCACTTCTCGTAAAACTGTTAATATTCTAAATCTACACAGAGAGTTTCTCACCACAAAACTTCTCAGAAGTGGATTTAGTGATGAAAATCCATACGAAAACTGTAAAATAAACTTTTTGTTGCTGGCCTCTGTCCGGTGCAATGATGTTGCAGTGAATAGTGAATATTCTCTCTGACCAATCAGTCTGTGTGTTTTCACGTTACATTTTAGTATCCCTCAGCTCGCTTGGAACCTGGAAGCAGGTACAGGTACAACTTTTCTACAATGGAAACCCAAATAAAGGCGAGTCGAGCCAAAGGGCCTCCCCTCAGACTAGCTTGGTTTGAGGGCTGCCTGACCCCACCAGCCTTGGCAAGCTTTATGACGCGTTTGCATTTTCATGTCACAAGTCAAGGAAGTGAAGGGCTGAACTACAAATGAGCTGTTTTCAAGTGGTTCTGAGCACAGCTTTCTGTGGAAGATGCGAACTCCCTTTGGGCTGGACTTTGGGCTTTTTCACTATGCAAACCTGTTACATGCACAAAAAAGATATATATACAACATATATATACAACTCAATAAAGGAGAGGAGAAAAGCCAAAAAGCATAATACCACCCCTTTTAAAGATTTCTTTTCTTTTCTTTTTGAAAAGTTTTTTCGAAGGCCCCCAATTGCAATGCCCAACAGTAAGAGAGCAGCCCTTTTTTCTAGGAACAATGGGAGAACTCCATCTGTATTTTAGGTATCATATTATAAGACCTATTAAATAAATACATAAAGAAATAAATGGCCTTAGCACGAACCCAGAATACTTCAGTATTGGCTGAATTCAATTCACCAATTGTTCGCACCAAATGTTTGCTTTATAGTAACAATCTTAGTCTTTGCCTGATTGCATTTTTCACAGGATTAGACTGTATTCTATTTTGACAAAGTTCCTGTGCAGCTGTTTTAGGTAGGTTTTAGTTTTGGTATCTCAATTCAGTTTGTACTATAGGCAAATTTAAATTATTTCTTAAAAATCTGTTTACATTAGTTTATAAGAATGTCTTGCGACCCTGTCTTTATATCAAAGAACTCTGCACTGGGTTCATTCATGACAAGCCCATTACTTAGAAGGTCTGACCTAAGATGTTTCATCGCCTAAACATCTTTGGTTTGATGTCAGCAGCAGCCCTGTACCCTGTGTTGAAGTGGTCCTGAACAAAATTCAGAATTAAATTCAGAAATTCCCTCTCAAATTTTATATCAGTAAGTGAGAAAGGCAATTAAATATCTGCAATCTGAAATCTTACACTTAATATTCAAAATCAGCACTACTCTCAAAGGTTATAATTCTTTACTTATCTGCTTTTGTCTTAGGCCCATCGAGCTGTGCTGGCTGCCAGCAGTTCTTATTTCCGGGACCTTTTCAGCAGCAGCAGCAATAGTGGAAGTGGTAGCAGCAATGAAACAAGCCCAACAGTAGTTGAGCTCCCCTCGGCCGTGCAACCCCAGAGCTTCCAGCAGATTTTGGCTTTCTGCTACACAGGTCGTCTCAGCATGACGGTGGGGGACCAGTTTCTCCTCATGTATACCGCTGGCTTCCTGCAGATCCAACAGATCATGGAAAAAGGCACTGAATTCTTCCTCAAGGTAAAAGCTGAAATACTTTTCATTACAAACTATGGTGCTGCAATATGGCCAAAAATGTTATTGTGATAAAACATTTCATATCATCAGTTTAATGGCTGCTTTTGAAAGCTGAAGAAACCAGATGGTTAATTGTGGTTTTAAAATATTCTTTATTGTCAGAACATGACAAACACTTGCCAAACAGTGGACAACTTAAGAAATCTTAAGGTAGAACATTCAAAGCAATTTTTCAACAAACATACATGAGTAAAATGAAGTAAAATCTTGTTTTGCAAGTAACAAGGTAGCTGGGACATAAATCTGAGAGAGAGTTTTCTTTGAGCACAACAAATACACAAACCAAGTGCCATTTATGTCAGTTGTGTTAAGGTGGCAGCAAAAGTCTCAGTCACAGAGACCCCAAAACAGGTCAAACCAAAAGAAAACTATCACAAAATTAACATTAATTTGTTCTTTGTAATCTGGATGAATTGACTATTTTAAAATCAAGTGTCTGTGCCAATTTAGGTTTTCATTTCAGAATTGAAAATTGAAAGGGTTGATCTGCAGGGGATCATTTTAGGGCAATCTGTCCTGTAGTTATTGAAATACCTTGTCATTGGCCAAAGTTTTGGTGGCAGCATAATTATAGTGTGATGGTTCTAGATAGGGTTAGTAGAATCTTGCCAGTGGTTGTTGAGATGTGTAGTTTTCCATCCCATTTGTTGGTACATAAGTGTGTTCATGCTGACATGAAGTTGATGTATACATTCCTTTCTAGGTCTCCTCCCCCAGCTGTGACTCCCAGGGCCTTCACGCTGAGGAGGCCCCACCTTCTGAGCCCCAGAGTCCTGTAACGCAGACCAGTAACAGTACAGCCCGACCTGCCTCCTGCTTGACGCCGCTCTCTCTTGTATCACGAGTGAAGGCAGAGCAACCAGCTAGCCAGCCAGAAGCCGCAACCCCTTACTCTGTGGTCTGCACTCCCGTAGCCAAGCGGCTGTGGGAGGGTGGCAGCAACCGAGACGGAGGTGGAGGCGGCTCAGGTGGAGGAGGGGGATCCAGGAAGGCAGCCCGTTATTCCCAGGAGGCGGTACGGGGTAGTGCCATTCAGAGCCCTGGAGCCCTCGGACTGGCCATGGGTATGGGTGCCACTGCAACGGGCTTGGCGGGCATGGCGGCCAGTGTCGGCACCAATGGGAGCTCTGCAGCAGGTCTCGGCATGTCAGAGGGCGCCAGCCCCGGCACCCTAAGTACCTACGCCAGTGACTCACCCATCAGCTACCATGATGATGAAGAAGAGGAAGAGGGGGCAGATGAATGTGCTGAAGAGCAGTATAGGCAAATCTGCAACATGTATACCATGTACAGCATGCTCAACATGGGAGCTGCAGGTAATGAAATGAAGACAGAACAGTATTTGTAAATCCACCTGCAAGACAGAGACAATGTGGCATTTAGAACGCCCACATTTATCTTAAGTAAAGATTATCTGCTGAGATTTCCAAGTTTACGGTCATGGATTTAATAGTAATCTGATGTATTTCTCGTTTTAGCAGACATTGGCCTGTGTGATCTATTTCCTCTGTGTGTTAAAGTGATGTGGTTTTATTCTAATTTTGCAGTATTGTGTTTCTCCAGCTTCTGGCGAGCGCGTTGAGGCTCTACCAGATCACACAGAAACACGCGGTCGGATGCGAGGCAGAGACCTTACATGTCTCCCTGCGGAACTCGTCGCTCAGATAGGCAACCGCTGTCATCCCAAACTGTACGAGGAAGGAGACCCTGCTGAGAAACTAGAGTTAGTCTCAGGTAAGTTTGCATGCGCGTGTGCCTGTGCAAAAGACGGAATTGTGATTTGCAGGAGTTAAAATCTTTAAACATTTGCAAGATACACGTATATCAATATTATAGAAGGATACACTAAAATAATTTGAGCAGCAATATACCAGTGTTAGTTGATTCAAAGGATCTCCACAGGAAAATGGCACTTAAACTTTATGTATACTGATATTTAGAGGAAGCTGACCTCAAATTACTGTGCTTGTTGTTTCCTTACGGACCGGGTTACATACCTTTTTATACCAGTATGGTATGTTTGTGTGTGAGAAAGAAAGAAAGAAAGAAAGAAAGAAAGAAAGAGAGAAAGAAAGAAAAAGAGAGAGGAAACATACGGCAAGCTAGTATTATAGGGTACATTAGTAGTAAAATAAAAAAATGCAAAAAAACAATGGTATGCATATGTATTATGCCTATTATGCATACCATAGCAATATTAGATGTAATAAACTGTCCCTATTATTATGAAGACATGAAAAAGTGGCAAAGAAGCAAAAGCAAACTCTAAACCGTGACATGTAACTAAAAGCACAGCCTCCACTCTCTTTGTAATGTTTGCTATGAATCCGCGTTGTCACTAGACAAACAAATACTACATTCCAATGAATCAAAGTGAAGATCCTGACTTCATCATTCCTGTATATGACCCACAAAATCTGAACTTTGAACAGGTTAAATTTATCACAATAAATGAGTCATAAATGGTGATAAGTCCTGATGGTTCTTGGCGGTTCATTTGTTGTTGATATTCTTTGCATGTTCAATTCTTTTCAGGTACTTCTGTGTATATATCACGAGCCCAGCTAATGAACTGTCATGTGAGCGCAGGGACCAGACACAAGGTGCTGCTGAGGAGGCTGCTGGCTGCCTTCTTTGACAGGTTTGTTCCTTCTGCCTGTGGGTCTATTTGCGCAAGTGTTTCATGTAAAGTTAGCAAAAGCTATGTTTTAATATAGAAATGAATGTTTTTTTTTTTAATCTGCTGGCGTAGGAGGGGTATAACAACTATTTTTGTTTTCCGCTGTTCTGCGTTCTGCAAAACTCATTCTCATTTTGATGCATCAGGAATACTCTGGCCAACAGCTGTGGAACAGGCATCCGCTCGTCCACCAATGACCCGAGCCGCAAGCCCCTGGACAACAGAGTTCTGCATGCGGTCAAATGTGAGCGTACATGTTTTTCTGTCTGTGGGTGTTTGCCCACAAGAATGCAAGCAATTTGCTTGTGATGTTGGGCAGAGACGGAGGGGAATGTACATGCATTCATACTGTACAGAAATATATTGGCCATACATATTGTTAAGCACATTGTCCTAAATTGAATGATTTGCCACTTTTGGATGAATGTGCAAATGGGTGAGTTTTTTCCTACCTACTGCACCCTTGATTAGTATTAGGTAATAACTCTCAGTAACCACTAGATAGCAACATTTACTGTGAAACTGAATGTCATGCCCTAAAGAAATGACTGTAGTGTGTACATAGGAGTCCTACAAATATTAACTCTACTCTTTTTTTAAATTTGCCCTTGTAATACTAAGTTAGGAAGATGTTTTTACAGTATTTGCCAACATAAACTGAAGTGTGTGTGTGTATGAATGTAGGACATTTAATGTCATTTAGATGGTCGAGGGCTTACATCTATGGAAAAAATGAACAAGATGCAGTATCAATACTGCAAGTGTTGCAGTGTGAGGAGGAGGAGGAGGAGGTTTGAAACTCAGACTGGTTACATTCTCCATGCACCTTTTTTCTTTTTTCTTTGTTTTTTTAAGTAGGTTAATTTATGCCATAACCCAAGTGGAAAAAACAAATGTTTTATAAAGTACAGAATTAATGAGTACCGCAAATAACATTCTTCACATTAAGTTATGTGTGCTATACTAACTATGTTTTCTTTTACCACGTCAGTTTATTGCCAGAACTTCGCCACCAGCTTCAAAGAGAGCGAGATGAATGCCATCGCAGCGGACATGTGCACCAACGCCCGGCGTGTGGTCCGCAAGAGCTGGATCCCCAAACTGAAGCTGCTGATGGCTGAAAGCGACGCCTACACCGCTTTCCTTCCCGACGGCGTCAAGATGGAGGATGAGACCCTGGGGGCGGATCCACCCTTCGACCCCGCCTCTCTAGAGGCCACCGGCGGTGCTGGCATGGAGTCAGGTGGCTCTTCAGGTGAATCGCTATCAGGTGTGGGCGGGGATGGAGGACCTTTATTTTGAACACTGTGTCAGAGGGGGTGGGGTTGAAATTAGGTGACACACATACCAGTATTCCCCAGTTCTGCTTGCCTCCTCACTCTTTGGCCCACGCTGATCTCTCACTTCTGACTGTCTATACTACACTGCTAGGGGTGAACATTGTTGTTACCCTGATGTAACCAGGACAACTTAAATTTTTGCTTTTCCGACTGTACAACGGAGTTAGATGAGGAAAGGGAGAGAGGAAGAGGGTATTTAGTTTTCTCCTAACTGCCCTCTGCCTCCCCTTGTCTTTTTAAGGTGTGTAAGCGCATCCACGGTTTCATATTAAAAACATTCCCTGAAATACAGGTGTTGGGGGGAGTTCCCAGTGCAGCCTGGGGAGTAAGGGACGGCTGGACGGACAGGCTAGAGGTAGAGGTGGCGAGTATATTGAATGTTAAGTGTCAGTGGCATTTTTCTCTATGCAACCCTGACAACTTGTGTTCCAGCCTCGGAAACGGAACGAAATTTAAGAAATAGCTACAATAATTAACACTACCTGTTCTTCCTCCCCTTGCACCTTCCACTCATCACCCTGCAAGTATTCTTCACCCCACGTCGCCTTCCTTGAGACCAGAGAATCTCACCTGAGTGTTTCACTGTGCAGTGTCCTGTAGAAATGATTATCTAATCTTTCTCTGTTTTCAGCATTTTTAGCATGTTTCTCCATCTACAAACTGAAAAGTGATCCAGCGAGAGAAGGAGGAAGCTTTATACTGAGATGATTATAAAGAAAATTTAAGGGCAACAAGTGATCAAAGATGGTCATATTTTTAGAGGACAAACTATATTTATACCTGTGCCCATGCCTAGAAGGGTGTGAGCAAAGAGAGTGAGAGGGATTGTTTTAAAATCTCGATCTTCATGTTTTATCGAAAGAGGTCTTGTCAAATAAGGAAAAGTGCTATTTTTGCAGAAAAAAGAGGAGTATAATAAAGTAGTCTCATCATAGGACCCGTAGTCATTTATTTTTATCTTTAGTTGACAGTGCAGAGTGATGGAATGGGCAGTCGAACTGCTAAATTTGAAGCATTTCATCTTCTGTTCACTAGCTTAAAAGGAATAATAAGACTGATTCAGCTGGCTTGACTGTTGTCTATGATAACCATTTCTTGTTAGGTTGTGAACCTGCAACGTTTCCCTCCCTCGATAAAACACTGGCCCACTATTTTGAAGAGAACTTGTAGAAATATATAAAGGTTATATTAATCTGACAACTCAGCTAGTTTCTTTATACGGACATTATTGAAAGAAGAAAAGGAAAAAAAATGCTGCTGACATTTTAGTGCCAATGCAAAAGTCAAAAGAAGTAATTATGGAATATTGGAACGTGCCTTTTTAAATTGAAATCAATAAGCAGAAGCCTGGTGGGTACAGTGATGCCAAGAGGAGGCAATATTGCTTGAAACTAATTTTATGGTACTATCAGTGTGTGTGAACAGACTCTGTATTGCGCCGCTGTATCTTTTGGTATGTGGTTTATTCATGTATCTTATGCACCACGTCTTTAATTTTGCACCTTCCATGAGAGCTAGAATGGAGGTTTCTGCACCTTAATGAGAAGAACCAGTGGTTCGTGCACCTTTTTGAGAAATGTTGTGTAGCAACTGAACTCCTTTAGGTGGAATTTGTCTTTTTTTTCCATGTCTGCCTGTGTTTTTAGTTTTAGAAGTGGCACAAACTCCCTACTGTAAATAATCAAGAAGACTGTTGAGTTGAATCCCAAGTGTTCTTCCTTTCTGTTGCTGGATGCATCTGATTATGAAATGTCAACAACTGACCTTTTTTTACGTGAAAGTTTGTGTTCGCTAGAAGCTTTTTGAATGAATGTCTGTAGATCAGAGGTCAGTACGGGATTATTCCTGTTGCAGGTGGATATTAATGACAGTGGTCTTGGTGTGACTTAGGAATGTGTTCCTAACCTGAAATGCGACTGATTACTTTCTCCTTCTGGAAAGGCATTTGTAAAAAGGTTCTATTTTTTTTTTTTTTTTTGAAGACAGGTACAGTGCAAAAACCAGGAAAGAATCAATGCTTCTTATTCAAGGCAGTTGAGTCAATCTTATTGAAAGAAATATATATATATATATATATATATATATATATATATATATATATATATATATATATATATATATATATATATATATATATATATATATATATATATATAATATAGCTCAACCTATTTTCATTGATTCAAATACAAGGACACGTTTACTTAAATGGTTTGACTTGAGTATATATGGACAGAACAAAAATGCAGTACCTCGTAAGTATTCCAGGGTAAGGTTAATGACAACAAAACCTCAGTAGGCTTCGACTGTAGATGCCAGATGACCACCCCTCCCCCACTTACCTCTCCAGTATCTTTATTCTCCATTCTCAGAAAACACTGTTGTGCTTCCTGTCATTCATGCAGCTGGTGTCAAGTTTCACTTCCACAAGTTTATTCATGTGTTTCAGTGAGAGATAAAGAAGGGGTTTGAGGTAATTAAATCTGAAACTGTAAACGGCCATGTTTACAGAAGTTCAGCACAACTCAAATGACATCGTCATGTTTTTCCCAACATTTTTTTTTTCAGTTATGACAGTACTTGAGAAGCCTCTGCCAGGTGTATTTAAGTTACCATAATCCCTTTAAATAGTTTGCTGGGATATCACTTGATGTTGTACATTTCACATTTTAAATATATCAAAGTCAACAAAAGGTTGTGTACAGAGTTGAAGGACCAAGAGAAAAGCATTCAAGTCCCATCACTATGACCTCTAAATTTTTATGTAGGCAGTTCTGGGGACATTCAATCGAGCGACGAACTAGAATATCTTATTTAGCATAATGTCTGCTAAATCTTTCAATGTTCCAGCCTAAAGAAATAAAACCAGGTATAACAACAGCCAATTTATTGTTCAAATGTCTGAATTTAGTTCCGTGATTACAGGACTGTTTTTGATTGTGCCCCTCACAGACAGTGAGTCTGCCATAGCAAACAAAAATAGAATAGGAAAATAAAGATTTTAAACCTAGAAACAACTAGGGCTTAAATAAGTTTCTTACAGTAACCATGTCACATGGTGACCTGCTGAATGAGTTGTACTGTATTTTACTGAGTCACTGACTAGAGCTGAAATATCACCAGTGAATCAGCATTGATTCTAAGGAATCCATGTTAGTCTGCTTTCACAAAACCGCAGCTCAGCCCAGATACGGAAATGTCTACACGACACCATTGACCCAGTCAGAATACCATACGTTTGCACCTCATGAGCCTTTCTTGTTTAGGGCCTGCGTTGTAGCTGCACAAGTTAAGTAGAAATAACTGAGGTTATGGTATGTGTCAGGGGTTTTACCCACCGTTAGCTTTCAATGCCAACTCTAGTAAACGTTCAAAAAGTCCCTCACTCACCACTACTTGCACTGTGCTTTATGTGCAAGAGGTGTGTGTGTTGTTGTGTTTTACTTTGTGTGCATTTGAGAATAGAAAGATTTCATGCTTCTTTTTTTCAGTACAGTCTAAACAAAATGTAATTTCTGTACTTTCAACACGTGTTTACACTTCATAAAACATGTAGACCTACACACTTGAATGGATAAGGTGTGGCATGGCATGGGGAACCTTTTGTCACTAAACAGTACATATATAAATACGATTATACACATGTATAGATAAATACTGTATATTATACATAGACGCACACATAGAGGTCAGATTGTTTGTTGTGCACTCGCAGCATGAGGTATATATTTACCCAGAAACGGCGCTTCTTCACAACCTGTACAGTAATTGGTCTACCCATGTCTTTCCCCTGCTCCTTGCCCTCTGTAACCCCATAGCGCCAGTGGACATCCTGTACTGCTCATCCTATTCTTTCTGTGTTCCAAGTGCCAATAACTTTGTGAAAGCCCTGTAACTGTGACCCAACATTATCAAAGGTAATTGCACATTAACGACTGTAAAATAAATAAATACAAATCATAGAGAAAATGTCAAAATGGATTAAATAATAAATATCTTAATAAAAGATTTGTAACAATTTCTCTCTGACTCCTTTTTTTTTTACTGGTATCTTACTGTTGAGCTGCTTTGTTGGTTGTCTGTTTGTTTTTTAATACAAACCTCAAACATGTGACTGAGATGAGAAGTAACATAATGACTAGACGATACGCAATGAGCTCTGCCACCCCAGCCCTTAACACTGCAGCTCCATGGCCCATGCTCATTGTGGTACCTTTCATACGTGACACTGCAATACATATTTTAATAGCTGAAGCCATAATTTGATTAAGAATTATAAATTTGACTATTGTCAGGAAAACACCTTTAAATATAATTTATATGCTCATTTAATTTACAGCAATATCTAAGAAGCCAGTTTTCCAAATATAATTCTATAGGGAAGTGCTTTTCACTGTGAAATGATTTTATTTACTGTAAGTAAACAATTTTCATAAATCTACAGATAGAGTTTAAACATATGTGCTCATTCTTGAATGTTCCTCGTCACGCACACTTCCGTACACCTGGAGGATGCCATGTATAACCGGCTTCTTTCATGCTTCACGAACATATCATCCCACACAGTTGTTTCTGCCTTCATTTGGCTATAGTTTTGCTTTCACACTTGGTATAAAGTGTTTTACATAATGGGTCATGAGGTCAGTATTCACCGCTATGTTTCATATTCTTCACTGAAATAGAGGCAACACTTGGGACAAAATGACACAACTCAGCTTTCTATTAAGATAAATGAAATGTGGTTTAGTATTGGCAAATTCAGAATGATGTGCTTCAGTCTTTTGAATATCAACCCACAAATGAGATAAACCCATCTTTCCCAAACTTAGGGTTGGGGCCCAAAATGGGTCGGAAGCCCATTTTTATTGGGCCGCTAGTTAAATTACCATAGTTACCATATGTAAATATGTGAATATGCCTACTTTTTTGCTACACTTGTCTGTTCAGCTCAGATGCTGTGGAAGGTTTTCTCCCTTTCTTCTTCCTAATAACCTGATCTTTTGTCCACATTCATACAGAATTTTTATGTCTGTAGTCTGTCATCTGTCACTGTTGATCCTACGACATCTAAACTAAAGTACATGGATGATTTTATTAATATTAGCTTCACCAAAGCAATTCAGAATGGAGAGGAGCAGTGTGTAATATGTGGGGAAGTGCTCAGTAATGAAGGTATTAAAATTAATAAATTGGATAGGTATCTAACAAAACATTAACTGTCTCTGGGAAAGTCCAAACATTTTTTTCTGAGCTGAAAAAGTTTGGGAACAAGTGAGATAAACCATTGTCACTCTCCTCCTTTTCTTTGCACATACCAGCTCCTTAAACAACAAACAGTATCTTTTTAATTTCCCTTGTTAGTGCACCACCCAGTGTTGGAAGGCTGACAAGACAACTGACTGCAGGACATCAGGTGGATAGGACTGCACAAGCAGCATTAAATTTACCAGCTCGACAGTTCAAATGTAAGCCTGTTGCCTGTAATGCTTAATTGGTGCTGAAGGAGAAAAGCTAAAATTTTTACATGTGCATCCATTTTACTCAAAGCAATGCACTGGTGAATTTCTCCACCCAATGAGACACAGCTATACTGTACAACTTACTGAAATGTCCACTGTTGGCCAGCTTGCCAGCTATGTTAACTATGTCACTGCAATTACAAACTGTACATTAATGGAAGCTTTAAATCCGCACCAATCTATATTTTTGATATCAACATTTAATCAATTGACTCTATGTACTGTAATGTTAAAATGCTTGTTTATAGTGCCAACATTCTGCTCTAAGGAGCTCATAAGCCACTTTTAGCATATTTTGTTTTTACTGCTTGCACATTTAGTTTATGGTTGAATCTGAGCTGTTTTCAGTTACGCAGCAGCATCAGGAAGTACAATAAAAACTTCAGAACTGCAATGCACAGTATACCCATTAACAAATAACAGACAATTGAGCAAATACCCGGTGAAGAAAATTAAACATTTAATGAGTTATAGGACAAAATTTCTAGCCATAAAGCATTTTGTCTTGAAATAAAGCTCTCATAAGATATACTGGCTGCGTATCTGTCTGCTAGTTGTGATGTTTTACTGCTCTTTACTTTCCTTAAACACATATTTGTACACATGTTTGGAGTGAAAGGAATTCACTACAGTCCAATGGTGGATGGTGGTTACATAATTCTCCAGATGCAGAGTACAGGCGTCTCAGGAATCCGCAAAGCTGGAACATTTTTGCAAAAGCACAATCATGATGTTGATGCCATCTGAGGAACGCTGCATCTATTTAATAATTTAAGTGGGGCTCCACTGTAAGAAAGGCAATGTACTGCCTGACTTAAAAAAGCAGGATACACACAAGATTCTGAATACAGATTGGATTAAATAGTAATTAAGTGATGCCAGCCCAAAAGATGTGAAAGGGGCTTATGAATGGAAATTAAAAGTAAGAGCGTTTCAATGCTTCAGGCTGTGAATCAGGGCTACAAGGCAAGTGTTGCTTTTAAATGGGCTCCAGTCTCCACAATGTTGCTTCAATTCCACAATGTGACCACAGGAGGGCAATCTTCTATGTATTACTGAAATGTTCTAAGTAAAAGTGAAACCCTAAGACAAGGCTCCCTCCACTTCTATGATGATGATGATTTAAAACTTTACCATAAACTGTGCTGAGTTTTAAAACCTCAGTAGGTGATTAGAAGGAAATGTTTCACGAACAAAATTAGACTGTATTTATATAGAGGAATGCCGATCAACTAAAAATGAGAATTATTAGTCATTGTCAACAGAGGAATTTCATTTAGCGTTTTTTTCCCCTTTCACATGATGCCTACTGATTTTGATGCATTTCTACCACTTAGACAATTAGATTTTTTATGACAGTAAAAGCATCATTTTAAACAAAAATGCAAACGTCAGCCTGTGATCCTCTGCAACTGATTGCTGTGTTGAACTGCTGCTGCACAAGAAACAATCACCAGCATACCACAAATTCCTCTGGAAGTACAGCTTGGGGAGAAAAAGCTGTTGTTTTTGTTATTTATCTATAAGAATTAAAATCTTCTAGGACAACGCAATTTCATCCTACTCAAGAGTAGAATTTATAGTTTTATGCTGGCATAATGTTGTATTGTTGTATGTATTGTATTCATTATAAATTCTAACGCTAAATGAAGTATAGAAGTACTATGCAGTTTCTGATCAGGATAAAAACTGGAGGAATGGATTCCATTGCCCAAATATGGGCTGAGGGAAGTAGCAGATCCTGACGCAATCCGCACTGCTATTACTTTAAATGGCTACAGGAAACAAGGGCTCCCACTCACGTCATGGGTTTTCCTCCGCGTCTGCCACAGGAGCAGGATGTGCTTAATATGGGCATCTGTCTGCTACACCTCCCCCTCCCCACCCCTGTCTTTTCTTTCTTTTCTTTTTTTGTTCTTTCAAAAGGAAGCAAAACACTTGGGGGATGGGTGAGACTAAGCTCAGAGTCTCTTGTGCTTTACTGACTGTTCCAGATAACTAGAGTCGTGGCATGCATCTGTGGTGTGAGAAAGACTAAATATAGACAAAGATAGCCTATATCTTTTCACAGGTTAGACTTTTTATTTTCCGGGTTTTGCTTATCAAACAAATACATTACGGCCAATGTGTAATCAGTTTATGATTGTGAAACATGTCCTTAAACATTTAGTAGGACTATGGCCTGACATGTTTTTTCAATATTTGGATTTTTGAAGGTCGGGTCCTTAGCTAGCCTGATAAGCATTAGCCTAGTCATACCGAGCACTGAGAGTTAATGTTAAATGGAGTTCAGTGCTTGATGGTGTCCCGACAAGCACAACAGGCTTCGTTTGTATGTTAGCAAAACGAATGACTTGCATGTGACAGGGCTGACTCAGTCAGACCCCCATTTAAAGCTGCACCAAGAGTTTGAATGTAAAAGCGAATGCTGAACACCATTTGGATGGGCTGGGTGTAATAGCCTAGATCAATTGAAATCAATCATTTACTACCGGTTACTGCAACTGCAATGCCTAATTTAGCGCAGGCTATTTAAGAAACAGCCTAACACATTTGTCACCAAAACCAGAGTCGGGACAAATTAGATGTGTAACCTTTATCTAATGCAAAGTCAGGCGCATGTTTGGCCTAGCTCTGGAAAAATGCTGTAAGGTCCAAAGTCTTCAAAGCTGACTGCATAAGGTAGGCTAACCTGTGTATGTAGCTATGTGTCTAGAAACTTTAGGCTAGAAATTCGCTTTATAGGCAGATTGAAATTATTTTCTAAATTAAACTGGAAACAGATTTCCCCAAAATGTCAAAATACTCCCAACTGTTATGATTTATTGCTTGTTGTAGTTGGTTTACATCATCATAGGTGCCTGTGGGTCATTTCTATGTGTTCTGTTGTCTCAGCAGAGTTACACTTTCTTTATGTTTGTATTTGTATAGGTATTAGTATTTGAACAGTGAGACAGTCATATCACATAGAACACACGGGCAGACTAAAATAGCCACAGCTGCCGAACCAGTTGTTGCGGGGCTGTTGGAAATAGCAGACCGGGTATGAGGCCAGTGGGCGGGGCTATTTCAGATGACGCTGGGTGAGTGACGTCAACGAGGTGATAAGTATTTGTCCTGCACCCCGGTCTGTATTGTGTCTGTGTGTGAACTCACAGGGGAGAGTCTGAAACCACAAACCTTTACCGCCGGTTGTTTGTCCAGGACTAGTTTCAAAACAAGCTGTGACATGGAGGTCAGCGCTGAGGCCAAGAGGATCATGGTCGTGGCTTTGGGGAAACTGTACAGCTCCCGCACTCAACGAGGGGGTCTCCGTCTCCACCGGAGTCTCCTCCTGACACTGGTGATGAAATCCGCCCGGGACATCTACCATGAGGCCCAGACGAAGACAGAAAGTGTCCCATCAGGACGTGAACAACACTCCACGGCTGAGGTGACCACAGAGCCAACTGGCGCTCATCTGGAGCCCCAGGGTCCCGCTTCGGCTGCCAACGGAAAGCCTTGGACTTTACCCCAAAAGGAGGTATTAGTTTCAACCAAAGAGGTGCGCCGCGACTCACACAAGCATACCGGTACAGGAAACAAGGAGAATCTGTGCCCGACTGGCCCGGCACAGCACTCAAGAAAAAGACGGGGAAAAGCGGCCGTCGAGCCGGACTTTCTGCCTTGCAAGAAAGCAAAACTTGAGCAGGTGACTTGCCCTCAACAGCTCATTGTAAATTCCGTTTTGATGGACTATGTCATCTGCAGCAGTGAACTGGGATCGCCCCCAACCCCCATACCTCTACAGAGAGCCATTGCAGCGTGTTGAGACCCTGCGCAGATTTAAAGGCACTAAACTTTTCGACAGGGCCTGAGAGCCTGAACGCGCCCTGCATGCGGGGTCCGTGTCAGGGTTGGGATGCAAACAGGCGGGACAGTGCATTCCCGAAGCACGACTCTGAAACGAACAAGCCTGGGCATGTCACAGGAATCACGGGTGCGTAGTAGTCCCTGTGACTTCTGGCCTGGTTGTTGGCCAGCTCACAATTGGGACTGACTTCGGCTGGCGACAGGCGGAACTCAAGGAATTGGTTGATCTGGATGGGGCCTTGAGCTGGTTTTTATGGACGTTTATATGAAGCAGGCTGCTGCTTCGCTCAGCAAATGTTAACACTCTAAGACTGTGTTATGGAGATCACAGAGACAGAAGATGGGAAATATGTTCAAGTGTAAAACATTCAATGACTACAACTACCTCAGTATTTATTAAACATTTTTATACTACTTCTGAGTGATGTGGTGTTTATAATAAATTATGCCATGTCTGGCTGCAAGGGGAGGTAGAAGTATGCTAGTAGTGAGGGCTGAGTGTGTTAGTCATGACAAAAAAAGGAAAGTCATTGTGAAAGTGGTATGTGGGAGTGTTTTGAGTGTGACAGGAAACGGTTTGGGTTTTAAAAAACTTCCTTCCCCCCATAACTTCACACCCCCTGCACTGATTTGCAGAACAAAAGCAAGGACAATTCAGGATTCTGTGGTCCAAAGAGTGAGGGGGAGGCAGTAAAGCCTTTGACTGGCCCAACACTGAGAACAATCAGGGTCTACTGGCTCTTTGCTTTACTGAGAGTGCTGTGATCACACTGCTCGATGACACTGCTCATTGGTTCAGGTCCAGCAGCCAGAGTGCAAAGGGTTATGTTAAAAGAAAAACAATTATGTGTGGAGTTGATAAATGATTAATATTTATTTGGGGGAAATTAAGAGTGTTGTTTGGGTTACGGATAACTGCAGTAAAGCTGAATCTTTAATAGAGATTTCAGTAGCACAGTCATTCTGCACTGAACCACCAGGAACTAAAGAGGGTGTTTACAAAACTCACACCATGTAAAGTTTTTGCAATTGTAATTAAGTTTTAGAAATGTGCACACTCAAAAATAACTGGTCCTTTATTAACTATGCTATTAAAGTAGGTTGTAAGTTTAGGAATGCAGTTTCCCTGCAGACTGTGGAGGGGGTTGCAACAGGGATTCACCAGCTTTTCGGGGGGAAGGGCTAATCCAGGAAAACAGAAGGAAGGAATGTGGTGGGGGATGGAGTGTCCGTGTGAGCCCACCATGGGGCCCCGAACTGTGCTGCTTATTCTTCTGGCTGAAACCAGAGCACCCTGTCTGTGTGCACAGGGCTGGGAAGAGTGGCCGGAACTGTCTGGACATGCCTGTGAAAACAAACGTCATACATATTATACAAACACACACTCGTTCGCCTTCTCATGGAAGTCTACTCCGACCACTCAGGCACTTACTGCTGACACATCCATGTCCTCTGCATGACTAGTCTATACACAAGACATTATAATCTTTCAAACCTGACAGAATTCAAGCATCACAGAAACAGCAAAAAATACATATATATAATAATGGGTTTGATCTGAATTTACTCAGAGCAACTGGTGGGATGTAGACTTTAGATCACTGTTCCCTCATCAGCACTGTAGGCTTGTGAACAAATGCACTAATCAGTATTTTTATTCTAACAACGGATCAAATGAACGTTGTCTCTCATAGTGACTAATCCACAAACAATTATCACCCAACTCTGCAGTCTCTCTTTACAGCTCATTGTTTATGTTTTACAGTCTTCAAATGTATTTAGTTTTCTCACCACTCTCATCAGCTCTGTAACCAGCCACAGCAGGAAGCTGTTTTCAGCCCAAAAGCTCTGAAAACCCCCCACCCGCATGCCACCTGCGCTGCACCAAGCAGCAGAGAGACAATGTTAGCGACTGGCTGGTTTTTCATAGTGTAGCATTTAGCAGCTAATATGTCCGTCAGGAGCTAGCATAAAAGAGCTAAAAAGACAGTGAATATTGGACATAAACTTTGACAAGTGATTAGAAACACAACTCCAAATGAATGATACTCTGTATGTGTAGTCAGCTCTTTGTTAACACTATCACTACAACAACTATCAAATATGATAAAGTCACTGTTTACAGCTTGTTCTACTGCCCTGAAGTGGCCAAAAAAATCAATGCAGCTTTGAAGTTTTTGAACTCCAGGAGTTAAATGGAACAGTAAGTATTATGTGTGAGCGAGTTTGTTTGGTTTGTCGTACACATTCCTGTCAGTTGTTTCACACTATTCCACTGGTGGACAGGTAATTCATCATGTTCACATTGTTCACAGCCATTGTCCTCTGACGTCACAGGGTGGGAAGCACAAATGCTCAAGGTAGCTAGTGGGCCATCAAGTATGTTGTTTTACCTTGAAATATGGCCCAATGTCCCTCCAGACTTTCACTATCCGTTGTCTTTTCAGTTCTGATCAGTCAGTGCATGGCCAAAGAAACGTGGCAATGTACAAGTTCAAGACCGCAAGCTATTAAACATAAACAATGCATGTTTCATAATGTTAAAAATAATAGCATGTATTCAACAAGTTTGTACAAACTCAAGGATCCATACACTGCATGTTGGGGAGTAATAATAAATGTAAACATAGCTTTTGTTTGTATGTTTACAAGAAAACTCCACAGGGCATCTTTAGCCCAAAATATGAGCCATACACACCGGCAACACACACCCTCACAGTTAAAAAGACTAAAGCAATACCGTGGAGAAGAAATGAGGCAAAGCTGTGTGCATTCTCTCTGGATTTTATTCTTTAGGAAGAGTTCTGTTTGGAATTACAAAATGCACTGGTAGAAATAGCAGTGACACAGGTTGAGAGTGCGACAGATAAGAGTGAGAGACGGAGTTAGAGAGAGAGAGAAAAAAGAGGGAGTGAGTGGAAGATCAAAGATTGCACAGCCAGTTCTTATGAGTACATCATCAGATTTGGCTAGCTCCTGCATCCCCTGACCCCCACAAAAAAAGTAGAAGGGAGAATAAACCATCTTCTGAACTGTGCTTTCTTTTCTTTGTATGTATATATATTTTTTCTTCATTAAAAACAGTTCTTTTTTGTGGTGTCCTGAACATGGTTGTGTTGTGCCTCAACCTCATGTAACAGAAGAAAACAAACGAGACTGACTCTCACCAAAGTCTCTTGTGTTTTTATTCTTTAGACTTTTTTTTGTTGTCATTTTTTACCTTTTTTGTTCTCAAAAATAGAAGGAAAAAAAGGAAACATTGCTTTTTAAAAACATCTATCTATATATCTTTTTTATTCCTCTGAATTCATTAATCTGCTTTTTCTTTTATGTCCTGAAGATGACTGTTAACCCACGGTGTGGCATGCACATAGCACATGCATTTCTGGAACTAGATATTTTTTCCTTTTTTTTAAATATTTTGTACTTAAAAAAAGTTTTTTTTTCTCCTCAGTAGCGGCTTTACATTGCTTTTTGAAGACTTTGTGTGGTTAATCAGCGTGTTAGTGGATTTCACTGCAGCATAGACACAAAGATGGATGGTGAATGTTTGGGGCTTTGCATGTTTCATTCAGGGGGTTACTGGCATCACACACACACACACACACACACACACACACACACACACACACACACAGAGTTGAAGATTGTTAACAATGATTTGACCAAAAACATTTTAAGATTTAAAAATTATTTCTGGAGACAAAGAATAGAAAGCAAAGCAAGCACAGAAACAAACATTTATCAGAAACACACTCACCCATGTACACACACACACACACACACACACACGCGTGCAAAAACCCACTTACACACACCACAACCAGGAGCTACATACCTAGTGTGCTTTCTGATTTTAAGTGTACTGATGTGAAAAACTTGTCTGTGACATTCCACTGAGGTTGGAAAGACACTAATAGGCAGTTTTTTTTTTCTTTTCTATTTTTTCGGTGCATTCTCTGGTCAACATGTGATAGGCCTCCAGGTTAAAACGTAGGTCAAATAAATAAAAACAACATAATGCTGGGGCTGACAGTGGTGTGCGTTAGTGACAGGTGTTAGTTTGAGGCACACAGAGAAACACACAGAAAGAAATTTAAAGATATATCTAGGAGTGCACACACAGAACACAGATGTTTTTCCAGGACCATGACAAGGCCCAGACATCTTTTCTCCAACCCATCTGAACTGTGCAATTCAGTCGCCTGTGTTTATGCGCGATGAACACAGACAGAGTGGTCTAAGCGAGAGAACGAGCTAAACTGTATTCTTGGTGCGCTGAACACTGTATGACAAGTCTGAATTTAGAAGTGAAGTAAAGGGAGCCATACAAAAACTAGAGGGACATTGTTTGTCATACAGCACCACCAGAAGGTCACAAGTGGTGGTGGAACTCTGTTTCAGCATCTGCAGGAGCGAAGACTCATCCAATTCAATGTAAGAACCTGTAAGGAACTGCTGCGTTTGACCATTTTTTGTGTTAATCAAATTTCAATCAAATTCACCAATTGTATAAAAGGACTGCTTTGGCTAATCTGTCTTGTGCGTACCCTCCTGCAGACTCATTCTCCCACAATGCAACTGTGGGTTAGAGCTCCACCTCAGGGTTGGAAAAATGATTAGCTGAGCTCAGCAAAACATAGAGAACAGAATAGAAGACCAAACATGGAGAATCTGTCTCATTATCACGATAATCATGATCATTAGAAGTTATTATATCATCTGTTTATCCATCATTACACTCAAGAACAAAAAAACAACAACAATGAAGAGTTTCTCTCCTTTCTCCAACTTTCTTATTGGTCTCTTTCTCTCTGGTGTCCGTTTTAACCCCAAACCCTGGAAGACTTTGAGACGTTACTGATTTGTCAGATTTATTTACCAATACAGATATACACGTCTTCTATCCACTTTACCCTGCTTCCCAGTATATCATTTCAGGATTTTCTCCTTAGTTACAGAAAGTTATTTCCACAAAAACAATGTGCAATTCCAGCTGTATCTGTGGCAGGCATCTGGCACAGAATATGCAGACAAGCAGGCAAAAACTAATCATGTTGTTCCTTCTAAATATAAATACGCTAACTATGCAATCTCCCTATAGCCTTCTGTCACTTGATTTTAGTGTAAATGAAGGTGCAGAGAGATAAATGTCATACAGAGGAGAGAGAGAAAGAGAAACAGAAAGGCATTTTTACGAAAAAAAAGAGAGAAACCATAAAGACCACAACAGAAATGATCAAGTAAAATTTCCCCCCGCATACAGTAGATTCTCATTGTTGCTATTATTATTATTTTTTGTATCATTCATGCAGGATTCCACAGGGTGTACAACTCCGCAAGTCTAAAAAACGAAGCTGTGTGGGGTGCAACAGAAGATTCAAGCTTCAATGTTTTGAAGAAGTAGAAGAGAAGGAGGAAGAAGAAGCAGGAATAGAAGAAGAAATACTGCAGAAAACAGTTACTGGTTTGTTTTTTTGTTTCTGAAACCCATCTCCACTTTTTTGTTTTTCTTCTGTCATAGGCCATAGGTTGAGGTCGGTTCAATTGTTCATTTCTGGGAGGAGGGTGTTCTCCAGGGACGGGGTAAACATGCCCAGCACACCCATCCTGTCCTCTAGATTTTGACAGAGGGACTTGTCAATCCCATGCAACACTCCCCAACTCTCCCACCCACTTAGCCTTCTCACCTCATATAGGTGGAGGGCTCATTGTCAGTTTTGTTTTTATTTAAAAACACAGATGATAAAACTCATCAATATTCAACTTGTGGTTGGGAGGGTTGGATTTGATTCTTTTTGCGGCTAACTTAACTAAAGTTAGCTTTGAGAAGCAAAAAAACAAAAAGACAGTGGTCATTCTTTTGTCTCTGACTGTAAAGTGTCTTTTGTCGAGTCGCAACTCTTGACATCTTGTAAGTGGCTGTAGCTCAGTGCCAGAGGCATAATTTAAGACACAAAGACTAGTGTCCATCACCCTTCCTACTTGCATCCTTAAAAGTTTGAGGTTGGGTTTTTGGCATCAAGAGATGAATGAAACAACAATGCGAGAGGAACATGGCCTCCGCATTCTTGTTCCATCCCTTTGTCCTGACACCTGTCCCTTCATCTAGCCCACCGTCCCTGGGACATGGCAAGCAGTGGAGGAGAGGGAAAAATTGAACAGATGAGAAAGAAAGAATCACGGTTTCCCTTGGCAGTCTGTGCTCTAGGTCAGAGCTTTCTATTTTCATCTTTCGGTCCATCTATCAATTCTTTTTCTTCCTTACGCCCCTCCCCCATCCCAGAGGCTAGCACCAGTCGTCATCCTCCGTCTCGCTGTAGGGTTCATGCAGGCCCTTGCGGGGACCCCTAGGATGTCCAGCTGGAGGGGGGACCTTGTGAGGCCCAGTATGTGGGGGTCCATGGAGATGTGTGGAAGGTGATGAAGAACGGTAGCCATTGGGCAGGCGGCGCTGGGCAGCAGGCTGCATCTGGCCCTGTACAGGCCCAGTCAGGGCGGTCGTAGGCGGGGGCGCATGGTGGACAGTCCTAGGTGAGGTGCGACTGGGCTGTGGGTGTGACGGTGGATGAGGGTGGGGGTTGTTTACAGGGTGTGGCTGGGATGGAGGGAGGGGATGAGGGTTATGCGGCTGTGGTTGTGGAGGAGGCGGCAGTGGGTGGTTGGCCAGATTGTGGGGGTGGGGGTTTCCACCCTGCATGGGGCTCTGCTCATAGGCAGGTGGTTCATGGTGGGGCTCATAGTCTTGGTAGTCCTGGTTGTAGAAACAGCTATCCCCTTCCCCAGAGCCACCTCCTCCACCTGTGTCTCCCCAGCGAGGTGGGGGATGATGACCCTGGCGAGATGTGCCATGGTGGGCTGGTGGGAGTACAACAGGGGGAGGGCCCTGGCCTTGGGGAGGCTCAGGAGAAAAGCGACGGGGGGCTGGGGCTGGTGGTCGGCCCTGTGGCCCCCCTGGTGGTGTGGGCATGGCCTTACGAACCACAGGGGAGTAGGTGACATGGGGTCGAGGTGTTGCGGGGGTCTGAGGCAACTGACGACGGCCTCGACGTGGCGTACTGGTCCCCGAGGTTGAGGGGACAGGACTTCCGCTGACCGAACTACTGCCCTACACAAAAAGTGAAATAAAGCAAATAAAAAGAACGAACCACAAATTCAACGACAGAATATGTAGAATAAAGTAGAGGATGGGAAAGATAGAGTATAAAACAAATAGAGAGGGAAAGAAAGAATGCAAGATAGAAAGTCCAGATAGAAAAGCAAGAAAAGATAAGAACAAGAACCACAGCAACAATAAGAAGAAAAGCACCAGTCATAATGTATGTGGCGTGGAGGAGAGAAAGGCAGAAATGAAAGGCATCAAAAAGTAACAGAGCAGAGGATGTCGATATAAAAGATGAAATTCCAAACAGCACCATACATAGAGAAGCGACATGTCACGCAGAGGAAAGAAAACAAAGGACGACAGGAGAAAAAAAAGGGTAAAAGGTTGATTTCTGGAGCAACAAATGTGGTACAGGGTAAATATGGTGAATAAACATACATCAATGTGGTTTGGTTTAGTATTGTGAGTTAGCTGTGTGTCCTGTATGCTATACATGTTGAGTTCTAAAAGGTTTTATAATAAAAAGGCAAAAATTCAAATGGGAGAAAACTATTCTTCTCCAATTAGTCTTCCTTTGAAAGACCTTTCAAATTCTAACAAGCTTAACGGTGTGTCACAGTAGATCAAACATACTTTTTGTCCTAGTTTAATAGGCAATCAAAAATGTTGGAGATTATGTGTTTAGAAAAGAAAGCCATAAAAGAAAAGGTAGTGGGGTTGGGGCTGGTGGGGTGTGAGGGAACACTGGCAGGATTGGGACAGCAGTCAGGTACTCAAATATACATTTTTATGCATATTTGTTGGAACAGTGAGTTGATAACAGTGACTTCATTTAACAAACATGTACTTTGTACTTGCATGATTATACCACAGTACATATGTTTGGGTGCATGTAGTCAAACATATATGTACAGTATATATGGATGTACAGAAAGGGCCTATGTTGTTAAGGACAACAACACATCTTGGCCTCTAATTTGAGGGCAGCAGTGAATATTGGAATAGTCCTATAATAACTTGTAATGTTTCTTTGTCACTTTATTTATGATCATATCAAATAATAAGATATGTTTTTTTAGTGCCCTGTCCAGAGGTACTCCAGATAGCTCAGAGGAGATTTGTTGAGACAGGTGGTAATGTGATCGTCAAAGTTAAACACCTCGAGAGGAATAACATAAATGGATGATTGCACCAGTTAACCACCATCAAACTAGAGGCCCTTATGTTATACCTTTCAGCAGAACACTAAAAATGTGTTCATGCCACTTCATTTTGAACATCACAAGGTGTGTTGCCACAAACTAGGCGCCGCGTGTACACAAGTACCCAGAAGCCCACCTGTCTGTGTGTCATGCACTCGCGACCCTCGCTGGGCGATCGCGACCAGCGCCGGTCCCTTTCCCGCTCCCTCTCCCGGTCATGCTCTCTGTCACGGGAGTGCCTGTGCCCGTACTCGCCCCCTCGCTCTGGTACGTAGCGCTCCTTGTCCACAGAGCCGTGGTGGTGGTGATGATGGTGGTGGTGCTTACGGTCTTTGGACCGGCCGCGATCTCTGTCACGATCCTTGTCTTTGGATGTGAGGTCTCCGGACTGGGTGGTTGTGCTCAGGTCTGTGCCCAGGCCTGATGGTGGGAGTTTATGAGAGTTGTTGTTAGAGTTAAGCGTGGTGAAAACACTAAAGACTGCTATGACTTTAGATCACAACACTTAAAAGTAATGGGTACACAACACTTTCATGTGTTTTTTGCCCATCTTTTAAAAGTGCAAAATTTATTGCAGGGGGTTCAATACATTAAATTTTTAAAAGGCAAAACTGAATCAGTCAAACCATCATATTATTGGTTTCCATACATATGGTGTGTTTCTTTGTGTGTGTGGTCGTTTCCCACCTGTGTCAGCCTCCGCGTAGCGACAGAGGGACCTCTCAGACGCCCGGTGACTCCGGTCTTTTCGCCGGTGTCCATGTCTGGAAGTTCTCCCCTCCTCGGGTATTACACGCTCCATATTGTAGTCGTCTGCTCCTCCCTTGTCTCTGTGCCCACGCCCGGACCTGCTGTGGCCCAGCGACGAGGCTGAGCGTTTCATGGGACTGCTGTCACTGATGGTCTGAGAGAGAAAGAGAAGGACCACCGAGGCAGGGAGAGAGAGGGAGAGTTGCAGGGAGAGGTGTTTCCTTCGATTGCTGATTTGGTGTTTTCTATGAGCTATGGGGTTAGAGACACTGTGTATGCGTGTATGTGTGCATGTGTGTGAATGATTCTTGAACTTTATGAAAGCCAGCCCCATTTCCTCCCACATCCCATCCCAAAATGACACACTCCAGTATTAGTAATAATGTCCAAATCATGCTATTTCAGAAATACAGATACGGTATACAGTTTAAAGGGCAGGGGTCGACAAAAAGCAGCCTGTGGCCCTCTATCTTTTTTCCCTAAATCCAACTCCTGTGTCAACAGAAATTAAAAGCTCTTAATTAACCATGTAATATTCAAAACCAGGCTACTGAAAAGGCTTTAATGTGAACAGCTACTGGTGCTGCAATGAAGTTTAACAAAGACCAAAAAAATAACAGAGGGCTAATAAAACCACTTTTTAAATGAAACTATATCTTACCTCTTTAATTCAAGCACATTTTAATTCAACAGCAACAGAATGAAACGCCAACCAAACAGGGTTGAATATCTTTAAAGATTCACATCGCGGGCACGTGTCTCCACTGCACCAGTGCTAGTCCCCCAATGAACAGTGTTAAGAAAAACTCAGGGCTGAAACTACAGTAATTGCCGACCCCTGATACAGAGGAATAAATAAAAAAAAGTATATAAGAAAAAAGATACAACAGAAATACAATAAAAGAGATGATGGCAAACAGCCATGCCTACATGCGTCTGTAACTTGCTTTATAAAAGAAAGAAGGGAATAGAAGAGTCAGTACGACTGGCAACAGTCCTCCGTCCTCACCATCCATAAACCCCTGAACATGGCACATTCCAGGCTGCACAAAACTCATCTATTTCTGATCTGTTTCAGCGTGCTTTCCTCCAGCCATGCAGGTACATAGGAGTTGTCCTGAGTCCTCTAATCACATGAGAACTTCCTTCTGCAGTGCTGAGGCCTCATGGTCTGAGGCGGGACAGCAGGACAGAGCCTATGGTGCCACCGGTTGCTAACCTCGACATGTAAACCACATCAGGCTACCTCAGTGCTAGATCCTTTTGGTAGCTGAGCAGCCAGTTTTCCAGTTGTAGTGTATTAGACAAATCAACTGACAGATCGCTATTTGGCAGATGTATATAAAACACCAGATTATATGGCCTCATAGGAGTAGCACTGAGAATCCCAACAACACATCCGTTCACACACATACATATACCCAAATCATTTCTCATTCTGTCCCTCATCATCACTCTCACACACATAAACACGCACCCACTTAAACGCATTTCAGCAATTTTCTTGCATGCAGGTGGGCAGGTGTGAATGGAGACTCGGACACAGACAGGGAAACACTGACAAAATCATTATAGACGAGCACACAGGCATGAGGACACAGAGCAACAAAGCACTAGCAGCAGCAGCGGCTGAGAGAGAGAGAGAGGCAGAGACACTGAGGCCACGAGACAGTGTGGCATAACTGTTAATGATGACAGGGGACGTGCAGAGTTCAGCCCAATCCCAAACGCACTGCGTTAGGTGCATGAGAGAGGTAGCTAAGTGCGTTCGGATCTGTTTGGAGGATGGGCTGGTATCAGATTTGGTCATGCCAAAAAAAGGTTTTACTAAAACATTTTAACACTCCGAAGAAACCCCTGCCATGATAAAGACACAGCATGGAGAAATGAGAGAAAATAAGTGTTTGAGAGTGAAAGGGAGAGTAAAGGGAGAAAGAGAGAGACAAAACAGGGAAGACAGGGTACATACACTGAGGGTACTGCCACGTTGTTTCCCTCTCCTCCGCTGCTGTATGAGCACAGAGAAGACACAAACACACACACACAGAGCCACAAATACACCAAAGGAGCACACACACAGACCAAGGTAGGGAGGAAGAAGTAAGGGAGACAGGAATGGATTGATACACAATGACAGAGAAAAGGGGTACAGAGGAGTACAAGTAAAAAGCAAAGAGTGTTAGGTGGAGGTTCCACCCAAAAAGAGATGGGGTGCCACAGTGGAGAGAGGACAGAGAGAGACAGAAAGGAGGGACAGAGAAACAGAGTCTAATTAGACACGGAAGCAGCAGTGAAGGTGGAAGAGAAACACTTACCACAGACACTTGGGGATTGGCGCCAAAACAGGGTTATTTAGACAAGGTCACCATGAAAATGCTCAATCAACGCCACCACGGTCACAAACGGCAATGACGACAATCAGCAAAATACACGCACAGATGGATATGCATATTCACAAACAATCACACACACACGCACACACACACACACACACAATTACAATTATATCAAACAGGAGACAACAGAGTGGCAGAAACAGTGTGAGTTTCAGGGTGAGTGCAGAAAGACTGCGGAGCACACACATATACACAACACACACACCTTCACGCACACACACACACACACACACACACACGTAATACGGAATGTCATGCTATTTCCAGTCTTGGTTGAAAAAAAAAAGCCCCACAATTCAAAGAGTTCAGCACAGGAGCACAAAACCTTTGCTAGGAAGGAAGAGGCAGTTTAGTTCAGAAACAACAACAAAGGATAAATAAATCAGGGTCTTGACAAAAGAAGAGCAAATAATGGGGGGCAGAGTGTGTGTAAATTATGTGCTTGTGTGTATTTGAGTGTGTGCACATTTGTATTTATGAATATATTGTGTGCATATGACAACCAGAGCATATGAAACAATATAAAATGGATGGAGTGTGTAAGATGGAAACGGGACAACCACGGTTAAAAACCTTCATGCAGGTGGTGGGAAGAGAAGAAGACAACAGGAGAAGACGTGGAAAGGAGCAGAAGGTCTGACTTTGCCTTGCTATGGTCCTTTTGAATTTAACTTAGGAAGTCAACATTTCAGCAAAACATTTCCATGTTTTAGCCACAAATATTGTCATGATTGCTTTTTAAAAATGTAACATTTGCCCAATACCTTACCAGCAGTAGTGTGCATTTGTCAAGATGGCCTTAATAAACTCTCTCCAGGATGGATTTGAGTAACCAGAGCAATCCATCTTTAAACAACAAGCCAGACCTTTCAGAATATGATCTTTTCAAACAAAAGGAGATGAGGAACAGAGAACATGGGGGGGAAATAGAAAGAGAGTGGAAAGGTGAGAATGCTGCTCACTTGGTTGTCGCCTGGGAGGCGGGGCATGGAAGCGGCCCTGCCATGGCCTTCCATTGGTGGAAAGTGCTCAGTATCCGAGTAACCATCCTGCCCCATCTCTCTCATCTCTACCGTCTGCAAACAGAGCAGGAGAGCAGGAGATGGTGTGACGGCTGCCATGAACACTGATAGGGAGTAGGGGTATAGGTGGGAAAGTTGTTATCCAAAGAAAGCAAAGAACTGAGGGACGCAGAGAGGTAAGAGTAGTCAGTGGGAGAATTTGGTGAGTGTGTGTGTGAAGAGGGACTTTTTTTGTCTTTGTTTGCTGTTTTAGTTTTTAAATTGTGCGATGAATGAAACACAAAAGGTATCCAGTGTTAGGGTCTTCTGCAGATAAGATCATGAATATGCTCCAAATGATTTTTTGTTTGCAAAGGTTGCTGTCAAAAACGGAAATGCAAGTAAATGCAAAGATTGTTTGTTTGACGGCTTCTAAGCCAGATGGAGTCACAGCAGGAATGGATTTGAGAGGAAGACCATATGCGGCCCAAAGGACATGTGAAAAAACACAACTGATCAGATGATGGCCATGTGCAGGTGCTGATACACTGTAGGTAGTAAATGAGGTTGTGTAAAAATAAGGAATCTTCTTCCTGTATGAATATGCCAAATTCTTTTTTTTTTTTTTGAAGAAGAAGAATATCTTGAGAAGTGAAGCCGAATCTGGCAACTGGGCTCTTGGCTTCTTGTGAAGACACACATCCGTTTAAGTTTGTTTGCATTTCAGTCATCAGCTGAGATGGAGTGACAGCTAATCCATTTAATAAAAATTTTAATTAATAAATTTTTTATTTTTATTTTACATATCACCTGTTGTTGTTTGTGCTTAATGATTTGATTTGCCTCATATCTATGTATCTAGCAAACTATAGCTTATCATTCAAACTAGTTTGAATGAAGCCGACAGCCACTCTCTTCTATCCAACTACTGAGTTTAAACTTCTCCAGACCTCTGTGGATTGATGTGGAGAGGTGGCTATGTGACAGGGCTGACTGACACAGAGACCCGTCAGTCCCTCAAGGAGGTCTACAAGCAGAGAGGTTTAACAGCATGATGACGGAGACATGAACCACTCTGAAAACAGAGGCAAGATTGACTCTGAATGACATGTGGAAATGTACGGTGAAGTAAAAATTTTGCAAGATAAAAGAAAAACTTTGAGGAGACAGGTTTGATAGATGGAATTAATCAAAGAAAGTATTAACACCATGTCAATGCTAACTAATAAATCAAGGTAAGAGAGATCGCAAGAAATGAAAATTACAGACTGTGTAGAATCAACAAAGACAGTATGACCTCTGAACCATTTTGTGCCAAGGTGGCTTCAGATTATACAGGACGTGCAGTATTTAAGAAGAATGTTGTTTATTTTAACAACTACTGAACCCTAAACCATAATCATAAGATAATATTGAGCATACTGATTGGACTGGAATGGAGTGTAAAAACATGAAACAAGAAGCAAGTCAATCCCCTGATCGACAAGATGCTGCTGTATTTCTAATATGACCTCAGTTATAATGAAGGGGAACACAAACCTGATGTCATTATGCCTTTGGAAGTTATACATAAGGCTGCCAACTTTTCAATAGAGAAGGAGTTGCAATCTGTAACTGCATGAAAGTCAGTTCATTTTACCATTTAAGTGTTCTCAATGGTTCTTTGGGAGTTCATTTGGTAGCAATGACATGAAAGTAAAAACAAACGTTGAATGGATCATGTTTTTGAATACTTGTTCACACAAACTGGGTGTGTGAGTGTGTGTGTGTGTGTGTGTGTGCTGTTGGGTGCGAGGTCCTGGGTGTGTGTGTGTGTATGAGCTTTCTACCTGAGAGTTGGTCATGCTTCCCAGGCCATCCTCAGGGTGACCCTCAGGGCTCCAGCTGCCGGCCTTCTGGGACATCTCCTGAGCACGAGCTGTCACCCATGAATGGCTCTCCGGGACCCCCCTCTCCACTGGCCTATGACACAAACACATACACACAAACAAACGTCACAGACACATCTTCCTTCACTGGTCTGCTTTTAAGAAACCACCTCCTGTAAAGTCAAACATGCCAACAATCTGCCACTCACAGGCTGTTGACAGTCTCAGTTGTCTCAGGTGGAGGGAGTGCGTTGTTAAATCCCGGACCCCCATCCTGGGTGGGGGAAGGTGGCTCCACGCGCTGAAACAGTAATGGCGTTCGATTCTGTGTGAGATATACAACATGGCCGCCGCCAGCTATCAGGCAGACTGACAGGGAAATGGAGGGAAGGGGGGGCAGAGCAGGTACAAAGGGGATGCAGAGAAGGGTCTGTTGGCTGAAGCGAGGTGAGGCAAGAGGTAATGGAAGAGGGAAAAAAATATGGGGTGGAAGGGGGCTCTTGAGCAACTGATGGCCAGCAGCTAGCAGGAGAAAGAGATGGGTGACTCTAATGCATTCTGGGACCTGGACACCGTCTAAGGCATCCAGGTCCAGGACTCTAACCATTAGAGTTCTTCATGAGGTCCAATAAGGAATTGGAACTCACCCACTCTGTCTGGAGCTCAGGGTGGGATCTAAGGGAATGATCATCCCCTTAGATGGGGATTCAGGGTTTCATCAGACGATAGATCTAAATACTGGTTGAAGAAAAATATATTTCCAAAAAAAAAAAAAAAAAAAACCATAGAAGAAACCATGACATGTTTCCACAGCAGTGGAATTGAAATTAATAAAGAGGGGAGCAATAAAATTGGGGCTTCGTTCAAAAGGGGGACAGAGGACATCATGGCAGATAAAACCTGTAACAATCCTGTGAAGGGGAACATTCAGCAGGTGAAATGCATGATGGGACAAATGCTACATTCATTTTCATTCATTTATTAGTCACGCCTTTAAGAAGTTTCACCAGTACTACTTAATAACCACCTTTCACAATTTCTAAGTGGTCATTAATGTGTTAACACATGTAAGTTATAGGAAAATTAACATTTAGCAATATTTTGATCTTTGTGATCTTAAAACGAGTGTTGTTTTTTTTTTGCACATGCAACTCTCCAAATGTTTCTGTTGGTCCACACTGGCTGCATAAACCTGTTAAGGACCATTCATTTTCATTTCAGTTCTGAAATGATATCATCTTCTTATCTTAATTGCTAAGATGGAACACAGCAGAAATAATGTGGAGGGTGGTCAGCTCTGTCATTGAAAGCATTCTCTTTCTTAACGAGGGGCAGCGTGAACAGTAGGTGCAGCAATTTCATAATGCAAATCTAACATATTCAAGGTTACAAGCGCGGGTGATGAGGAGCGAGGAGGTACAGTATCTTTACAAGCAATCGACACGGGAAAGAATCGAGCTCAGCGACAGGAGCCATTGCATACCATCATGTTGAGGCATGGGCACATTAAGGGCTGTGACAACACTGCAGCTTGCTTAAAACCAAACCCTGCAGTCTCTATATAGACTTCTGAATAACTTCAACATGTTTCTATAAATCATCTAGTAAATTAGCATTTTAAATTTTGTATGAGTTATATGTATGAGTTATATTTTCTGCATCATGCCAATGCTACTGTTAATGTAAAAGCCAGAAGTAGCAAACTTTGCCCAGCAGATGGCAGCACTGTTTTTGTTGTTAGAGAAGGGGCATAGCATATAGGAGATAAGACATTATATTAGATTGTTAGTGTGTTCCTTGTATGCCCCTTTTAGGTGACTGAATGAGGACTCCTCCCTGGGTCAGTACAGAGGTTGTCATAGCCCAGGCCTATATGAATGGGACTACAGCCTTGCAGCCTTGATTTCAGTGCGTCAGTCTGCCTTCAATTCTAAAAGGTTGGATGCACGCTGGGTGGAGTGTTATTCTCCTTGAGACAGCAGTACCTGCTCATCCCGAAGAGCCTGCGAGCGCTTGATCTTGCTCTGCCGGTAGTACTCCATGATCATCATAGCAGCGTAGATTTTTCCCACTGTCAGGTCTGTCGCTGCTGAGAGAATGACAAGTTACCCTGCAAGATTAGACCTTTTTGGAATGGACCCTGAGCGTGAGGAATGGTAGAAAGGGGTGAGGCATGCACACAAACACAGAAACACACTTGGACTCTCACACACACATGAACATCGAGCAAATAGTCTTTTCACAGAGAGACTGATTTTTTTTACCTTTATCTTTTTTTATTATTATTATTTTTTTAATCGTTAGTTTAACTCTACAGCAGTTATATTTATCACAGGTAAAATACTGCAATCAAAGCATCTCATTGTGATACAGATCAAACATAAATTCATTCGCTCCAGGAATCTGCAATCATGTGATTGCAAGAATCAACACATACTGTATTTAACAAAGTCATTAAAAAAATAAAATGCATTCTATAAAATCTGTGATATCTGTCAATGACTTCTTTGGACTTTTATGCAAATTATGCTAAGTACATAATACATTTCCTGGCTCTTTTGATGGCAAATCTCATGCATTTCACAAACTGTATTATGCCACTAGTGAGTTAGCACCTGTGCATTTGTTCTGTGTAATGACTAAAAATATACAGTATTTCTCTCAAGCACAGCCAGCCATCTAGTGTACGCAGCTGACTCCCTGAAGTGAAAAGACGTCTATAGAGAGTTGATCTATAGTGAGGCACCCTCTGATTTCAGGCACAGAGAGGTGGAGGAGTGGTGGGGTCTGAGACTTGTGGTGGGTCTATTCTGGCGAATGTGGTTACTGTAGCTGAAAGAAAGGACAGGATTAAGGATGTTGTGTGTGTGTGTGTGTGTGTGTGTGTGTGTGTAGTTGTTTTGCATCTACCATGCAGCCTGTGCTTTGTCAGTGCTTCTGTTTTTTTTCTTCATGTTCACATCATATATTTGGGGTATGTGGGTGTGCGGGGTTAATGTGCCTGCTGTATCAGAGGGTGCAGCAGTGAGAGAGACTGGCTGATATAAGCGGTTCCTCGGGTGGTGTGAAGAGAAATATCGTTGGAGCACTGGGCGGCACAGGGTAGCTGCATCCGAGCCACATTGCTGCGCTCCCGCCCACACTCTGCAACTTACACTTGTGTGGCGTAACCAGCAAATCCAGAGTTTTCTGGGAGAGGTTGGGCCAGATCGCCATCATCTCTTTCCTCAGCTCTGCGTCCATCTGGTGCTTGTCAATGCCACCTGAGCAGGTTCAACAAACACACACATGCGCAACCATACAGACACAAACGCACATATGTAGATACAAGGACATCCATGGTCAAGTACATGGACACATGAATTTAGACACAACGTGCACACACAGAAATGTAAAAAAAATCCTCATACACACACAACCGCACACAAACCAATCGTACCCATTCAGATTGACACAAAAAGGTATCAGAGAGAACACACAAACATGAAAACAAAGACAAACAGAAGACATGTATTTTTATTAGTAAGGTAATAATAATTAATATGATCAAATTATAACTGCACTGATAACGCTACACAAGCAATTTTTAAGATGAAGTGACAGAACCTCGATTCCACAGGATCTCAACCTTCAGTCTCACACACAAATTAGCAATAGGCCACACACACACACACACCTACAGCCATAGAAAGCACATTATACTTAAGCTACAGTAGGAGAAGCATCAGGAAGAGCTGAAGGTTTCTGGGTTCAGACAGCACTAGCACTACGGGGGAAATAAGAAAAAGGAGAAAAAAGCATGTGAAAATTGGAGCAAAGGAGGTAGGAGGGATTCCAAACCTTCCGTACCCTTGGCGATCTTGATGTCCAGCGCGGTGCGGATCAACGCCATGAGAGTGGAGTTGAAGTGGACCGTGTTGTCGTCGGCCACAGGCAGATCCATACGGAGCAGTCTCTGTGTGAGAGCCAATCGGGTTGCGCAGTGAGAAAATCAGGAAGTAAGTGGGGTGGCCATGTATGTGGAACCTCCAGGTGACAGATGGGGGAGGGTCATTGAGTTGGTGGCAGGAGAGGGGAGAGGGGAAGGGGAGAGGGGAGAGGGGAGAGGGAGAGGGAGAGGGGAGAGGGGTCGGGGTTTGGGTAAAGGCAGTTGAAGGAGCTGTGCATAGCATCTGCAGCAGGCTTTACTGACTTGGTCTGTCTGACCTGTCTATAACCAATGCCTCAGACTCAAATTAGGCAGTCTTGATTTTCAGTGCAACAAATTTGCATGTAGGGATTCAGAGATTTTAATCTGTTTCGTTAACCTGTGAGTGCAGAGGTATTAAATGAAGACTGTTTTTTTTTTTTTTCAGATTCGTCCGTCAACTTAGCAATTTACTGCATAACTGTTATGTAGTCTATGTATCATTTTTGACATTTAAATGACCTCACAGGTTGGTTAAACTGGCAATCTTAAGCCTTCACTGAAGAGACAAGAGGACATGATGAGCAGCAGTTACTACTATCCAGAGCTCCCCCTAGAGGTTTGGAGGTTCACAGTGAAAACAACACAGACCAGATGATAAACCAATAAACCAAAAACAACCACTGGTGTCCAAGGAAGGGGAACACTTTTGGTTTTCGTTTATTTGTTTGATCTTTTATAGGTCTTGTTGGTTTAAAATTGAAACGGACAATAGAAAGTCACACACCAACTCACAGATGACAGAGTGACGTTCGTGTGTGTTTGGTGACACAAGACGGCGACAACCCAGACATGCAGCATATCATGCTTTCCCCTTACATCCCAATGCATCCTCTCTTTTAATCCATCCATCAAAAAAAATTTCAATTCCCCCTAACCCTTCTCGTACATCTCACCCCCATGCAGCATGCGATGCACACGCAATATGCCTCACAGGACAAGCAGCTGCGCAGCCGTACACAGAAAGCATCCTCTGTTGGCGACATCAAAATGAGTTTGTGGGTTGTTTTAACGTGGCTGTTACTGAAGGGAATAAGAAAATTTGTAGATGATGGGGCTAGCAAGTAGCTCCATCGCTAATTATCTGATGTCTAATGTGTGAAAAATGGGCACAGACTTAGAAGGTTAATAGGTGAGAGAGAGCAGCATTCTGTGAAAAAAGAAAGAAAAAATGGCCATGACGGAAGTGTTGTTGTGGTGCGAAGATACTAAATGATTGTGGTGAACATAATCCAGGTGTATGTAGGACATATGAGTTCAAAATAAAATTTTCTTCTGCCAGAAAAATAGATGTAAGACTTGAAAGAGAAGGTTTAAGGGAAATATATAGATTAAGAAGATAAATAAAAATATATATGTTAATAGGTTATGAGCTGGAGCATGTATGACCAAAAATAGACAAAAGACAAAACAATGCAAAGAAAGAAAGAAACATCACTACATAGTTGGCTGTGTCTGTTAAAAAAGCAGTCCTGCCTGAAGGTTCTGCTGTCTCTCTTCAGGACAGAGAAGACTCAAAGTTAAAGGCAGTGGAGCTAGATGGGTCATTGTTCTGTGGACTTCTTGGAACGTCAAAGGTAAGGTCTGGATTTCTCTCATTGGCAAGGTGTTTAGGGAAAATGGTAGGGTAGGTAAGCAGAGACACACAGATGACAACCTTCTGGAAAATCTTTCCAGTGATATTTATTAAGGGGCAGATTAGGATGTCAGAGTTTGGCCAAAACCATGCATGTAGCGCATGTTAGGTTGTTGGGCAGGAGGATTGAAGGATCTGTCTTTTAGTTCAGGGAGGAGGCTTTTAGGAATAAAATGTTGCGAGGGTAAATCTAAAAAGGATGAGGAGAGAAAAAGGCCATCTAATGTAAGGTTGAGGTAAAAAAAAAAAAAAATGATTTACTGTGAAAGATACAGAGATTGAGATGGAGAAACCTGGGTCAAATAATACATTTTACTCCACACAGGTGGAGTCTTATTTTTCTTATTAGTGTAATCAAGTGGAGATAGATTAATGGAGATTTCTTTACAGGACTAGTCTGTAAAAGTGAGTTTGGTATACACTGAACTCATATTTAAGCCCCATCCATATGGAACCGTAACTAGTATAAAATGTACAAATGTACTGTTTGCCCCAGGTCTGTCAGAATAGATGACGGGTAAAGCAATGGTTAGCGATGGACTGATCTCCTGTGCCTACAGGCTGTGTGGCCGGCTGCCCCCTGAGGCTCACAGTGATCTGCCAATGATGTTTTAATGGCTGTCACGTTGATCACAAGAAGTTTTACACGGATGTGTGGTGACATAAAGGTACATTTGTTGTTATCAATCTGCATATTTGTATTCCGATAACAATTTGTGCACAATCAATTGCATCTACAGGTGGTTATATTTGACACACAGGGGTCTGCGCATGGGGTTGGTGGTGGGGGTTATCAGCCATGCAGAAGCGGGTGTTGGAGTGTATATGTGTGGGGAGGGGGAACAATATGCAGAGATGAGAGGGGGGGCTGGAAACAGAATAGAACTGCATTGACGACAGAACCAAAGGACAAAGAGAAAATTGGACTTGCAGATAGAAAAGACTGCTCGGGGGCTTGGAGCTGCTACATGAAGGGTGACAGAAAAATAACTGCTTCTGTATGGTAACCAAAGGCCCTCTGAGGAAAACACATCACTGACACAAGCCCTTCTGCTCTCTCTACCATTAGAAATAACACATAATATCTATATGTGCAGGTTGATATGACTTAATTGTGTGTGTGTTTGTCTGCCCCATCCACAGGACGGAACGAGTCAGAGGACAGAAGTCTAGCGGACCTTCCAAGCCCTGCTGCACACGCATGTTTCTGTATAAGAGTGTGTGTGTGTGTTTAGTAGTGTCTACATGTGTGAAATGTTTGTCTAATCAAGCAACATCTGTAATGTTTTTGGTACTTAGATGTTCAAATAATTGCATTCATGTACACACTATCACTTTACCTGCAGAATAACATCTCACTGTTGATCATAATGTGCATGGGATTTGCATGTTTGTAAAAGTAAGGTTGACGTACACGGTGCAAACGAGCTGAGAAGGTCCCTCTTCTCATCCCCTCCTGTGGATACAACCCCCTTCCCCGCCCGCTTAAACTCAACCCTACTGCCTTGCTACTTCTGCCCACCAATCCCACACCACCACACAACGCCACAACACCGACCAGCCCACCCCCCACGTTCCACGAAAAGAAACAGAAAAAGAACCAAAGAAACAACGACACTAAAGTTTACACCACGCTGAGCAGTTAAATCCATGGCCCCTCCCTCCTGAGCCCCACCCACTCCCCTCCCCGACACCCATAGGAGACTCAGGTGAAGATGGGGTCCTTTCTGACCTTGTAGGCCACCCGTGCTGGACACCTCTTCCCGAGGCCTAGTGGAGGACACATGTGCCTCAGCATGTCATACATTTCCCTGCATCTGATCCTGCCACTGCATCATCAGCCAGTGCCACCACCCCGTTAACAAAAGCACAAAACAGAGATGGAGATATTGAGAGAGGGAGAGAGAAAAGGGTAAAAATATATAGTGAGAGAGAGACTGATTAGAGAAAAGACTTGAGGATCAGTGTCAGAGATTGAGAGAGAGAAGGAGAGGAAGAGAGAAAAAGAGACCAAAACAAAGTAAAAGAACAAAACAACAGAAAGACAAGGTTATTGGGCTGATTTGGAGAGACTGTGGGTGTGTGGCTTCTCTGTGAGCTAGAGTACTCGCTAACAATTTGTCAAAAAAAAGAGAGAGTAAATGACAGACGACAGAGGGAAGGGAGACAGCAGGAGGAAGATTAGGATTGGAATTTGAGAAGTAAATGTTCTAGTATCAGAAGACAATTCTGTGCAAGCAGAACAAATATATATATAAATATGTGTGTGTGTGTGTATTTATTGTGTGTTTGCACAGAGGAGCAGGGCAGAGCTTGACAGCAGGCACCAAGCTGCTCCTGCTCAGATGAGGAGAAAGGGGAGGAAGAGGAAGGGGTGTCAATGCAGTTTCTGTCTTTCCCCCAACCCCCAAAAACCAAGAACAATGCAACACTACAGTGTGCAACCGTAGCTTGCTACATTATAGCCATGGCTCCACAGCAAGCAAAACAAAAGAATATTCAGAAAAAAAATATTTTTTTACAGTGTGGTAAAACATCTTAATGTGTTTTTTTTTCATTTCACTAAGTGCATTTCACATGCTTCTCTGGGTGTCTGCATTGTCCCGCACATTCTCTCAGCGGTTCAGAATGCAAGTCGATAATGGTGGAAAAGAAATAAAATAAAGCGGCATTCACTCCATTCCTGGATGCTGTGGTTGAGAGATTTTGTTTGAATGGAAGTCAAACCTTGCAGGCCACCCTATGGGGGCATTTCTTGCCTAAGCCGAGAGGTGGGTCGATAACTCGTAATAAACTGTACATGTCCTTATAATGAATGCGCCCGCTGCAAGAAGAATACAAGGGAGTTAAGAAACACACACGTACACACAGGAAAAAACACACATACACACACATCCAGAGAGAAGAGAGAACATTGGGAGGAAGAGCACACTTTTGACAAATTCACAGTATCTCAAAATGCTTAATTTGTTTACTGTAAATTACAGACTCTGTAGTAACATCTGCACCTGAATGCACCTATGCAAACTACACACACTCTACACACGTCACACATTGTTAAATGTGATTTTTATCACTGCCAATGCGGTTTAACTTTTCCAAATTCTATAACCTCTATTGTGTTGTTTTTTTCTTTTTCTTACTCCTTGTCCTTAGTTCAATTGCCCTTTCTTTCCTCTCTCCAGTCCAACTGGATGTGTGCACAATGTAATTAAGGAATTGCAAACAGAGTAGAAAAGCATGTGCTTGGTAAACAGTTACATGCTTAATAGCTGCTTGTGTTGGGATCCCCTCCCTCTTAAATATATGTATCAGCCCGATTGGCTGTGTTTTTGTTCCCTATTCTCTTTTTCCTGTGCAATGGTGTCCTGTTATAAGCATAGTAAGGTTGGGTTACTTTGAAAAAAAAAAGGAAAAGGAATTTTCTCACAATGAGCAGCAAAAGTAACGGCTGTCTTTGCAGCATATTGTGAACATACAATTGTAAACATTTCTAAAAAAATATCTATATCTCTCTCCCTCTCTAAGGTATACAAACGAACAAACCTGTACTCAATTATTTAAATCTCTCTCTTATATTGTCACTTTACATTTATCATTGTTTTCAATCTTTTAACTATGTTTCCTGTTAATTTAATCCATTCCACCCTTCCATTCACTTGTTTCTTCTCCCTTTTCGTTTATTTCCCACCTCTTCCTTAGAGCAGTCTATGTGCGGTCCACAAGACAGCAAGAGGGCAACACACAGGCGCTGGAATACAGATACGATAAAACGCAGCATGTCTACAGCAGACATTTAAGGCCCCATCCACACTACTCCATTTTAGTTTACAAACGGAGAATTAAAATGAATATGATATCTGTCCACACCAGCGTTTTAGCGCCGTTTTGGATTTGATCTCCGCCTACATTAAAACACACAGCTAGTGGCCGTTCAGGTACACTGGGCATGCGAGTGTAAACACGAAGCAAATGGTCTCATTCGTAATTACAGAAGATTTTACAGACTAAGCATCATTCCAGGCGGCGGAAAACAGACTGGGACGGCTGCATCGTTGTTTCTAAAGTCCTCTGTTTTGCCCTGTCTTCACCCTCTGGAGTTTTGAAACGCAAATCAGGGTTGGCAGCATTTCCAAACTTCTCCGTTTTAGGTCTTCGTTTTCGTTGGTGTAGTCTAGACGGGAGGTGCAAACGTAGCAAAAGGTCTCCGTTTTAATTTGAAAACGCAGTAGTGTGGATGGGGCCTAAGACTACAGAGCTGGACAGGGGAGCTTTGTTTGGAGTGTAGACGTTGCCACAAGTCTTTTTTAGCAGTATGCAGATTCCAGAAGGGGGGAGGTATTTCAGGACAGTTACGAGGAGGAAGGGGGAGGAGGAGGGAGGGGTTATACGGTGTCAGACAGATAATCAGATGCTTGATGAGGTTATAGGCTACTCAGATCCGTTACAGTCCCCTTGCAGCTTGTTTTCTAGAAAATTCTGCTGTACTAGTTGGCACTCAAGCTTTGTTAATTTTTTTGCCTATTTGTAGACCATTTGAAACACTTTGTACAGATGTTTTGCACAATAAATAAAAGCAGTTACAGTATTGTTGAGAAGTTACTGATTTCTTCACTTGGGCCTTGCTCTGTGTGAACAAGCATATTAAAACACACACAAGGAATATACAGGCATTAAGTAATGTCTTTGTGTTTTCACGTGGACTACTGGTGCAAACAAAATGTGATATGTTTATGGATATAACTTTTGTTTTCAATATGTCATTAGGTAGCCATAAAAGTTGTATCATGTCAGTATCAAGCCCTGTCAAATTACAGTTGTGTGTACGTATGTGTATGTGCACCTGAGTGCATGCACATTACCACTCACCAGGCAGCAGGATCATATTCCGCCCATATCCTGACATACTCATCCAGGTGGTGAGGTCCCAGTATGGATGAATCTCTAGTCAGGTACTCAAAGTTGTCCATAATGACGGCAACAAACAGATTCAGCATCTACACATGTGCACACATGAACAAATACATGAACCAAGCTGTAACTAAGAGCTGCAGAACAACCTCAGACACTCAAGAAGGGCATATTACTTAGTTTTTTCACACTACATTTACATTACATTTATTCATTTGGCAGACACTTTTATCCAAAGCGCTTACATTTGAGGAACAACCTCAATAAAGCAGTAAGAGATCTACAACTTACAATAGATACTAAAAATAACAGCAGCAATACATACTAGTAAGAGCTAATAGCACATATGGCATCAATGGGATAAATAAGTAGGGAAAGAAGAGTTAACAATATAGTGCAGTCAATACAAGAGAATTGTAAGGAGATAGAAGAAGAAGAGCTCAGGAAGTGCATGTTATAGAGGCAGTGGCGTAAGGTAGTAACAACGGACCACAGTGCAGGCTGTTATGATGGGCCCTTGGGCTACACCGTTACAAAGCACACGCGCACACATACTGCTGTCTAGAAGGGAACCCAATTGGTAAATTTATGTACCTTGCTTCCTCATTTTGCACGGTTTAACAACTGACAAGATTAGATGCTGTAAATACCTAAGTTAAAGCTCCTTAAATCGATTTATTTCCATATTAAATTCAACAGTTGTCTTTGTGTGCGTCTTTTTCCAACACACACATGCTGCTGTTGCTGCTGTTGTGTGCACCTGGATGCAGCAGTCTAAAAGTACCATCATGTGATGGATTTTAGAGTCGGACTGCGTCACCTAGACTTTTGTATTTGCAAAGTACAGAAGTCAAAGTTATAAGGAGCATGGCCAGTGCTGTCATTGTCAACAAACAGCTGAGTGCAGGAGGTGTCCACTGTGCTGAAATGAGGCAGACTTTTATTGCAGTACCAACAGTTCCTGAAAGCAACATGACTAAAGCTGTGTTTATACCAAAGGAACTTTACCCCACAACTAAGAAACTTTGGTGGAACTCACTGCATTCCCACCAGAGGGACCAGGGTCTAAATGTAGTTCTGGGGTCTTCATTTTACCCCCTAAAAAGACCCTGCTTGTGGGGTAGTACTTTCCGAAAGTACCCAGTACTTTAGAGGGACGGGGCTTGCCTTGCAGTGAATTTTTAAATGGGCGAGTAGAGGCTACTGGCTTTAACTTGAGAATGTCGGGTGATTGTCTGCTACTGCTCTTCTCTTTTCCACCATAGTTTGCAAACCAATATACACACAGTTGAAATGTGAAACGGGAGATGACACGAACCTTACAGAAAAAACAGCTGTTGTTTGTTATTATAAAGATACCAATTATAAAGGCAAAGATTTTGGGTGAAACAATGGATTAGCACACAGGTAGCAGGGATCATCTGTGCTACAGAGAGAGCTGGAGGGGAGTAAAAAGTGTTTGGCAGAGAAAAAGTAGCTGCCTGTTCTGCCAGCTGCCTGCTCTCATTGGCTGGATGTGGATGTCGAGTTGGCCGACTCTTCCAGATATTTGGCATGTTAGATATCTGGCAGACGTCAGCGATGTCAGAAATGTGTTGGGGAGTCGTTTAGATGCGTCGTGGAGTAGTTCACACATAACGACTGGCGACAGCCGATCAACCACTGATTTACTCCCGATCACAGCCTGACGGTCACCAAGCTTGCAGAGCGGCAACTCGGGCTAAAAATCGTGTAGTGTGAACTAGGCTTAACTGGTATAAATATCTACTCAAGGAAAAGTACAAAGTAGCTAATTAAAAATGTACTCAGAGTAAACATTACTTAGTTACTTTTTTAACCTGAATCGGCATATTTCTGTTTGACATGTTCAACTTTCACAAAAAGAACATTTACTCCTAAAAATGTGGTAGGCCTAAATCCATAATGATAATCTACAGAGGCTACTACATAGGCCTACTTAACTAGAAAATGCTCAGCAAAGGAGGCAGCTCACTGAGGAGTGATGGCTAAAATTTGTAATTGTAAATCTAACTCTGATTGGCATGATATATTACAGTTTTTCTCAATTGCTTGAACACTATAACCAGGCTATTGAATTAAAATTTCAAAACCATAACTCCATTTTCACACACCCATTTCTCTAAGCTCTACACACGAATCCCTTCATTTCTCATTGCCTACACCATGTGGTCATTTAGAAAGCACTATCATTCAATATTGTTCATTCAATCAGCATAGGTTGAGCACACAGCTTCCCAGGTGGAAACACAAAGAGCCAAAATTGATAACACACCAATAAGAAGCTTCAATAGATAGAAAAAAAGACCAAGAGTCAGTTCATTCAACTCAAAATCAAGGAGGAAGATGAGGAGGAGAATGAGGCAGAGAAGGAGGGAGGAGGAGGAAGTGGCGATGAAGGTGGAGAAGGTAGAGAGAAGAGGAATAGGGAGGAGGAGAAGGGAAATGGTGGAGGAATAGGGAGAGGAGAAGGAGTTGGAGAACAAGAATCTCTGGCCTGTCCCAGACCAAAGACAGGACGCTGTGGCAGAATAATTTGTAGTTTGGTGTGTTGTACTGTACAGCACACTAAGGAATAAAAAATGTGCAACTGTTGACATTTGTAATTTCTTTACTATTGGCTTACATTTTCCATGTTATCTGTCAGTGGCCAAGTCACAATAACATATGGTTTTATTGAATAATTAAGTAAATATAATCCTTAATAAATCTACCTAAAGAAACCTCATTTCTTGACTGGCCACTCTCTGCTGTCTCTGAAGAGACACCTTTTGAGCTGTGTCAGCCACCGTAGCTGTCCTACGTTCTTTGAAAGGTTAGGGGGCAGTGGTAGACTGGGAAGTTGGTCGCAATTCACAACCACTAATTCGTATACACTGAATGCTTTCAATGTGAAGCAGGAAATGATCAGTTTGTATTAGCAGTAACTTAATACAACATATTTTCAGAGCTCACAATGCATGATGGTTGTTCTCTTGCACTCACTGGTAGCGAGTTTTTCATTGACCTTTATTTTATTCACTAACCAATGTAATGGAAAATGTAGCAATGTACAATAAACACTACATACTTAAGTAAAAGTAAAATTCAGATTTAAAATACTACTCTAAAAGCACAAGTTCACAAAAACTACTCAATTACAGTAACTAATTAAATGAGTAATTTTAATTTATTACTTTCCACCTCTGGTACTCACCAAGAATGAACAGAAGAAGATGAAGGAGACAAAGTAGAGGTAAGCAAACTGGCTGCCACACTCTGGGTCTGGATTCCTTGACAGGGGGTCACACACCTTACCCCCCAGACAGGCCAGCATGATATCGTGCCATGCCTCTCCTGTGGCACTCCTAAAACACACAAAGAGTATAAAGTGTGCCAAAACAACAGGTTTCAGAAGGTTATTTAAAAATCCTAGTGTGTTTAGATGATAACAATGTTTTGCTAATAAACACTGTATATATAGACAGATTCTCACACACACACACACACAAGCACCTGAAGAGAAGCATGAGAGCCTGTACGAAAGTCTGGAAGTTGTTGTGCTGGTTGATGGCACTGTCTGATTCTTCGTCCAGAGCAATATTCCCAAACAGCTGTTGAATACATCATAATGTTGAGACTGAAAATCAAACTATGAATGCTCATGACTGACAATTTTGGCCTTTAACATTCTAAAACCCTTACTGCACACATGCCATTGCCACTGCTTCCATATTTATCCTCGGCCTCCCGCTATGCAACAAACTTTACAACTGTTATCATCATCCTCGTTCTCCTTCTCTACTTCATCCTCCTCCTCATCATCATTATCCTATAAAATATATTTAATATTTCCCAAAAGCACTATAGCGCTCACCCACCTGCATCCCAATGATGGCGTAAATGAAGAACAGCATGGCAATGAGGAGGCAGACATAAGGCAGCGCCTGATGAAAGACACATTCATCGTTTGGTATTAAGGTTGAGACATATCAGTTCACTGTGAATGGTATATGAACCTGCATCATCTATGTATATATACACAATATTAGATATGTTTACTTAAAATCTACAAATAATACATGATTTTGAGCATGTTATGCTGGTATATTTGAGTGTAAACCTTAAATGACTGAACGAAGGTCCAGAGCAAGATGCGAATGGTTTCTCCCTGTCTCAGCAGCTTGATGAGACGAGCTGCCCTGAACAGCCTTAGGAAACTTAGGTTGATGAAATTATCCTACAGTCCAAACAAAATACAACCACAGAGAAAGGGAGACAGAAAGAGAAAGAGAGAGACAGATAGAGAGGAAGTATAGAAAGGATTTGGATTGGAAGTAGAAGTTGAAGATATGAAGGTATAGAGAAAGGGAAGAACAGAGAAAGGTGAAAGGGTGGGGTGGAATAAACGGAAAGAGTAGTTAATTGTAGTGCAAAGTGTACAAACAATTTTCCTTTAGACAACCAAAACTTAAAAGAATTAAGAAAAAACAGTCAAACTCAAAACTGAGGAAGATTCAAACTCAATACAAATAAGAGAAACAGGAGCCAAACAAGTCAAAGCAAACCAAACTCAAATCAGCAAGGCTCCAACAAGCTTTTCATATCCATCAAGTTAGGCAAAACCAAACCAAACAACACAGGGGAAATCATCCAAACCTAACTAGTTCAATCCAATTGGATCATTTAGTAGTAATTGTGGTAGGAATGGTGAGTAGTTTAAGTGCAGGGATATCAGGACGTTCCCTTGGAAAGACAACCAAATGCACTAATTCTCTCAAGGCAAACTATGCACTATTTTAAAATGAAGCAAGCCCTCAGCATGCAGATGTGCACTAAGACGAGGCAAACCGGTAAAGCTAATGGCAGTTGATGCACCATCCAATAGGACTGGCTAAAAGTCAAGTGACATCCCGTAGTTATGCCATAGCTACATAGCAATAAGACAGTGGTTGAAGGACCAACTAAGGTCACTGTATTTTCCATCTCATCAGTGTGATTTTGTGACTTATAAAAGGTGTTTTAAAGATGGGCTGGGACATCTATGTGGCAATTGACAATTGATTTTGAATAGGAAGCGTATTCATTTTGTTTTATTAAAAACACACAAAAAAATTGAAAATCAATTTGTGTGACATTGGTAATGCAGAGTTTTTCAACCATGTACGACAGTAAAAACCCTGGAAATATTGCAGCTGAAATGCAACTGTAGCTGCTGAAAAGGGGCTGGCAGCAGGCACATGCAGGTTCCATCTACAATACAGCATGTATCACATTGCTCTGTGTATGTGTGTTGTGAAAATAAAGGGTTCCTGCCAAAGACATGCAAAGGGCAGCATGCATCACTTGTTCTTTCTGCCGGGGGCAAAGCTTTGGATCCACTCTGTTACTGGAAGTTACTGGAAACACTCTCCCAGTCACTGTCGTGTGTGTGTGTGTGTGTGTGTGTGTGTGTGTGTGTGTGTGTGTGTGTGTGTGTGTATTCTGCATACAATGAATGGCTAATCTCAATGGATAGATGCAGCAGTCTAATCCAGTTTATACAATCCAATCCTTCACAAACTGAACAGTAGTTCTCAGAAAAGGACAGTGTGGGTAAGATATACGACTGAATTAAATATGTAAATTGATACAGTGACTGGTTGAGAGGTTAACTAACTTGGACAAAAAATGAAATTTTTTACAAATTTAGAGCTCACTTAAGAGTTGAGGGTTGGGGGTGGTGGGGGTCAAGCAAAACATGCACATTTCACAGCTATAACATTGGCCGTGATGCAGTTAAAACAGATGCAGTAAAATAAGATCTCCAAAAAATTACAAACCATCTACATGTAGATGTTGCAGAGATATGGTTTATAGCGGCAAATTTTTGGATATTTGGTTGGTTTGAAGAACAACCAGAGAGATTGACCAAGCCGGTTGTCATGGGTGGACACAGAGGATTCATAGTGCATTTTGATTGGACGGAATCGCAGGAAGTAGTAGGTGTTGGGGGGAGAGGGGGTGGGGCGAAGTAGATTACAGTAGATCGTCGTTAAGTTTGTGGACGATTTAAAGAAAGCATGTAAAAAGATAAAAACAAGAAATAAATCAACAGTCATTACAGAGACAAGTTAGCACAGCAGCAGGATTCTGTCTGCAGATTTTGTACATCAATAAATGTAGCAAGGATACCAAGGATTAAGACCGCAGTGGATTTTTGGAAACAACCAGTAAGTGAAATATTTACTAGAATCTGGCTGGAGCATCAGTTTAAGCCTTGTTAGGGCTTGAATCATTGGTATCCCTTGCTTCCTCAGACAGAACTGGTAGGTAAAGTTAGTAGGTCACAGCACTTAATAATGACTGTGCAGCTCTTGAATGTGGTCTGGTAAATGCTGTACAAATCTGACTTTATCATTCTTGGTTATACCATTTTGAACTGCTTTGGTTCAAAGTCATCAAAGAGAGATCTACATCTCTTAAATACAGTTCACGTATTGCATTCCTACCAGGTCTACCTGTCATTCAGCAGGAGTTCAACACTTTAAGGCAGCTCTTAAAGTGAGCTCAGACAGAACACAAATACATCTTCACTGCATGTTAAAACAGCCAATGTACCAATTGCTTGAAAGATATCTCTGAGTTAACAAACAAGTGTGTGTCTCTAATTTCTTCTCTCATCTTTGTACATTTATGAAGTAGATTTACCATCTAAAAATCATGTTCTGTCTGAATTCACCTTCAGAATAATCAAAAAAGGGTTTTAAAAATGACACTCCCCAGATATATGTACTCACAAATTCAGACTTAGCAGATATATGATACCTCATTATGGCAAATAAAAAAAAAAAACCTCTGTTTTTTCAGTGATGCTCAGATAATGTTTGTGTCGATTGGTAAAGCAACCTCAGGCAGATATACTGGATGTCTTATTTTGGGAAAGAACAGCTGAAACAACTGTGACTGTACTCGTAAACTTAAAACTTTACACCAAACTAGTGCTCTTTTTAAGTGATGATTTGTGTCACTACATTACATAACAATACATCTTACCAAGCCAGAGAAGTCGTAAGTATCATGATGCTTAGGTAGCTCATCAAACTACTATCTTACCATCACACCCAAAGCAATTATAACACTGTGTAGCAACAATGTAACTCTGGGTAATCAGACCACTCATGTTTAGCTATGATGTTAAAGAATGGACCCATTACTGTAATTTATGATATAAGAAACATATTTCTTTTCTAATCCATAATTATTTAACTGATTGTGCACAATCAGATATCCTATGGACTTTTAAGACTTCAGCTGTAGTTACTAACAGATGTCTGATGCAACTGCACAGCCTCTATTGGCCACCTGAGATGCAATCTAATAATATGATTGCCTGTTAGGTTGCTTGCAGAAGCTGCTCACTGGCTCGCTACAGAGTACCAGCATGCTTCCTGCCTTGCTTTCAGTGGCCCAGTGCTGGCTAGCTGGAGTCTGGTCTCTACTCGTCCCACCAACTGGGACAATTATATAAGACTTTCAAGAGATATTCATGGATGACTGAGCAACACAAGACTCAACAGAAGCCTCTAACTCATGCTCTCTCCTAACTCCTTGTCTTGTCAACTGTATGCCTTTTAGACAATGTGACAGATGTACAAGCCCATAGATACATGCTGAAGCTAAAGCTAAAAAACAGTCATTCTTGCTCAACAAATATAATCATTTGATTATATCTCTGTTTACAGTTTTAACTCTTCAGTACAGATCTCTGTAAAATACACATCTAAAAACAAATGTCCCGAATCCTGCTACTTACCCCAAGTTCGGTAACTAAGATGTCGGTAATGCTGCCCAGGACTGTCACACAGTCAAAAATATTCCAGGCATCTTTGAAATAATTCTGTAAAGAGAGAAGAGAGAGAGAGGGAAGAGGGGTAAAGGAGAGAGAGGGAAAATGGCGAGTGTGACATATGAAGAGAAAAGGAGACGATGAAATGTAGAAGAACATAGATGTTGCAGGAATAGAAAGGAAAAGACAGACAAAATAGCATTAGAGAATAAAAGTCAGACAGAAAGAGACATGAAAATGAGAAGGAAAAAAAAGGCACGTCAGTGTCCGACAGGAACAGGAAAGAAATCAGATAAGACAAATGAACCATCAGTGACGGCATGGATGCCAGCAGACAATCTAGGGACAGCTTGTACTGCACCAAACATCGCACCTCATAAACCAAATCTACACAAAATCACACTGAATTCCTTCTGTTTTCAAAAAAAGGGTATCACATCCCTCTCCTACATACAATTAATTAACTCCATGCATGCATCAGCACAAACACATTCATCCACAGCTATACATTATCATAGATTTAGACATTTTCTCTTTCCATGTAGAGCGACTCAAAGAGAAAGAGGGATAGTAAGGAACAAATGCTGATGAGTGAGGTCTGCATCTTTGCTCTCCTACGTATTGCCGGCAGGCAAACTGTGCATTAGACAAGTGGAGGGAAAATAAGAGAGCAAGGGAGGCGGCTATTAAAATAAAGCACCTTGACAAACACACACACACACACACACACACACACACACACACACACACACACACACACACACACACACACATACACACACACACAGACGTCTCTGAGGCCTGGTGTTATTTGTGTATATGATTGTGCAGTGTGTGTTTTTGAGTGCAATCTCCCAAATTCAAATCCTATCCTGTTTAATCTCCACCCTCTCTGTAATCTTTGCTTCTCTTTTGACCGCCTATCTGTCATTCACTCTCGCTCTTCTACCTACTGTATTATCATCCCCCCTCTGCCCTGTATCTCCTCCTAACATTCTTTCCTAAACTATCTCTCCTATCCATTTTTTGCTTGTCCGCCTCCCATTCCTCAACAGCTCCGATGACTGTACACTTGTGGCAATTTCCTATCTCTTTTCATCTTTTTACCTTATAGCTCATTACTTCTCCACAGTTTCTCCTTATATGTAAGCAGGTATGCAGGACAGACAAGAAGACCTCCATGATGTGAAACAGAGAATCATTTAATTCGCTAAAACCATTGTTTTCTAAACTTTTAGTACATTTTTTGATTATCAGGCATGCATGCATATTGTTTGTTTGTTTTTTGTTTAATTACCCAAAAACACAGATAATAGAACAGTTTTCATGGGCTATGAAGTAAGAGTGGACTTCAGGCAGGGTACAATGGATCTACAGTGAATTTTAGGTGTTGCTGACACTAGTTGTCATTGGCCAAGCACACATGTCTTTGTCCTACATAAAATGTAACAAATCTTTTTGGAGTTTTTCTGGTTAGGGTCATGAGCTGAGAGAATCTCAACTTTTTGGCTCTGCTCTGTCTGGCCGAATAGAGTGTTTATTTTCTACTGGCTGCTAATCAGTAATAATCTATGCGGATACAATGATACCATGTAACAATAATAATAACTGATTTTCAACACTTTCTACAAAGATACAGTACAGCAGTCCTCACCACACTTAAACCCACACATGCATGCACTCACCAGTGCTCCAAAGGCGATGATCTTGAGTACACACTCCATGGAGAAGAGGGAGGTAAACACTATGTTCAGGTTGGCTAACACAGCTTCATAGGTATCAGAAGCTTCGTCATACTATAAACAAACACAAACAGGAAAGACACAAGTTCACACCAACAAACCAGAGTACAAACAGAGGGAATTGGATTGCCATACACACAGATAAGTGTGCATCAATATAGACGTACATACAGACACAAACACACACACACACACACACACACACACACACACCGCCAGGGACAGAAAGGAGGGGGAGTGTAAAGACATTTAAAGAGACACACAGTTCAGCTCGCCCATTGGAGAATCAGACATATCCGTTAAAATGTTTTTTATCACAGGAAATAGTGTACACAGAAATGTCGGATTAAGTCCAACCTAATCAGTGTTTATCTTTGTAACTCAAGGGCAGACAGCAAAAGATAAAGAAAAAAAGAGAGAGCGATGTTAACTACTGCAGCTCAGTGGTAAATGTTGTTTTCTTGATGTCTGTTAATATAACGTCATGTGCATTACCCTTTCTGTGTTTGTAGCAAGTAGACTTTTACCTTCATCATCAGCACAACTGTGTTGAGCGCGATCATTGCCATGATAGTATACTCAAATGGTGGCGACACCACAAACTCCCACATTCGGTATTGGAAGCTCAGCTTGTTCTGAGGCATGTGGCGTGTCAGGGGCCTGGCGTTGATGGCAAAGTCTATACAAGCTCTCTGCAAAAAAAAAATAATAATAGAGGAAAAAGGTTTGGTTCTCATCCTGTTATGATTATGTATACCTTCTTCTCTACACAGTTGTTACAACCTCCCTCTTCCTGCCTTTCAGTCACCCTCTGAACAATCTTCATCTCAATCCTCCTTCACACCTTTAATCCTTCCTCACCTCATTCTTTTCTAAACTGTAGTCCTCCATCATCTTGTCTCCTTGCTCCTGAAAGGTGATGATGATGAGAGCCACGAAGATGTTGACGAAGAAGAAGGGGAAGACCACGAAGTACACCACGTAAAAAATGGACATCTCCATCCGGTACCCCGGGCTCGGGCCCTGATTCTCATAAGTCGCATCCACTGAATGCTTCAGCACCCTGCAGAGGAAGAGAAGGGAACAGGGGAGGGTCATAGGTTGTCAGACAGCATGTGTGCTGCATGTGACAGTGCATGCTCACGTGTACTCACTGCGGCCACCCCTCTCCGGTAGACACAGTGAAGAGGGTGAGTAGGGCCCAAGCCACGTTGTCGTAGTGGAAATCGTACTTCTTCCACTCCCGCTTCTGCGCCTTCACTTCGTTATCACGTTCATACACCAGATACTCGCCCCTGAGATACACATATCATTATCAGTACAATGCGTAAAGGAAAGTTTTGCTTCAAAATTTCTATAGTTTTGAGTGTGTAAGTAGATACTGAAGATGCAGAGGAAGGAGAAGAGACACCTGAAGTGTTTAAAATGGTTTTTAAACATGAGGAATGTATGAGTGACCAGAACATTTTCACCACTCAAGGCAAATGCAGTCGGGTATTTCCTGACCTGCAGTCGCGATCAAACTCTTTTGATTCATCAGTGCAGTAAAAGAAGCGTCCCTTGAAGAGCTGCACGGCCACCACAGCAAAGATGAACATGAAGAGTAAGTAGACAATCAGGATGTTGAGCACATTCTTCAGAGAGTTCACCACACAGTCAAACACAGCCTGAGGATAGCGCAAGAGAACAACAGAGCGAGAGATGCTGGTTATTGCATGAAATAAATATATTGGATTGAAATTATTTGTGTACTTTGGTGCTGAATTGTGGCATCAACTGCTTTAAAAATGTTAAGGGCTGTCTGGTAGCAGGTTAAGCAACTTGAAAATGTCTAACATACAGTATTGTTAACTCCAATCACTTTCTATGTAAACATACCTTGAGTTTGGGAAGACGTTTAATGGTCTTCAGAGGTCTTAACACTCTCAGTACCCGCAGAGACTTGATAGTGCTGATGTCTTTTCCCTTACTGCTCCCTCTGTATGTGTACACACACACACAAGCACACCAACACAAAGACACAGATGCACACAAGTGTACACACACACACACACACACACACACACACACAAATAAAAAGAGTCAGCAGGTTCAGGTGGATATGACAGGCTTATTTCTCTCGAATCCAAAATGGCAGTGGGCAGCCATTCCTTGATGATATTTGTGTCCGAGTTAACTCAATCTGAGTAACTGCGTCTGGGTTAAATACATAGCAACACATGCAGCATTGCTATCATATCACGCTTCAGCCTTATCTCTAAGTGTGAGGTTAGCATTGTAGCTACATGGTAGAGTTAGGTGGTATTTTACAACTACAGTACATGCTATGGGAACAACTGATGTCATTCCTGTGTGCTATCTAGTAGCTACACTTGTTTACTACTTTGCAATGTATTTCAATGCTTTACAAAGATGGCTAAAGCCTTGGCTTGCACATGCCCAGCTAATGGTGAAATATATTCATGCTGCATTGAAACCTTGCTTTCCATGCTGCAATATTTCTTCTTTAAAGCAGCAGAATGATGGGGAACTCTATTCTACACAGAGACATTTACAGAGAGAGTTTAGTCGTGGTCTCAGTGAGACATAAACAAACCCCATATTTTCTGTTAGCAGCTTACTACAGGAATCCTTGTTAGGGTCATAACTTATAGTAGAGTGTCCTTCTGTTAACATTAAGACCGCTTAGAAAAGCTCCCACATTGTATAGTTAAAGCATATATTAAAATAACTCTAAACATAATTCACAATTTGGAGGTGTCACAATGTGTATAAAAGAGGTAAAAAAAACTCGGATGGACAGCCAAACTCTCTCTTGTGATGACTCCACCAGTTAATTTCTGTCAACGCTAAACTACAACTGGGATAAGCTGGTTTCACAGCATTGTTCAAACAGCATGGAATCTTGTTTTGTCTTGTCTATTGGCTATATATCTTTATATAGCCAAACCTCTTCCTTTTTAGCACTTTGTTGTTTTGGTTTTCTAGGTACTGGTGTGAGGAATCAGGAAACAACCTTTTGTTTCAGTGCAACTGAACACCCTTCAGAAAGCTAAAAATATATTGTTTAAGTACTATCAGACAGCCTGCCAGTTAGTAAACTGACTATGCATTTTAGTATCAAACATCTAATGAGATTCTAAAGTAACAATAAACGAGCTGACTGATGCTAAAAAAGGGCTACTCACTAAACTGGACAAAATAAAATGTTTGCTTAAAGTGGTCATATTATGCTCATTTTCAGGCTCAAAATCTTAATTTTGGGTTGTACCAGAACAGGTTTACATGGCTTCATTTTCAAAAAAACCATCATATTTTTTGTCATACTGCACATTGCTGCAGCTCCTCTTTTCACCCTGTGTTGAACACTTTGTTTTAACTATGGAGTGATCCATCTTACCTCTACATGATCTTTGTTGGGAGTTGCACATGCGCAGTTCCTAGTTAAGCACTACTAGCCAATCATAAGCAGAGTAGGGCGGGTCATGAGAAGCCAGTAAACATGGCTTGGGTTCAGCTGTATATCCCCTTACCAGCTTAGCAACATGGACTGGAGTTTCAGAGTGGTGAGTTATTAATCTGTAACAAATGTATCTTTCATCCATACAGTTTTAACTGAGCACTGTCTCTACAACACAGTAACAACTTTATGTCCATTGACTGCCTGGAGGGTAGCTAGTGGTTGGAAGGGAGAGCTGAGGCAGCAGGCGGACGTCTTGTTACTGTGTGCTGCAGCTCAGAGTGTTTTTCCACCTGTGTTTTTGAGGGCTTGTCGGATTAGCTGCTTGGCGAGCATTATGACGTGCATTTTGCTGTGTCGTCACAGGGATCAAAGGGAAAATGCTGGACTACAAACAAGCTGTTTTCAGGGAGTTCAGAGCAGTATTTTCTCTGGAAGATGGGAACTCCCTTTCTGGTGGGCTTTTTCACTTAGCAAACCTGTTACATGCAGAAAACAGACATATAACTCAATAAAGGAGAGGGAAAAAGCCAAAAAGCATAATATGACTTCTTTAAATAACTGGCTAACTTCTCAGCATCATAGATAACTTTAAGGTAGTTTTAACTCTACTCTCAGAATTTCTCACACATCCGGTAAGAAGATCAAGGTGAAGAGATAAAGGTCTAAGGTCAATGGCGGTGGTCCTTAGGGGAGAAGGCAGCTGTGTGTACAGCTGCCTGTGTCTTACAGCTGCTATACCAGATGGTAGACTGCTGGTGGTGTGCTTGTGTGTGCAAGTGTGTTTCTTTTTTGGAGCACTTAGCTGTGTCTGTGTGCAAATATTATTTACCTGTCTTTGGGTGAACATTTCCCAGATGTTTCATTATGGGGATTTAGGGTTGTGTTCACATTTACTGTACAAATGACATTTTCCTGCAATTAACTTGTGATTAGCACAAACTATAACATGGTATTTTTGTGATTCCGTTTAAATTGAGGTTTAGTTGAGTCACAGCTGTTCCATGGTGAACAATGGAAAAAAGGGGAAGAATAGACAAGTACAGAAGTCAACTGTGACGAAGGATGGATGAAAAGGAAAGAGATGTGTGATCTGAAGAACAGGCGCTGATAGTGCAGAAGGAGAAAATGAGGAGGAGAAGAAAGAAAAACTTTACCCGCCGCCGCTGCTGGTGGTCCGAACGGAGAGATGAGAAAGGGGTGAGAGACAGCGAGACATAGACCGGGGAGAAAGAAACAGAATGGGACACAGAGAAAGGAGGGATTTCGAGGGACAACATCCATATGAGAAACAGACAGAGAAAAAGAGAGAACACAAGGCCTGCTTTTTAAGAGCCACCCTCCCATCCCATAAACTACAGTTTCCAGATCTTGCAGATGCTTGCATATAAACGTATGATCTATCTAGACTAAAAGCGTGACGAGAATACAGCACAAAACTACTGCCTTCACCACTGACATTTTATTAGTGATGAGTTTAAATGCCAGATGTTGCTTCTGTGACTATGACTATGACACTATGACTATTACTAGTATTGTCTTTTAGCTGGAAAAATACCACTGGATAATTTGATTACATTGTATTCTAATATATTTTCCAAATTTGAGTCTATTTTTTCAAAATCGTAGATGAACTCTGAGCTAAGACTCTATGAGTTAGACTGTACATCTGAAATTAATGCCCACATATAAACATATATTTAACACATAAGACCTATCAGAACACTGCTTGTTGTAAAAGAATCTCAAAACTTCAAGGTATCCTCTAAGCTAACTGAAGCCAGTCAGTTACCATGCTAGTGTCTCTGCGTCAGGAGTTTAGTCCGGCTACAGAAATGTGCAGGACAGTGGCACAAGCGGTCCAAGACACCAGCAGCCCTCAGACCAGACTAATTGGATTAAAGGAGCGATAAACATCTGCAACGAGACTGCTGAGCCTTTCTGGAGTGCTGTTTGATTTCCACCAATTGAATTATGGCCCTATCTGGATGTGTGCGAGTCTGTTCTGACTGGTTTGGATCACCCCATCAGCCATTAGTGTCGTTAACCCCTATTATAACGAAATCAGACATTATTGGCCAACTGGTCTAATTAATTGTTTTGTGAGTTTGTCCTTATGTTAACATACAACATGACAACAGATTTGTTTTCTCTGTGGTACTCAATTATTAGTATTTATTATCTGCTCACATTAACTGCTGTGCCATTTTTGTATGCTCTTTGATTTTGAATCTTTCTGTGATTACTTGAGGTTACTTTGTCCAGTAATCTTTTATCACTTTTAACACTGTCACTGCATACATCTATTTATTAGTCCATAGTTAACATTTCCCTGGGCAGTACAGAAGTATTTCATAGAGAGAGGAAATACAGACACATATAAAGTTGACCCACATATAAATATGAAACTCAAAGGTTAGAGGACACAAGAGTTAAAGACAGCACAAAGCACACAGATATATACACACAAACAGAAACACAGACAGGTTTATGTGTACCACATACTAGAAATCAGGGGAAAGAGTGTTAGTGAAACACACAAAAAAAGATGATTCAGAGAGAAAGACTGGTGCAAAAGGAAGTCTTATAGATGGGACACCACCACTAGGACCCTGGAGCACCTGCTTAGTTCATATTTTCTTTATTGAACAAGCAATTTTTCATCTTCCTGCTGTCCCACAATCAGTAACATCGTACTACTGTGCAGAGTAGTAGGTGTTCAAACTGTTGAATTTTTCTTATTTTTTCTTTATTCATTTTCGTCCTCCTCAAGCACATGTTATATATAGCGGCCATTTAGCCTCAACTAAAGACACAAGATACAAAATGTCTCAGGTTTGTTTGGTTGCTAAAGTACCATATCTTTAGTCGAAGTGTGTACTTTGTTTTTTCACATATAAGCTATAAAACCTAGACAATGTGAGACCATGTTGAAAAAGATCCCTCAGCACAACAAAGCTGACATTTTTCATTGACGCAACAAAATCATCAATGGAGAACTCCACCTGAGAGGAGGCATTATAACATTAATTATAATAAAATATATAAGTTATAATGCTGGATTTTCCTAAATGTAATGGATACTGCTGGCCACAAACTACAGTATAGAAACAAGTAACAGTACATTTTAAGAATTCATAGTAACTCTATAATGAGCATAGTTAGAATGATGTTAAAATATGCATTTTTTTCCAATTTCATAACTTTGTGTGATTTTTTCTTCCTCATATTCCTTGTTGACCCAAAATAACTCTATTGCGTGAACATTTTTGAGTCCAGAAGGATGAGGAGGAAGAAGTAAGAGAGATGTCAGGTCTAGCTATGAACATTGGAAGAGGTGAAGGGATGGAAGAAGAGCATAGGAGGAAAGGGAGAAAATTTAAAATAGGGACGACTCAAGTTGTCTTTGGCTATAAGGAACAACTTCAGGTTTTACTGCAGTTCAGTTTCCACAGATTTAAGGCAGTTTGAAAGTTGAGTGATCAGTTTCAAACTCTAGCTTAAAGGAAACAGCTTAAAGGAGCACTGAAGGGACAATGTTGCAGGACACCATGCTGGGTAAAATGCAAAGAGGAGGGGTTTGTTTTGGTTTACATTTGGCAAACTTCCTATCAGCTTATGGCTCAAAGTCATCAAGAGTTAAGGTGGTACCAAAAAGATCATCAAAGGCATTATGCGGCATGCATTTAAATATTTATGTTTTTTTGCCATTTCCATCTTAGTTTATGTGGATAAGGAAATCTTGTGCGTATATGGATGCAGACCATCCTCATCAACAGAGTATATGAAAGTTAGTGTCAGTTTCATTTCAATTCACTTCCACTGAAATAATTTATTATTTTTAAAAGATTAATGAAACGGGCCATGTGGCCTCAAGAATTTAAAATTTAAGAGAGAAGAGAAGGCATTGCAATGTGAGTGGCAAAGGAGCAAGCACGCAGGTCTAACGTTCCCAAACAGACTGGATCTATAGCTATTGTATTTTCTTGAGGGCCTGATGGAGTTTTTGAACATTATTTCAGAAGACTGCAAAACCACAAAATGCCAACATGCATGATTAGAATGAAGAAAATATTACGAACGGTAAGCAAATGTCTTAGGCAGTTAATAGGAAAGTGTGTCAGACCTTTATTCTGACTTCGGAATACCAATGAACGTTGACATTTACAGCAAGCTAAGATTGTGCTAAGGTCATACCATGTCAGATTTGCTTTGAGGGAAAGTACAAATGGTCACTTACTTGCACAGTGAATGTGTGGCAGGATCAACATAACTAGTAAATCTTTTTCTGATAGAAAATACCATATCCAATGGCCAGAGAGTCTTGGCCTTCATATGAGGATGCTTCTTGTGTCTGCCGGATCTATTGCGTACAACCCACACAGGTGTAACTCACACACAAGAGCACAAAAGCTAAACCTTTGTGTGGCATGTTTGCACAGACATTGTTCCTGAAAATACAGACTGGATTTTTAATAAAATAGGATCAATTACAACTTATCAAACAAACTACTTCAGCAGATGACCTGTGTAAGAATTTGTCGGAGGAAACAGTGTTACCATAATAAACATATTGTACTGTATTACTTCAAACTTTAGCAATATCACATTAGCTTTAATGTTGACTGGAGGTCTGCTTACCCCCACCATGCAAAAGCATGACAGCAACTCCCAGAACTCATAATTCATGCTTTATACCCAGCATAGTCTCATAAACTAAATCCTAACTTAACGCAGTTATGTAGATTTAAAAGTCATGCAGATCAAGTAGGGTTTAAAGTACCTGCTTTGCCGTGGAGAAGGGTGTAGAGATTTTTGGGAGCCAGCTCAGCATGACCTGGCCTGGCATTGCATGGGCATTTAACTCTAGAACGCCTTGGGCACTAAAGGGTTACAGGTGCAAAGGGTGGTCCTCACCTCTCACAAGGGTGAAGAAGAGGTAGATAGGAAGGGAATGCTTGGAGACTATATTTTAACATGTTGGGGCACGTGGGATTGGTAGAGGGGCTTGGAAAAGACAGGAATATGGGTGCAAAGTCGAATGACAGATAAAAGGCAGAGGAAATGGCCAACTGTAGAGCACTGGCCATTTATAAGCATAGGTAGGAAAAAATAATGGAGGAGAAGACAACAGAGAGAGAGTATGAACAAACAGAAGTCAGGGAGAGATAAAGGAGAAAGGAGAGGCAAAGAAAACCCAAAAATGAGCCACGGGTGCATAAAAAAGAACAGGGAGGGCTGTCCTCTAAGGTACCAGTGAGGCAGTAAAGAGGTAGGAGAGAAGGAAGAGCAAGGAGGGAATAGAGGAGAGGACAGAGGGAGGCTGGAGGGAGACTTACGTGAAGGCGAAGGCCACCAGAGCACCACTAACCACTATAAAGTCAAGGATGTTCCATAAGTCCCGGAAATAAGAGCCCTGGTGCAAGACCAAGCCCAGATCCACCATCTACAAGAGAAGAAGAGAACATGATTATGAAATGTGAACCCCTGGAAAACAGATGTGCAATTTGTCCTTAGCGTGAAATGAGAAGTGTTTAATCATCATTTGGGCCGGGGTTCTCAATACATCCGGAGGAAGCTGTGGATTCTTGATTCCGAACATTGCCTTACCTTTATCAGCATCTCAAATGTGAACACTCCTGTGAAGACATAGTCGAAATAACGTAGAACCTGCACAAAGAAAAAAAGAGGGAATGATTTTCTGCTCCATCCAGCTAGTGGAAAAGAGTGACGGGTTGGTTACGTACAGTATGATGATTTCCAAATTCAGACATTTAGACAATTATTTTAAACTTTAAATGTGCTGTACATTTTTATATTTTGCATTTAGCAGACCCTTTTCTCCAAAACAACTTAAAATAAGTACATTTGTCAGAAGAAAGTGAAAAAACAATAGGTTTCTGTTCTCTACTATTTTTTAAGAGCCAGGATGTATTTATTTTTTGGCTATGCCAAATCCAGGTGAACAACTGAGTCTTGAGTTACTGGTGAGCAACTCTGCTTCCTGAAATTTGCCAGGAGCTTGTTTCACTAATGCAACGCCACAGCAGAGAAGATTTGTGTCTTAGCTGGGTGACTTTTGCTTGCTCTGAGCGATGGTGGTGCCAGCTGAACAGTAGAGGTAGTGGAGCAGAGTGCTCGAGCTGGGGCACAAGGTCTCACTAACACCTGAAGGTAAGTGGGGGCAGTTTCTTTGACAGCCTTGTAGACCACTATGTTTGTCATAAATCTGATGCGAGCTACTACAGAGAGCCAGTGGAGGTCTTGGAAGAGGGGGTACACATGGCAGGACGTTGGTAGATTAAACACGAGGTGTGCTGTGGCATTCTGTATACATTGCAAAATTTGATCACAGACTGGGGTGTGTTTTATTTATGTATTTTTAATATTAATTAACTGATAAGACAAGATATTTTAAGTGTAGGTAAGTACACATGGGGGAAGCAGTAATTACAAATTACATGCATATAAATGTTTATTATACCTGCATCAACGTGCAATACAAAAATAAGTTTGTCTCCCTCTGGGTAAGATTGAAAAATTGTCCTTTAAATCATTAAAATATTCTATTATCAAATTAATAGAAGGAGATACTAGGTGATTGATGATTTATCTATTTATTCATTGGTCCAACTCCACAGAGGGCTTGAGTAAGGCTACAAATAAAAAAGCAACCAGTATATTAAATAAAAACAAAAGCAAAATGAATTATTTTAACATAAGATTTCATGCAACAAAAGCACTGGTACATTAATCTTTGTCGACTTTCTCACATTGTTTCGAGGGGACTCGGGCCAGACCGGGTCTTCAGCTGCCAATGCGATACTGCTCATGGCAATGACCAGCAGGATACACATCTCAAAATAACGTAAGGTGCAGATGTAGTGACACGCCCGCCGAAACCTAGGAGCACACAAAGAATTGTAGTTTTTTAATGCTATGCATACGACCTGCTTCGTAAGAACAACGTGTGCTTTCTTCATCCAGTTGTGGATGTTGGCAGAATGCATTCCTGTGTGTCCGCCTATGTGCATTTATATGCCGTAGGCAAGTGTGTGTGGTTGTGTTTGAAACCATCCCACTTACGGGTTGGTGGTGGACAGGATGAACATGGAGCTGTAGGGAGGCATGGGCCTGGGTCCTCCTTCACCTCCCTTCTCATCATCATCATCATCCTTATTCTCCTTCACTGGCAGTGGCTCCGTGTTGGCATTCTTATTAACTGGATCAAAGACGGATAGAAAAAAATGACACAAAAGTTTATTCAAGAAAACACTTAAAGAAGAGATAAGATAATAGAAGAAAACACACATGCATGCTGCCCTTACCCTGCAGTATGGCATTGGTGGATGGAAAAATTGGCATGTCTACAGTTGTGTAGTCAGGGTGGGGCAGCCTGATGACACTGTTGGCGCGGTGGTGTGCGATGCTCCCATAGCTATCTAATGTGACCAAACTCCCATGAGTGCCACTGTTAGCAAGATGGAGGGCAGATCCAAAGCCAGGGGCCACAGTGTGGTTGGTGACTGGATTACCACCATCGCTTGGTGGGGTAGAGCCAGAGACCAGTTTGGTATTCATGAGGTTGTCCAAGTCCTCACTGTACTGGCTGTCTTGCCTGGAGAGGCTCTTTTGAATAGGTCGTGTGGTAGAGAGGTTAGGGGCACTGCATTCCCTTGAAAGAGGGAGTAAGAAGAAACAATTGGCGATAGAAAAAGAAAGAGAACAGGGAAGAAACACTGAGCATAAACCTTTAGGATCAAAGATCACAAGACAGACAAAAACTGCAACGTGAATATCCAACTGTTTGATATTTGCATATCTACAGCCAGGTGCAATGGACATACTTCCTTCTGTGCTGGCACATCCTCTTCCCCTCGCCCTCCATGCCATGCCGATTTCTTCTTGGCCTCCTCTCACTGCCATCGCCACCTCCCTCCTGCTCTCCTCCTTCTCCACCTCCGTCAAGGCCTTTGCTTTTATGTCTTCCTGTTTTTCCAGCCCCTCCCCTGCCATCCTCACCATCTTCTGCACTTTTTCGGTGTGATCTGGGCTTCCGGTGTTCTGACTGCCCTCCCCCTCGGCTGCCGCTCCGGGTGTGGTGATGGCGCCTGGGAGGCCTCTCCTCTCCACCTGGTCCAGGAATCACTGTAGTGTCCAATCGGATATGAGAGGCGTGGTGGTGGTGCTCACTTTTGCGGCTGCGCCTGCTCTCTGTGGACTCGCCCCGCTCCATGGGAGGCCTGACTGGACCTGAGTCTCCTCCACCACCCCCTCCAACTTGGCCACCGTGTTCGTGGAGGCGTGTTTGTCTGTGGAGCTCATCAGCAGGATGGTGCTGGCTGAAGCAGAGGTCCGAATTGTTTGCAGTGGTTTTGTTGGTGTTGTTGTTGCGGTTCTCATGGGGATCAACCACCAGGGGTCGATCCAGGTGGGTCTTCATGTCTGGACGTATTTGACGTGAATAGTTCACCTGTAAGGAGAGAAGAGGATAGAGAGGCATTATAGAGGGAAAGAATGAAGATACGAAAGAGACATCTTTCTAGCTAGTCAAGGAGCAGTAAAATTTACTTCTACAAAATAAATGACTATTGCAAGTGTAAATTACAGTCACATTAAACTATACATAAATAAATACCAGGAAAGCAACATGTTAACATAAGTCATCATCATCATTGCCGTCACTTGTGTAAACTGATAGCACAAGTCTAGGGGCCTTTGTTTGCCTTGTCCTTTACATTGTTTTGCTCCCCATTGCCTGTCCTTGCCTTCCAGCGCTCGTCAGCGTCCAGCTCGTTATAGAGGGCCTCGCGACTGGACACCAGAGTCTGCCTCCTCAGCTCCTTGGTGCGTTGTTCCCACACTGACTTATTGATCCCCTTATTGTTGTTCTTCTGCTGTTCCTTACTGCAAAATGAAGCAGGGTGGAAAGAGAGGAGGGGATTGACAGCATTAAAGACCCGTTTAAAGACATGTGTTGTTGTTGTGCAACTATAGACACAAAGCCATGAGAAAGATGTGAAAACCAACACCAAAAATATAAGTACATAAAATAGCCAGGACATAAAGACACGCTGGGAGCCACAGATATTTAAAAGGGTCATTTGGCTGGACCTAATAGAACAAGGTTCTGGGTGTCTACACTGCTTGCCAAAGCACTGGAAAGGACAGCCCTACTTTGGTAAACCATTTGGGGAAACAAAATGAAGGATAACACCGAGGTAAGGTCAGAATTTGTTATAATAATCTATAGTTTACCTACCCTAACTAAAGTATACACAATTTTATGAGCAGGCTTTCTGCAGGACAAAGAGCCAAAGAGGCACCTTAAATCCCCAACGATCGTAACTAACTAGATGGCAAAGTCACGCAAGAATCTGTTACAGTGACTGAGCGGCCTTTTTACTTCATCCAGAAAAGAAGGTTACGATATGGTAACCCTAGTTCTATAAGCAAAGGTGGAGCCCTCTACTGAACTCTATGGGTACTACCTCCTCCAGTCACATGCATGCACTTGCCCACTGAAATTTTTATTCTGCACGTAGCCGACCAACAGGACATCGCTACCGATGCGTGCGTGAAGTATAAATAGCAGTGTCCATACTGCCTCAGCATCTGACCACCTCTTCAGCAGACAGTGTCAGAGTGGCAGGGCTCGACGGCCTGTGCTTATAGAACTACGGTTACCATATTGTAACCTTTGTTCTATCTAACACAGGCTCCGCCCTCTACTGGACTCTATGGTTACAGTGGGTGGAGCCCAATGACTGTCCGCCCAAGCCGCAAAGTCAACCACAACAAGCCCCAACTACCACATCACCTTAGTGACAGAATGGTGGAGCACCTCTGAGAAAAGCACTAGACCTATAGGGGTTTGGCTGTATCATTAACACCTGTGCTGCCCTGACTTTGCACTGGAATGTCAGGCACCAACGGATCCTCACTTTAGAGATCCTAGGTCGCACTTTGTGAGTAGGTCCCAAGAAGGAGCCCCACATAAACGCACAAACGGGCAAGGTAAGGATCAGATCTCTTCGACACACATCCTGCTGAAAGGGGTTGTAGACACTTCGAGTACATGGGCACACACTGCTGAGAGTAGGTCTGTTCCTGTCTGTATAAAGGCGTGGGAGATACACTGACGAAGCCAGCAAAGACTGACACGGATGAAAGCACCCTGCCAAGCACCACTGCCACACAGTGAGAAGACTCCCAGAACAGCAGGTCCTCCTGCACAAATGGTGAAGGGGTCACCATGGTTCGCTTTTGCCTCTTAAGGTCAGTGAGCAGTTCACTGTATGCTTAAGATAAATGGATGCTGAGGCAGTAGGGACACTGCTATTTATATGTCACCCACCTATCAGTAGTGACGTCCTATTGGTCGGTTACGTGCACAATAAAAATTTCTGTGGGCAAGTGCGTGCGTGTGATTGGAGGAAGTAGTATCCATAGAGTCCAGTAGAGGGCGGAGCCTGTGTGAGATAGAACCCCAAAACTCTGAGTTACCACCTCCTTTCTTACCCTTCAAAACATCTACCAGTAGTCAACATGAACTTTTTTTTTCTCAGGGCCAATAGTAAACCACAGTAAAGCGACAGCCATACTGCAAGGTACAGGCAACAGAAAATGTACTTTTAAAAATGAGCCAACACAAATAACAGCTAACGAAAGCCAGGTATGTACTTCATAAAGAAGTTAGGAACAAAGGGACAAGGAAAGGAGGGTTTTCTAAAACACATAAGAAAGCAAGGAATGATTGTAGTCAATAAACAGAAGGGAATCAGAAATGAATAAACAAATAAATAAATACCAGTCCAGAAAGGGGTCGGTAGCGTTGTGACACTCACTGTGTACTTTGTTGCTGAGGAGGGAAACAGCTGGTGAGTGAGATGGCACGAAATAACAGAAGGAGGACTTCATTCCAAAATGGGCTATCCATCCACTATTTATAAACAGTCTGTCTACCCTCAAAAAGGGTCACTATTCACATAAAATGTAAAAACTCACTTACTAAATTAAGTAAAATATATTTCTGAAATACAAAAACTGCACAAGAAATTGTAACATTTTTTCCCCAAAAGATTGAGCATTTTGGAATGCAACCCTTCACACACACAAAACACATGTATCCAGACATTCACACGCACTCACCTCTGCTGCTTGTTCCATCTGCAAATCTAAAACAATCCTATTTATTTTTCACTGTCCTCGTTTTTGCAGTCTCACAAATTTCATCGTTCTTGCATCACTCACTCACCGTGCATGACTACTGCTGCTCTGTCCTGATGAGTCCTTACAATATCTTTCTCAACTCCTAGCATTATCTCTGATATTCCTATTTGTCTGCACGATATCTTTAATTAGCAATTTGAACTTCACATTTCATTTTTAGCTATAGTTAATTACATCCATGATCTACAAATCCTTAATTTCTGTCTCTCCTTTTTTCACTGGTGTTTATACTGTTTTTTTAAGGTGCTGCTTGTGCTTTTCAGTATTTACTTTCACAAATTTCACCTCCTCCATCTAATATCCATCTTAAAATAACATTGCATTACACTAGAAAAGCTTTTGAAAATGTTAAAAAATCCTTAAGAAATTATGGTCCCGTGTGTTTACCACACACAAGTACATCTTTTCATTGTGATTTGTGCGCACTACAATTGTGATGTACTGATACTGGCAGCAGGCTGATGAGGAAAAACCTACAAAGGGTTACATCAAGATAAAAAAAAAACAAATGACAACATGTTATCCTTTCCTATAGTTCTATAGCATTAGCTGTGTGCTAAACAACAGTTTAGCACACAGCAAAGCTAAATGGAAAAACTAATGTAAAATATTTATCACAAGCTGCTGTGCATTAACTGAAAACCCATTAGGGAAACTATTCCCAGCCTTGTAGTATGTATGTATGGTGTAGACTCACACCATTAAAGAGATTAAAACAAATTTATTACATTGTTGCTGTATTTTTGTAATCTGTCTGTATGTAGATTGTATGGATGTTTAAGGGTAGACTGTGTTTCACACAAGCATGTAGCCTTACAACTGTGGGTTTTATGGAGCTTTCATGGCAGCCTCCTTCCTGAATACACCACAGAACATCTTCTTAAGAGATTTTTCATGCACTACTGATATCCCCAAGTTTAAAAAGCTTGGAAATACAAGAACTATCTCCATTGAAATTTCAATGTCTTTCTCTTTTTTTGTACTACGGAAACTAAGGATTTGGATTTACAGTGGAATGTAACGCCCACTACAGTCTAAAGTCAAAGACTCAACTCTACCATAGCTTCTTAGAGTTGCTGCAAGATTCTAGTTCAGTACGCACGTGAAGCTTTTCTTGCTAAACCAGCACAATCGGTTTCTTTACCCCACACACACACACACACACACACACGCACACACGCCACACAGACACCACACAGACACCACACACAAATATAAAGTATCTCACAAAAGTGAGTCCACCTCTCACATTTTTGTAAATATCTGATTATATCTTTTCATGTGACAACACGGAAACAATGACACATTTCTACAATGTAAAGTAGTGAGTGTACAGCTTGTATAACAGTGTAAATTTGCTGTCCCCTCAAAATAACACATCACAAAGTCACCAATGTCTAAACTGCTGGCAACAAAAGTGAGTACACCCCTAACTGAAAATGTCCTAATTGGGCCCAAAGTGTGAATAAAAAAAATTGTGTGGCCACCATTATTTTTATCACTGAATTAACTCTCTTGGGAATGGAGTTCACTAGAGCTTCACAGGTTGCCACTAGACTCCTTCTCCACTCCTCTGTGATGACATCAGGAGCTGGTGGATGTTTGAGACCTTGTGGTCCTCCTTCCATTTGAGGATGCCCCACAGATGCTCAATGGAGTTTAGGTCTGGAGACATGCCCTCAGCTTCTTTAGCAAGGCAGTGGTCGTCTTGGAGGTGTGTTTGGGGGTGTACTCACTTTTGTTCCCAGCACTTTAGACATTTACGGCTGCTTGATGTGTTATTTTGAGGGGACAGCAAATCTACACTGTTATGCAAGCTGTACACTCACTACTTTACATTGTACTAAATTATAATTTCTTCTGTGTTGTCACATGAAAAAATATAATCAAATATTTACAAAAATGTTAGGGGTGTACTCACTTTTGTGAGATACTTTATATACAAGTGCATTGTACTGAAAAATAAATATTTAACCTTCATAGGACTGTCAGGTAAAATAAAGTTTACTGATACACAGACACAAATGCTCACAGCACGGTGAAGTACACTACATACACCAAATAAAGTAACAAGAAACAGTGTGATTTACAAAATGATGAACACGTCATGAGCTTTACCTCTTGGGCACATTTGATAATGTGTGTGTGATATAAAGTGGGCAGAGGCTAATGTATCAAAGGCGTAAAGGTCAGAGCTGTGTGTATGTGTTGCGTGTGTTGTCTGTTTTCTATGTGTGGTATTTTTTGGAGCAGATTCAGGCTCCCCTGTAGTGCTTTTTTAGGGACAGACCATGGTGTGGTACGTGTGCACCTCAGTGTGTAAGAGTGTGTGAACTTTACCAGGAGTGAAAGGAAAGACCCCTGTGTATACAGAGAAAAGAGATCAAAGGCTCTGACTCTCCTGAACAGAGGAGGGCTGACCCAGATCAATCCAACACTGGCTTGTGTGTGTGTGTGTGTGTGTGTGTGTGTGTGTGTATGTCTGTGTCTGTGTGTGTGTGTATTAGTATTCACAAAAGAGCGTGACAAAGAGAAAGAAAAATAAAAAGAAGAAACGAAAGGGAGAAAGAAGCAAGTGCATGCATGTTTTACTTTATCACAAAAATTTCTGTGATCAGATAAAAAAACTTTAACTATTCATGTCTATCTATGGATGTTAAAAAAATGAGATGATCTTTTTTTCCAAGCAAGGCAATATTTTAAAGAAATGTAGTTGTTACTTTGTTGGTGTAGCATATGAACTGTGTTGCTGAATGTGTCCATAAAAGACCGCAGAATAAAAGCTGTTTCACACCTCTGTGATGAGAACATGTGGTGAATATATGCAAAAAAACTTTACATGCAGAATTTCTATATAAAATCTGTCTGTACCTAGTGTGATGTGAATTTCCTCCATTTTAAACTAAAATAGAAAAAATCACTTTGGATAAGGGGTGATTTGGCAAAAAAAATTATAGCACTGCCAACACAGTCTTTCTTTTTAACCTGAAATTATAACAGGAGCGGTTTAGGTGGCATTTGTCAGCGTGGTTCCAAACTTAAACAACATAAAGGAGTGTGCTTTAGGTCAGTATATAAATACAGTCTTTGGACATACGGGCTAAGTTCTGTGAGACCATAAACTGTGATGTAAAAGCTCTTTGCAATGACATCACCATTTTCAGACTGATACCTGATGAAGTGCTGTGGTAAGGGTCCAAACCTAAACAGATGACAGAGGTTTATCAACAATTTTCCTCATTCCAATAACTCTTGGTTCTTCTTTAAAGATATACGCGCAATTGTTTTGCCCTAAAAGTCCTGCCTGTGAAAAAGGTTGCAAATAGATAAAACAGGAGTGCAACAGCAACAGAGATAAAAAAAAAAGCTCACGCTGCAATGGAGAGGTTGGCAGCAGACAACGGGCTGACTTCAGCCACCTCCTTGGCTTTCTGCAGGGCGATCTTCTGACTGGCGGCCTCCTCTTCTTCTTGTTCATCCTGCAGAAAGAGAGAGTAAGAGAGAGCGCAAGATCAGAAATGAAAAGCAAAAGATGAATGAAGTGGGAATAACAAAACTGAAAGAAAGACCAGGAATTCATTGAGTAGAGGAGCATAACTCTTGAGATTTGTACTGTTCAGAAAAGAAATGGCACTGAGTAAAATTGGACTGTAGTGTACCTTGGTCAGTTCCTGTGCATTGGCCAAATTGTCCACAGCGATAGCCAAGAACACATTCAGCAGAGTGTCTGAGCACAGAGTTAAAGGAAATCCAGCATGTAGGAGTTTGTTTGTATACATAATTCACAAACAGTTATTGGCTAAATATTGGCTAAAACACTTGGTATGCTTTAATTGATAATTTAATTGACAAATGATACAAGAAACAAGGTCACAGCCAACATATCATTCATGTTACAATAACATCCCTGTCACAGATCCCTTACCAGTTTATTGTAATTAAGATAAACTCAAGAGTGTGAAGATCTGTTTATTCGGTCCAAAGTCATTAAGTAAAACACACAAAATAAATGTAGCTGCAAATTTCTAGTATATGTGTATATTGTGTGCTTCTTTGCATTTTCACAGTCAAGGGATACAGTTGCCGAAAAGTGTGAGCACGATGAAGAAGACAGAGAAGGCCATGCCCTTGTTGACTCCGCCCTGAGATTGGATGCCATCGTACATCACCATGTTCCAGTCCTCACCGGTCAGGATCTGACAAACACACACACACACACACACACATAGAAACAATTCCATATTCACAAATACTACAAATATGAAACGTGATTAGATTAATTATGCTTTGATATAGAGTACATAAAAACACAATATGTTTTCATTTAAAATGCTACAGTCAAAACACAGTCATCCTCGTGCATAATCACACCAAACCCACGTAGACAAGCTTTAACTAAATTATGCTTGTGAATAATGACATTTAAAAATTTTAAAGTAGCACTCTACATGGTAAATCATTTTCTCGTGTGCAAATCCTCTTTAGTCCTTTAATCATTTAGTCCTAATCCAAGCCTTGTCTTCTCCCACCATTCCCCTCCCACCTTCTCCCTCCCTTCCTGCCATTTATGTTGTGTCCTGTTCTCACCTGGAACACTGTCATTATTGCTGCGGGGAAGGTATCGAAGTTGGTCGGAGGAGTGCCAGTTTCAAAATTAAACCTAGCAGGGGAAATCAAATAGAAGAAGGTGATATTAAAGAAAAGTGTGAGGATAAAAGCATGGAAGCGTCATCAGAAAATCAGATGTATATTATACATGATATAATATATCTGTATGAAATACAGATAGAGAAGCCACGTTAAAAGGAAAACAGCACTCACTGTCCTCCGAAGAGCTGCATGCCCAGCAGAGCAAAGACAACTATGAAAAGGAAGAGCAGGAAGAGCAAGCTGATGATGGACTTCATGGAGTTGAGCAGAGAGACGACGAGGTTACGCAAAGATGCCCAGTACCTGAAAAAAGTTGACAGAACGTGTGTGTTTAATTGAGTGTGATATTATCACTGTTATTATTATATGCACAAAATAAATAATAGAGAAAAAAATATAATAAAGTAGACTCACTTGGTGACTTTGAAGATCCTCAATAACCTGAGAGCTCGTAGCACACTGATGCCAAACGATGTCCCCGGCTGGATGATGGACCACAGCACTTCAAATATACTACCACATATTACCTAATACAAACACAAAAATAATGAAAAATAGTAGCATATGCAAGCATGTGGTTTTTCCATCATAATGAGCAAATAATGTGCACACATCAGCATATCAATGATACATTTTGTCCATACATGGTTGCCTTTTTTACATGTGTGTATATACTGTAGGTGTGATGCAAGTGATTTGCACCCGCTTGTGACTTGTGCCTGAGTGTTTTTGTGTGGGGGTGTGTGCCAAGTGCTACTCACAATGCAGTCAAAGCAGTTGAAGGAGGAGTTGAGGTAGGCCTGCTTGCCCAGGCCATACATCTTTACAAACATCTCCGTCAAGAATATCCCCAGGAAGGTGAATTCAGCAAAATCTACATGACGGGAAGAAAACAAGAAGAGAGGAGGGGGAAGAGCTCAAAAGTGAGAGGAGACCATCAATCCCTGAAGCCTTCAACCTGTATCTGTAAATTATGCACCCACCCGTCCATTCATCCATCCTCCCATCCCCCACCCACCTACCAATCCATCCATCCATGTCGTCTGTAAGGAAGGGCACTGTTTTATGATATATGTATTGACTAGAAAATGCTATTTTGTGATTTCGGTTTATAAAAAAGTCTGTAATTTGTACCAGTGGTCTTTGTAATATGAATTTAAAATAATTCTCCTTCTCCTCCTGTAAGATCAACCTCTTACTGTGTTGTTTTGTAGCCTGGGTTACATCTTTTGTTACAAAAAGTATAAAACAGGGAACCAATTGAGAAACTATTTTCATTTCTCATTTAATTTCATTTTATTCCATTTGTAAATGAGTGAGAAGATCTGTGCGAAAGGAAAATGTTGTATGTTTGGATGTGCTTGTGTTAACTGGTTGGGTCAGCTCTTTCATGGATTTAGTCACATTTACTAAAGAATTTGCTCACCCACTCCCTTCCAGTAATCTGAGATGAGATTATTTGTGCATTTGTGGAAATTAATCTGTGCATGCTTGCACCAAGTATGCATGCATCCCCCCTGCCCACCTACTCACATAAAAAATCTGAAAGTGCTTCTGGCTGGTCGTAATGCACTACTGCCACACACATTGTGTTGAGGCCCACCAAACACAGCACGGTCCAGTAGAAGGCCTGGGACTTAACAATGTGTCGGATTAAGAAGCGTAGCCGTCGCTCTCGACGCTTGAAAGTCGATCCTTCGAGCTTGGAGCTCTTCAAGCTGGCACGGGCAAATGGTGACCCTGCAAGGGCAAGCAAGGCACATTGTACATTATCAGTGTTACAGTAAAGAGATAGAATTTAAAAAGTCCTTGGATGAAAACAGAGGGAACTGTTCTGCATGAGAGGTGTGGAGAAAGAGGGGTTGTGAGGAGAGCAGTAGGGAGAAGGTAACAAGGGCAGGTCAGAGAAAGGAAAGGTAGAAAATGAGGAAGGCTGGAGACGAGGGAAGTAATATGAGGAGAGAAGTGCAGAGCAGCGGAGGACAGGAGAGGGAAGGAGAGGAGGCTCAGGTAATGCTGATATGCAAGATAAGATAGCATCTGTATGTTCCTGTGGTTTGCCTTTGAGACTTTGTGAGTGTGTGTGTAGGTGTGTGTGTGTGAGTGAGAAAGAGAGAGTATATCTCACCTACTGCCAGATCTCCCTCCCCTTCCTCTGGGTTTAGAAGCTCAGCTTTGCTCTTATGGTTCTTTGTGGCTCTCCTACGGGAGCCTGTAATAGAAAGAAAAACGTGTGTTTAATCTATAACACAACAGTACTGGTGTGCTTAAATGTCTGAATTAATCAATTTATTCCTTTCAGAAAAATGCACACATGCACAAACAAAAATCTGCAAATTCATACCATCATATTCATTTTCATTGTCATCATCTGCTAAGATGACCTCTTCTACAAAACACACACAAACAGAAATGTTAATACAGTGTACAGCTGCATTAAATTGATCTTTGATGACATCCACAATATTTACCAATTTTTTATTTATCATCATTTGTCATTTCTCATTTTAATTACAACTGGGAAGTCTTTGGCCTGCACCTGTGCTCGTTACTCATCCCTCCCTCCTTTGTTTTTCAGCTTCCTTGTTTTTATGTAGATTGTCTTTTCAAGAAGATCAAAGGTCTGTCCTTTCTATCTGCCCCTTTATCTGCTCCTTCCAACATCCAACATCCAACCCCCCATTCCTCTTATCTTCTCTACATCTTTCCTGCCCTCGGTAGATGGGTCACAGTAAAAAGACAGGAGAGAGAAAGACAACGATGGGCAAACAGTGGGTCTTCCCTGTTTAAACTGCGGTACTGTATGTCACTACAAAGCTAAAGTTGTTTTCTTGCACATAAAATGCAATTTAACACACAGAAGATAATCTCTGTTACATGACTGACACAAAACATTACCAACACATTAAACATCACATGGTGCTTTAAAACTAATTGTTTAAGCTAATAATACTCCAGTGACTACATCGCTTCCTGCAGCTGCTTCATAGTAAAATCCACAGAGTTCTCTGTGTTTATAGACAGCTAGGAAAACCTGGTGACAAAATGTACTAGGATAAAATACACAGGTATTTTTTTGCAAATGTTTTTATGGTTCAATGTGTCTTTTTGTGTAAAAAATGAACCACACATTGCGCATACCAGCTTTGCAAATCCATTCCAGGTAACCATTGAGTTCCCTTTCAATCTGCTGCTGTCTCCTGAGCTTCAAGAACTCGCTCCTGTTCTCCACACGCTCTCTCTCTTTGGCAAACTCCCTGCAAGGACACACACACGCACACCACATTTTTAGTGCGACAATACACCACAAACATTTTTAAATCTATTTCAAAATCTTTCAAACTATCAAGGTATATGACATGAAAAAGTGACAACCTTTGTGTAAACAACCTTTACACTGTCTTTGTCACAAGTGCTCTCTCACAGACACTTACCCGGACAACACACCCAGCACCAGGTTGAGCATGAAGAAGGAGCCGATGATGATGAGGGGGATGAAGTACATCCAGTTCCATGCACTCCCTGAGGCATCGTTGCTCTGGAAACACACACACACACACACACACACACACACACACACACACACACACACACACACACCAGAGAGAGTAATCAATGTTTTGCTCTTAGCCTCTGAACTTGATATAATAGCATACAGGCTAACACAAAGGTTACTTACAAGTTTATTAAAGTGAGTTCTGGAAAATAATGACCAAATATTTGATCGAGTGAGACATTAGACATTCTTGTGACTCCACCAAAAGAAGAATATATAATATATATAACCAGTAGGCTGTGGGTTGGTTTAGAACACACAGAATATGACCGTGAAATATGCACATGTAGCGGACCTGAACTGAACAGCCTGAGTCAACTGCAAATGACATATGTTTTGGTCTGTCTGTGCTAAAGTTAAGTCAAGCACACATACACTAAAGAAAACACCAGTGATACTGACCGTTCGCTAAGCCACGCCCCCCTTAGTTACTGTTGCTAAGTCTGATAAACAGTAGTACCTGTCTGCCTTTTATCACAGCACAGCCACTGTCTATAACTGCACTCCCTGGAGAGAGACCTAATGTTTAATTTCTGGAAAAAGCAATTTCAGTTTGCATTGAGCAATGAAGGTTGTATTCAGGCTGTCAAACTGAGGTGAAAAAAAAAAGACAGAAGCTGAAGCCTACCAATCACAGAGTAAAAGTAAACCACCGCATCACCTGACTATTGAGAAAGAGGACAACAATATTAAGGATCAACACTGTTCCTATACAGGTGGGTAGGTCTCTATTTCCTATTACAATCATTAAAAAGCAGAAAAGTATGGTTATATAACTTTACATTCAGTAAAAATTTAGCTAGCGTTAGCTAACTAACATTACATTTTCCTGGATATGTTTTAGGTTTTGGAAAAGGAATAAATTGTACTTCTCCTTTCAACCTCTCTGGGTAGTGACTGTAACTATTACGAGTGAAAATGATGCCTTTTGCATAGAGAGTCTAAGTCACTCGCTTCTGCCTCTGGCCCATGGCACCTCATTTCAGAAAAAACATGTATGGTAGTCAATGGCGAGTGACAACTTAATTTATAATCCTGTTTCAACTGTACCCTGAATTACACATACTGTATATAGGTTGTTAGCTTCAGTCATTGAGAAAAATAGTTACTATGTCACATATGTGACTTTTGGGTTTGTGGTCTTTGTAATTATGTATTTTCACAGTCTTGTCCTTCAACAGTTTTACATCAAACTGCGACTTTCTTAACTTTTAAATGTATATTTTAGATGGACCATCATCATATGTGTAATTCAGGGCACAATTCAAACAGTATCAAAAAATTAGTTGTCTCTTTCCATTGATTACCGTACATATTTTTTCAGAAGTAAGGTCACCTGGTGGTTCACCGGAAGAGGAGGGACTTAGGCTCTCTATACGACTCAATGGAGCGCAGTCATGAAAGTGTCGGACCTCAGTTAGAACGAGACCTATACTGTGCTGTGAATGGCCAGCTGCATATTTGGAGCGTGGCTTAGCGAAGGTCAATTTATTAGGCCTGCTTGTTGAATTAAGGTGCATTCATTTGCATCCAGGCCCTGCATATATTGTTTGTGTCTTAAATACTTACTCTCAAAAGCTATTCATTTAAAGAAAAAAAAAAGAACATCTGGAGTGAACATCATGTTGGAAAATTTGCCCTAGACTCATCATTAAATGTCCAGGCAACATCGCCATTAAAAAATAGAGGCCAATGTACTGAAAAGTGGTATACACTGCTGTTGAAAATAAACAACAGCAGGACTGACAGGATTTTGCTTTAAGTCATCTCAATAAGTAAATGCATATCTGCCACTCTATTTAGCTGCTCAGTGCAGAGTAAATAATGTATAACACATGCTTTGGTCTCTCCCTCTCTCTGTCTCTACCATCCTACTGTCCAGACTCCTTGCATTTTCTTTATTCACACCTTATTGTTTTCTCTCTCCACTTACTTTTTGAGCCTTTTCCCCTGCTTTTCCCATCCTTTTAATTATTTTGGTGTGTACTCATTTGGTCATTATTTCCTACATTTCTAACTTCCTACCTTCCCTCCTCCCTTCCTTCTTCTGTGCAATCTTTCCATTCCTCCTCACTGTCACAGATCAGCGTCTTTGATTCTTCATTTGGCCCTTTCCCACCTCTAGATCCCTCTTCCCTTTCTCCCTTTTGAACTTTCTTTATCATAGCCTCCCTTTCTATCGCCCACCTGTCTCCTCTGTCCTCCATCTTTCCTTCTTCCTGCATGTAAGCTGGCATTGCCGCTGTGTACCTAATGTACTGCAGACCCGTTTTTTTACCATTAAACTTTTATCATCCCCTCCCCAGCAGCTGCAAGAATAACTTGGGCTGAACAGGCCCTTTTAAATATAGAGCAGCACCGGGAAGGAGGGACACAGAGTGAGAGGAAAAGGGGAGGATAGAAGGGAGGAGAGAAAGATAATAAAGAAAGAAAAAAGAAGGAATAAAAAAAGAAAGAAGGAATAAGACGGACTGGGAGGGAGATGAGATGGGAAAAGAGATGACTACAGTAACACTGAAAGACCCTCATCTACCTCTGGTCTCCTAGCAACGGTTGCCACTGACAGCAGGGAACTATTCAGTCCTGGGCATGAGTAATGACACTGTTCAAGAACTGGTACCTATTTTATGGGCAGATGCACACGGTGCACAGGTGAAAATCATTGGATGCTTAAACACTTCAAATGTTGTATTTTATGAGAGAAAATAATGTTGGATGGTTTGGTTGCGCAGCTTAAGATTTTAGAGAGAAAATACTATTGTGACAATTGACAGATATGTTGGACAAACATAAAACTCAAGTTCAGCTACATTTGACTATGTATTTGAGTTTAGCTTTTTCCCCCAGCTTTTGTATGACAGTTTTATGCGCACAAAACGGCCACCAAATACAGAATGGAAATAATGGAAATATCCTAATACATGACATTGTCTCTAAAAACAGGGTCAACATGGCAAACACAATAACTGTATAAATTCAAATTCAAACATCTAAAAACTGAAACTTAACCTTGCTCTGTTTGAGACTGTGAGTTGTACTTTATCAGAGGTGCTGAAGTTAACATTTTGGATTTGTGGTGAGACAGTTCACACGTAAGTTAAGAAATAATGTCCTTGAAGTTGTCCTGCTATATTCAACTGATGGATGATAATTTGTCTGCCAAGTTCATATTTTCCCCTGTTGCATACTAAATGCCAGAGCTGTTTAGCCGATCAGAAATGAAAATGTTTTGTTTCCGGGTAAATTCCGTGATCCCGCTGTAAGCATGTTCGTTTCTAGGCAACATCGATGCACATGCATACACGGAGTGGAAGTTAGAAGCGCGTGACAAATCTTTTTTGTTATCTATAGTGAGAGCAGCTGATATTGGGCAGAATAGACAAATTTGTCCTAAATTATTATTGATGCAATCAAAAACTCCCCAACCTCTTTGCAACCAGAAGCTTTGGCTTTTTTGGCCAGTGGTGAAAATTCAGCCTATTCAGATCATCCTTTTTTCTTTTTAAAAATTAAAAGTAGGTCTACTAATACCTCACCGTAAAAATACTCTGGAAGTACTGCATTGAAATATGTAAGTAGGCTACAAAGCAGAAAGAAGAAAAATGTCCCCTGTTATAGCCCACTATTATATATCGTATTATTAGATTATCATCCCTCATGCATTAATGTAGTTGGTTAAAGTTGAACTATTTTGTATTAGACTGCAAATAATTATTACTTTTATTATATATTAGCTGATTATTTTCTCCATTGTAATAAATTCTGAAAATAGTGAGAAATGTTGTCACAGTTACCCAGAGCCCATAAGTGACACCTTCACAACGTTAGGTTTATCAGTACAAACCTCAAAATGATTAAAAATACAAAAGTAAAAGAAGCAAATCTTCACGTTTGTGAAGCTGGAACAATGAAATGTTTTTACATGCAAAATGACAGTTGCCCATTCAAGTTCTGTCAATTACCCTAAATGATGTACTAGCTGAACTTGTATTTCATCAAAACATACCATTTTTTAAACTCTCTAAAAAGCTTATTTTTTAAAAGTAACTGACTGAAGCTGTCAGATTTTGCAGTGAAGTAAAAAGTAAAATATTTCCCTTTGAGATGTAGTGGAGTCAGATTTAGCTATTTTTATAATTTCTATTTGTTTGGGTCAATTATGAACTATAGGTAAAATTTAACTGCTAGTAAAAAGTTGAGTGGATTGGCTGGGGCCGAGGGGCCTGCTGCTACAAATATTTGAGTGGCTCCTCCTCTAACTATCTCACTCCAAACTTTTGATGAAACTTGAGGAAAGCTATAATGTTTCATATCATATAATGCACCAGATAACGTTGCCAACTGCTCCAGTAAGCTAACGTGACTCTCTCTGTGACTCCAGCCTTTCTGATGTTGACTGTGTTTTGATTCTCATTTGGCCTGACAGGCTTCAGTAGATAAACCTTTTTGTTGATTTGTATCCTTACGTGGAGCTTATGTTGGAGTCTGTGTTGTGCTGGGAGGTTAAAGCCTATTGATAAAAGGGCAATAAAAATAGATTCATTAATAAGTGATTACATTGAAAAACTACATATAGCCCCTTTGAAGAGCTTACTTCCCCAAACAAAAGATACAAAGAGGTGGGAAGACTAAATCATGCCTGCATGTGTGTGTTGACTCAGCAGGGATGATATTAAATTAGAAAAGTTGATCCACAGGAGAAAACATAACTGAAAATTGCACAGAATGCCTGAGAGCCTTACTGCATTATATTCTGTTATATTCTGAATTGTCACCTGAATTTTGTGTTTCCCATTTCATAAATAAATTCATTTCCACCATAAATTGATCAAGAACTTTTGCCAGAATGCAGGAAATTAAGTGTTTAATGTCTCGTCTCGTCTTGATCTCATGAGCTAAGTGTCTCGTCACACCCCTATTGGTTACCCAGTAGCTTATTCCTAAAATTCTTTGAACGATAACGGGTTCCTTCAATGTCTTTCTTTTCCTCTTTACAAGATGCATATCTTCCCATACACATGCTCTGTTTTCCTTGGCAGGCTAAAGTAGATAACTGAGTATGTAAATGTGTTCCAAACCCTGTTCAGGAGTACATACATGGTAGAGCAGCTCAGTCCAGCCCTCCATGGTGATGCACTGGAAGACGGTGAGGATAGCAAACAGGATGTTGTCAAACTGTGTGATGCCATAGTTTGGTCCCAGCCAGTACTTTCTACACATGCTGCCAACTGGACAACCCCGTGACGAAGGCTCAGTCCCACATGGATAATCTGCTTTGATCTCACCTTTAAATAGATAAAGGTGGAGAGGTGTTACAAAACAAACAATATATTTGCATATATGCGTTTTGAAAGAATAGTGAGCTGGCTCAAAATATGATTTAGCCTCTTGCTTTCTGGAATAATTATAGGCGACATAAAATAATCTGGAAAAAGTATAGTCAAAACAGGCTAACATGCTTGAAGTAGATATTTGTGATTCATCATAACTGCTAAATAGGCCAAAACAATAGCTTTTTTAATTATTTGTAGAAGGAATGCAATTGATAATCCTATCTCCATACAGGGCAGGGCTGAACAATGAATCAAAATTTTATCCAAATCACAATACACCTACTGCAGTTTTCAAATCGCAAGAGGCGTTTAAGGTGAAAAGTGTGTAAAAATATAATTTTAAACTAAATATTATCATGCTGCAAAAATGCCTACACATCATATTCTGCACACTTAAGGAAACATCTTTTTTTGGTACAGATTCCCGCAAACATTACATCCTAATCATTTTAACATGTTTTTCAATGAAAATGACAATAATGATGTTAAAATTTCAATATAAAAAAATCATATCACAATTGTAATATCGGTTAAAATGATCACAATTAGATATTTTTCAAAAATGTTTAGCCCTAATACAGAGAATACAGGGAAATTAATACAAATATTAGCAGTGAATGAGACTCTGTGGTAATTTCCTTTCCCATAACAAAAACTTGGAATGGAAGTACCACAAACAATTTAACACCACAAATGTTATTTTGTTGAAATAGATTGCTTTTCTAATTTTAGCACAGCAACTATGTAAAGGCTACCTCAACCAGAACAGGTGCGGTCTTCATTGGGGCACAGGGTTAGCAAATTAGTCCTGATTACACAAGTGGCAAACACACACACACACACACACACACACACACACACACACACACACACACACACACACACAGTCATTTACCTGTGTGATTGTCAAAGCAGGTTGTGTGGAATTTGCCCATGTAGAACTCCAGACCAATGATGGCGAACATAAGGATGGCAAAGAAAAGAAGCAGGCCAATTTGCAGCAGAGGAATCATGGCCTTCATGATGGATTTGAGCACCACCTGTAAGCCTGGACGACACAGTGCATACATTGTTAAGATTTTTACACTCATTATTATCCTTTGTATGTTTCAATGTCAATGTGTTTTCAACAGTTACAATCTGAAAAACAAAAAGCAGCAGCCTGTACCCTCCTCCCCCTTTACTTATCTGGCAACTCCCTACTTGTCATTCACTACCAGAACAGCTTTACATGGTTTAATTTTCAAAAAACTTCATATTTTTGGGATACCGCACATTGCTGCAGCTCCACTTTTCACCCTGTGTTGAAAGCTTTGTTTTAGCTATGAAGTGACACATCTTGCCTCTACATGATCTTTGGTGGGAGTTGGACATATACAGTTCCTAGTTAAGGACTACTAGCCAATCAGAAGCACAGAAGGGTGGGTTAGTGAGAAGTCGGTAAACACTGCTTCAGTTTAGCTGTATATCCCCTTACCAGTTTAGCAACATGGACTGGAGCAAGAGTTTTCAGAGTGGTGAGTTATTGTAACACATGTATCTTTCATCCATAAAGTTTTAACTGAGCTCTGTCTCTACATCACAGTAACAACTTTATGTCCATTGACTTGCCTGGAGGGTAGCTAGTGTTTGGAAGGGAGATGAGAGGTGTGTCAGTGCCAAATCTGTACCACCTGCCAGATCCATTCTACACATGCACAAAAGTGCTTCAGTCAATCGAAGAAATTTACCGCAAATCTGCCCACTCAAAATGATCCAACTAAATCTTTCAAATCAAGATAACAAAATGCTTTTTAATCACTGGAAATTAAATTGTTCACTATGAAGTAATAGGAATATACTCGAGATATGAAAAAACCTTTGTTCAAAAGTACATTTTTAATTTCTAATAATGACAACAATCTAACAAAGTAGCAACACAAAGGAGGCTAGCTGCTAGCAGGCCGATGTGCACAGCTGTAGGGTTAGCAGGTCGACATGCATACAGTTGCTGACTTTGGTTTAGGCACACAGCCCAGTCCTGGTTAGGGTAAGAGTAAGGGGCTTTGGGAAGTTGTCAAAGCCTTTTACTCTAACATAGCTAGCTACTTAGCGTTTCTGGTCTAGACATGGTGTCTCATACAGACGTGCCCGGGGGCGTCTCATACTCATGCCGATGGGTACCTTTTGCATCAAATAGTATGATCAAATTTGTCAGCCTTTCTGAAAGCGTCAGTATTGGACGCCCTGAGATGAGACCAGACAGCAACACACAAGTAATTACGAATAGACACATTTGTGTGCACATTGTTTTTACAGACAGGACCACTTTTGCGCATGTGCAGACAGGGATCTGGCAGGCAGCACGGATTTGGTACCTACAAGGTGTGTGCTTCAGCTCAATGTTTTTACACTGGTGTTTTTGAGAGCACGTCGGACTAGCTGCTTGGCGAGCATTATATAATGGGCATTTTCTTTTCATCTCTGTGACGTCACAGTGATGAAAGGGAAAAGGCTGGACTACAAACAAGCTGTTTTCAAGCAGTTCAGAGCAATGTTTTCTGTGAGAGATGGGAACTCCCATTGGGCTGGACTTTGAGCTTTTTCACTTTGCAAACCAATTGAATGCACAAAAAAAGATATATAACTCAACAACAGAGAGGGAAAAAGGCAAAAGGCATAATACCACCACTTTAATGTAAGTGTTATACCAAGACTCTCAGGTAAAATTAAAAAAAACCAAACATTTTTAACTGTCAAACATGTGTTCGAACAAACAAAAAGATCTCATTGGCAAGTATTAATTAAACGTGAAATGATGATACTTTTTAAATATAAAATGTAAAAAAACTCAAATTGGGTTTTCACAGGAAGCTCAGTGACTTTTATGATGAGTAAGCCTTGGTTTGCCTGTTCAGCCCTGTAGTGGCGTCCAAGCTATTAATAACACTGCAGTGGTGCTGGAACACTGCTGCCACTATAACATTTAAAAAAAGAGCAGAGAGTGCATAGAAGAACCACTTTTGTTGGAACAATTTGGGTGCATTATGCAGAACAACACTAAAGCTGCATAAAACCTTGACACAAAATGCTCCTCCATGCTATTTTGATCTTCCAATAAAATCTGAAACCATTCTGCACATTGAAGAAATGTCATTTTCTCCACTAAGGAATGGCAAAGAAACTGTTTGGGATCAAGGCAGGAGGCTGGCAAAAAAACTGTAAAAAGCATTTATTTTTCAATGTCATGGTTAGTTCAAATGAAGAATTTTGACTTACTGGGAATACCAGACACTAGTTTGAGGGGCCTCAATACTCGCACAGCCCTGAGGGTCCGCAAGTCGAAATCTGAACCCACAGTAGACAGGATCCTAAAGGGAAAGAGACAAATGCACAAAAGTGTGCACAGGCAATCAATATTTAAGACAGTCAAGCTTGTCAGTGTCAGTCAGCCTCTCAGTGTTTTCCTCTTTCTCTCTCATACACACACTTTTACAAACACCTGTGCCAGGTCATTGCAAGCAATTGGGTGAGCACTGTATGTAAATCCTTAAAGAGCTGAGCTGATCAATACAACTGACGAGTGAAGTACGACAGAGAAGTGTATCAGGGCGAGAGAGGGTGTTTTGTATCGGGATGACAGAGGGACCAGAACATGAATAAGGCAGAGATGGAGTGAATGGACGGGGTGGAGAGGGAAGATGGAAGGACAAAGAGGCAGGGTAGAAGAGAAAGAAAAGAGCAAGAGGCAGCACTGCCAGATGGGGAGAATCAGTTATGCTGACTTGCTTTTTTTCTGCCTATTTTTATTCTTGGTATGTTTTAAGTGTTTCCCTGCAAGCTGTCGTCCGACTGCAGAGTAAAAGTGATATGATGTTTGTTACAGCACCTGCATGGCCACTCATCATCTGAATAAAGACTTGTAAACAACATGTGTGTGTTGAGAGAGTTAAGATGTTCCTTTGTGCCGCCAGACTTCCAGTCAGTGCCCTCGTCTGACGCACACTGTGAATCATCCTCTCTCTCCCTCTCTCTCTGACACATTTCCACTTTCCTCTATTCCACTAAGAGGCCCAGTGACACAGCAGAGCCTTAATCACAGGTTTGAAGTCAGCCTGTTTCGCTTGGCAGGAAGGGAAAAGTTATACCGACCCAGCATCGATGGGTGAAGGTAGACTCAGTTGTGGCTTTGAATGCTGTATTGCATTACCAGGAAGCCCCCCAGTGGTAGGTGCTCCATCACTAGTGTGGGCTAGGGTCCTTGTAATGACATTGGGTGATATCAAATGGCTCATCAGAGGCTCACTTGTAATTGAGAGGTTCCTGGTTTAGTCACGAGGCAGCACTGTTCTTCAGATCTGTGTGTAGCTAAAAAAAAATTATGCAGAAGTGCCCTTGAGCAACTCACTGAACCCCGCATTCTGACACATGCAAAGAAATACAAACAATTTAGATGTATTTCTGCAACCTTAACCCTGTAATTGTCTGGAAGAAAATATCTGTCACTATTAGCTTATTGCTAATTTAGTGGCTTCCTGTTAATTATTTTGGAACATGAATGACATTGTCTTACTCTGATGCGTTGTTCTATTTTCAATAAATACATAGTTCTTAATGGCAGTTAATGATATTGTTGAGAACTCTGCTTCACAAGGAGGTCAGAGTGGAAAACAGGGCATTTCAGATTGATAGATCAGCCTTGTTGCATCCATGGATGCAGAATATTAGGCTTAAAACATAATACGTACACTTTAAATTGAGATGTATGGATGTGAATGTATGTATGGAGGAACAGTTTATTGCTGTTGGCAGTTAAGAATTTTCTGAAAGAAATCATATCTACCTGGAAATACAGAGCAAATGTCACTGAGTGCATGAACAAACACACACACGTCTGTAAGACAAATGAGTTGTTTCTCTCTGCATTATAGGAGATGCAATACAAAAAACCATTGACAAAACATCCTTTCGCCGCAGTTACTCATTATTTCATGGAATCTATTTCTGTGAATATAGTAATAACGTTGATAACATTGAAGATGATGATAACGTAGACGATGTTGATAACGTAGGCAATGATGGCGATAATGATGATGACAGACAAATATTTCAGCTTCAGAACAGCATCCGCCGTCACAGTGGCGGGCCGATGAGGCAGTTCCTCATTCACACCGTCTCCACGGTTACTGGGCCCTTTCTCATTCATAAGTGTTTCCATGGCAACAGGGACCTTGGCTCATTGATAGAATCTCTGTATCACCTTGGTAACAGGGCCAAGGGAGGAGCCTGATTGATTGTTTTTTTTTCCTCCTTTCTTCTCTCTTTAATGTAAATGTATCAAAACTCACACAGACCAACACATATGTACACACACACAAACAAATTTAGATACCTACATGACAAAAGCACACACACACACACACACACACACACACACACACACACACACATCTGCACAGCGAACAGGCACTCAAACATATTGAGTGAGAATAATTTTATTCACGTATGCACACTGGAAAGTAGGTCACTTGCAATAACCAATGCAAAACAATTCCTTTCCTGTCAGGGACGGAGATGCTGTCTACAGTGCATCTTATACACTTAAACTAAATGCACACACACACACACACACACACACACACACACACACAGATAAACACACAGACATACAAACTGCACTGTGTGCAGAGGAACACAAATGATTAAGGAGAATCACATTAAGCAATACTGCTATTTCACAACCTTCCAATTGCAAGTGCCTCAGTTAAATGTGGCCACATCACTCACCAAACTGCTTCATTTCTTCTTCAAAATCTTAACTTATCGTCTCCTTGTTTTACTCCATTGCCACGATTAGACTATTTTCATATTTAACGTATCTTCATAGGATGGAAGTGTCTTATGTATTCATCACCATGATATAACCATGCTGAAGTTGTTAGGTGGATAAATACATATTAACTCATTATAAAGGAGTGCCTGCTAAGGTTTTATTAAGATTATTAACATCACATTATTTGTAACATTTCAATTTAACATCATGTAGATCTAAACAGGTGAAGAAAATGTTACACACATAGCTTCATATCACAAGTCCATGTGACTCTCGACAGTGACAGAGCTGAATGTAGTGCCTGTAGATTGTCCTATACTGTATTTAATTATCTGAATGTTACAGCTGATGGGAGCTGCATTTTTCACTGTAACCTCAAAACACATTTTAAATTGGCAAACATACTATTGCAAAATAATATGTTGTTACAGTCATTCTGACAAAGGAGGGTGAAGGAGACCAAAAAAAGATCAATCATTATTCTTACTGTCATTTACTCTTTAAAAAGAGATTTAGCTTATTTAAATTTCAGTTCATTACAATGTTACCAAAAGGACCTTTCATGCTTCCTTTCTTCACTTCCCTGTACCAGTTGTATCTAATCCGAAGAACATGAACAAGGGTACAAGAAGGAGGAACAGAGGAGAGGATGGAAGGCGAAGAATGGCCGTAAACTAAGGGTAATTGGACTAATAATCAATACAGGGCATAAAAAACAACTAGCTTATACAGGGCCAAATCACTCAGGCAATTTACTACAAGATAGTTCAACACACACACACACACACAGACTTCACACAGTTGCACAGAAATCGGCTGAGATCCAACAAGGTTGCAGAGTGAATAGCTAATCTATTCAGACATGTTAAGTGCCATCTGTGTGTTTGTCTACGCAAGTGCCCTAGGACTTAGTAGGAAATGGAAAGGAATGTTTGAAGTGGAAATACGTGCGTGTGTGTGCATCCATTGGTCAGTGTGTTATCAAAGACTTCGGCCAGAGGTGGGTAGAAAGGCCACGTAGCCTTTCATCTTCAAAGAGCTGCACAGCTAAAAACACAACCCCCATTCATAGAAAACACAACAAAGAATGTGTGTGTGTGTGTGTGTGTGTGTGTGTGTGTGTGTGTGTGTGTGTGTGTGTTGTGTGTGTGATTGTGAGTGTAGAATGTATTGACTTCGGTCAGTGTACATAATGTATCATGGGAATATACAATATGTGTGCTGTAAGTGCTGCAGCATATTCTCTGTCTGTACATCTTGCTGCAGCTTCCTGCTTACTGTGAAATGGTATCAACACAGCTGATTGACAGAGATGACGACTACGGGGTGTGTTCTATGATTGTTGTTTAGATAAATATATCGTTTACTTGAAAAAAAGTATTAGTGCTACTACTTTATCTTGCCTAACACTACATCTGAAGGCAAAATTGTGTATCATGATATGTTTTCACCAAATCAGAGATAGTGTGTCATTTCCACTGACTTTTCAGGGGTGCCCATGGGGTGATTTGTCACTCCTTAGACAGTATATCCAAAATAAATCATATTTTTAGCACAAAATGTCTTGCCTCAGGCATTGAGAAATCATTTTTGGTGCACTTGTCACACACTGTGATCTTTATCTTAGTTGAATGCCTAATAGCAATCAGTACTGGTGGAGCAGTGATCACCCTGAGGCCAGCAGACAGCTCACATCTGAATCACATCTACTAACAGACCAATGAGAGCGAGCAAGAGAGAGAGAAGACAAGGAGATTTAAACCCTAACTTACATCGATTGTCTGGAGAAATGTTAAATACATCAGACTGGCACGTGGTGGGTAGAAACCAAAGATCCTATAGATGCCAATTTGAGGTGTGTTGTACTACAAAGTCCATGTATTCATTTTTGTTTTAGCCAAAGTTTTGTTAAATATACATGTCCAATGTCTAGTGTCTTTTTATGCGACCTTGCCTGAACTTGAGCTTTCACAATACATTCAGCTGTCATGCACCTTCTGTCTTCCCCTGACCAAGTGGATCAATGAACCAACACAGTGGCCAGATATTGCTTATCTGGACATCTGATTAAATCACCAGTGTCTCCTTGAAGCTGAGTGCTGTCTGTAAATAACTAACCTCTTAATAGCCAAGTGTTTACGCTAGGCTAGGCTAGGCTGCGATCTAGTTGGAGAAGACAGTCTGATGCTGTAATGCTGTCCTCCCACTCAAGCTAGCTATCCATCAGTAGGAACTGTCATCAGCATCAACTATGTAACACACTGAATCAGGCATTTTTTACAGTGTGCAGTTGTTTTACAACCTGCTATAGCTTTTCGGCATTTTCCATGTTTCTCTAGTTATGAGAAAGATTATTTCCCCCAAAATGGGCGCGGCCTTTGCTCTTGGTGATGCCAGTCTGGTTTATGGCCAACAAACATGATGGTTGTTTTCCAGGTCCTAGCTGGGATTTTTTTAAATATTGGGAATGCAGCCAAAAAGACTTCCAACCTACATGGCAATCCCCATGTTTTTTAGTTTCCAAGACTTTACGTAAGTTAACTTATGTAAGCTAACTTTATTTTGAAGCAAACCATGATCTTTTCCTAAACCTAATCAAACTGCGGCGTTTCACAATGTTAACCACTTGTTTTATTTTTAAAGGATAATTGGATGTTGTGTATTTATTATTACTAGCCTGACCGTGGAGCCCTACATGTGCAAAAATGCACTAAAGGGGTATCCAGGGCGTTGACGCCAAGGGGTCTTGACTGAACATTTATACTATATGTTTAAGTGACGAATTAGGGGTGAGAATGTGTTGCTTCTGCTTGCACATTAGAACAACATCTCCACTACATCAATACCTGTGCCTATAGAAGACTAATTTAGCTGCCGTGTCATCCTTGCTGGGAAAGGTTTCACTGTCAAAACATAAAGATTTCCTATTATACAATGGAGAGGAGGGGGGTACCAGGCATGTACTGGGAGTTTTAAGGCCTGCCTCGATTCCTTCTTCTCTCTGCATCTCACTACTTCCTGCTGTCTTGCTGACACTCCTCTTCTCACTCCTCTTCTCTCTTACAGTCACTGTGTTGTGCCACACTAAGATGAGCTTGGCTTCATGATTGCTCTTATTAAAGCATAAGGACATACTGCCAGACTGAGTACTCACTCACTCAGAGTGTGTTTGTGTGTGTGAGAGATAGTGAGAAAGAGAGAGGTGGACAGAGAGGAGCAATCACTAATTTCTCTGGTGCTTTTGTGCTTTGTCAGCAAAGATGCGTAAGGTTTATATAATGAAACCCTCCAAATCACAGCATGCATCCACATAAACATGCAATGACCTCGACATTTTAATCAGTGCCAGCACTCCCACACAATAATTTCAGTGGACATAGGGTCTATAGTAACACAGTTTCACCATGTGACTTGTCAAGTGAGGGAATGACCCAGGATAATGTTATTACTGCAGTCAAAGTGCTTTGCTATTTTAATAGACAGGCTGAGTGCACTGTGACATTTGCAAAGTTGCAAACAAGAGAAGCAAGCTTTAAGTATGTTGTTAAATTTTAAAACAGGGATCAATAATGAATCCTTAAGCTTGGTGAAAAGATTAAGATGTGCTGTAGCAAAGTTGAGACAACATCAGCATTGTACTTTAGTTAACCGAGAGTATTCTTACGTCAGCAATAAGATATACACAGGTATTTATTACCGAGTTTCCTCTTCTCACTAACCATTCACTCATGCAATCACATTAATCTTTAAACACAAACTGCATCAGTACACCAGTACGTGACAGTTGTAAACATGCTGCATAGAAAGGAAGCTTCCAGTGTCTTTAAAGAAGGAATGACATTTGAAAGAATGGAGGGCTCAACAGACAGACAAATCAGTGTACCATTGAAATATAAAATGTAATCTTGTTTGCATGTGTCTACACATTATTGTTCTGCTCCTCTTTTTATTTCTATCCACCCAACTAATTATCTATTTACTCCGATCGTTTTCTATGATTATTAACTATATTATATATATACTCTATCATGCTTCTTTACTCGTTGACATTGTGCCTATCACAGGCTGCATCAAGTTTCTTCCCTTTACCATTGCTTTCACCTTCTCATTGAACATTCAAAATTAAATATCACATTTGCCCTATTCAAAACTTTGCTCTTTCCAAAGGGATGCATTTTTTTAAAACTTTGCACTTGGCATCCAGAACAACCCACATTTCTATTGTTGGTCGTTATACGTTGTGCTGTTCTGCTGTTAAATTGTCCAAATCACAATTGGAGCCATTTTTATGTTGGAGTGATTGAACTGCAAGCCCTCACGTTTTTTTTCACTCACATGCTTGTTTTCCTTCACTTCCTGCACTCTCCTGCATTTTCTCTTCCCATTCGTTCCTACTACCAGCACCTGTGACTTTCTTACATCTCTCTGTGCCTCCCCACCCCCTCTCTCTCTGTGTATATTGTGGTGACATTTGTTAGCTACCCAGGCTGCTGGCTGCCTGCAGTTCTGCTGTGATCTTACTGCTGCCTTGCCTATAATGGGGCTATTCATTAGAGCAAAGAAGCAGGGAAAGGCACAAACACACACACATGCACAAACACACACTAAACACATGACAAACTACTTCATTTTGTCTAGTTTTACTTGAATAAATCAGAGGGAAAACCACATTTGATTCTGACCTTATGTATTCAGAACTGTGTTCATGCAGGTACTGCTGTGCTTGTAATCGTGTATTCCTGTGTGCGTGTGTGTGTGTTTGTAATAGTTTGTGTCTTTTTGCTTGCCACTCACCCTGTAAGCACCACCACAAAGTCCATGACGTTCCACCCATTCCTCAGGTAGGAGTTCTTGTGGAAGGCAAAACCAAGTGCCAGGATCTTTATTCCAGACTCAAAGCAGAAGATCCCTATGAAATACGGCTCTGTATCATCCTGAGGAGGGAGAGAGAGAGAGGAAGAAGGACGGATAAGTGGGAAAAACAGAGAGACAAAATTGACAGCCATCAATAGCTGGATGAGTTTGTGTTCAGAAGAAGCATTTTTATAAATATGTGTCAACTTGTTGTGGGCACTAAGTTTTGTGTGGATATGTAGAGATGGGAGAGAATATGAGTGCAGCTTTGTTTGCTAACTTCATAACTACAGATGAAGGCTTACATTTTATTCAAACATTTGCATGTTCCCTTGTGAGTCTGTGTGTTTATAAATGCTGTGTGTGTGTATATACTGTATATTTCTATGTTATCTGAAATAATGTGTATTTTTCTAAAGAGTCGTAGTGCACAGAACATTTGGACATTAAGGTGAAACAAATCCTTGTTCTAAATGTCTTATTTAGTAGAGTAGCTGAATGCATCTTCACTGAAGTAAAATCAACACTGTCGCCTCCATTTTAATCATGTTTACATATGGCTCTCATACTGTATCACGTCTGTTAAACTCACCAGGCGCTCAGACAGCGGAGTCTTGTCCCCATCAGGCAAATGTTGCTCCAGAGCCAGGACGATGCAGTTGGCAATGATGGTAGCTAGAATCATCCACTCAAATGGAGTGAGGCGGGTTGGTCAAGGAAGAAACACTTCTTGAGAGATAAACACTTTCTATACAACATTTAAAAAATACAGCTAGACATTTTAATTGTTTTTGAACACAATAATGGCACAATGGGCTCACCTTTGTAACCAACAAGAGGTAATATTATTACAAAATATTAGTCTTAAGTTAAAAACAAAATATTATAAAATATAATATTTGTAGGTCTTCACACATCTGTTTCCTATATTTGTATCATAACAATATTACACAAATCTGCAAGATTAATTTCACTTAAAGTTGCATGCAAGTTGCAGATTTGAACTTCTATGATCTAACATTGTAAGAATAAAAACACCTGGGCTGCTTTAAATAGCAGTTTTCTCAGTTTTACAAGGACTAAGATTACTTAGCCTGATTGATATGCAGATGTATGCAGTAAATTGCCACAAAAATCTAATCAGAAAATTTTACTCTACAGGACAGCTGAATGGAGACTTTCTGTCATTTATGCATTAGTTACTGCATTTACAAGAATGTGTCTGTCGAAAGCAAAAGGCAGATTGTTGAAAGAAATATTTGCACATTGATATCAAATAAAAACAATCTCTACACTGAAGCTTTTCAGTAATATTTCCTTGGTAATTGCTTGGCATATCTAGTGGGCTGCTAATATACGTAAAAGATCAGGCTCAAAAACTCAATAGTGAATTAAGTAAAAAAAATGATCTAGCAATTCAGATAATATCACACTCTCATGTCAAAGGTCAAATATGTGCAATTTGAATGCGTGTAAGCGAGTCAGACAGAGAGCAGGCCTTTAGCTTAAATGGACTGATGTCTGGCTTCTCACACACACACACACACACACACACAGACAGACCCACAAGCCACCATTATGAGTCAGTTAAATATGTTCCACTAAGTGTATGTTCTGATAACACACCACCCACACAGACAAACAAAACAAACAAATACACACACACACAGAAGACACAGGCTATGGTAAAGTGTTAGTTTGTGATAGCGTGCCTGGACACGGAGTGAGATTTGTTGCGACATCAGCGTTTGACTCTATGTACATAGCGTCTAAGGGCTACTTAGGTGAGGGAGGGGTAGAGAGAGAGAGAGAGAGAAATAAAAAGAAAGGGGGAGTATCTCATTGTACATCTAATTGTGTTTGTCACGATCTGTCTCTCTAACACACATACAGAAACACACACACACGCACGCATACACACACTGGTGGTGTCTTCTTAAATCAATCCCTCTGTCTCGTTAAGGTCACAAGATGAATAGTTACATTTAAAAGAGAAGAGTGGAGAGAGAGAGAGGGACTGAGAGGAAGGATGTGAGTGTAAATGTGTAAAGGAGATGAATGAGTAACCAAGAGAGAGGGAGAGGAACAAATGGATAGAGGAGGAAAAAAGGCAAGGACAGAAAGAAGAGAATAAAGAGAAAAAAGAGGAATTTGACTTTCATAATTAATATTATGATTATGTGTCCAAATATCATGGTATTTCATGAGTTATTTCTTCAGGGGGTTGTAATTTGTATTTTCCAGCCACTCAAAACAAACCCACTCTTTTCCTATCCTATTCTATCCTTTCTCCTCTGCTTCACCTTTTTCCTACATGCTTGCTTCCTTCGGGAGCAGCCATCCCCATGGTAGTTGGGAGGAGGGGAAAATTGAATGGCAAAGAGAGAGAAAGAAAAAGGAGGCTATTTATGGAAACACACCTCATGTGTGCATGTGTAAAACATGTCAGTTACGTGTTCTGTACATGCTTGCGCGCACGCGTGTAGACCTCAGTGTACATGTGTATGCTGAAAAAACTGCTCTAGCCTCGTGTAAGTCCACAATGTGTGTGAGTGTCTGCGTGTGTGTTTGTTGGACCACTCCTACCAGGCACACATTACTCAAACACCCAGGGTGCCATTCAATTAGCCTCCCTGCCCCGCCCCGCTATGTGTGTGTACATGTATGCATGTGCGTATGTGTTGGGCCATGGGAGGGCAGGGTGTAGCTGACTGAAAAAGGGAAAGAGCGAGAAGGGAGAGAGACCAATATAGAAGTACAGGGACAAAGGGACAAATGTGTGCGCATGTGTGTTGCGTATTAGAAATGCAGAATACCTATTAAATGTGTGTTTAGTTATCCCACCTCTATGATGCAGAAAAATATGGCAAGTTAATGTTGGAAATTAACATAGTAACAGTATGATAAGTTGTTGAATTTACAAAAAATATTCTATATTAGGATATATATCGTTACTTGGAAACGAGGACATGGAAAGACCTATATCGGGGTATGATTTTTTTTCATATCGCACAGCCCTACACACATATATACAAATTCAGAATATGAATAAATCACTCACACTCTGCCATGAACCTTTCAATAATGAATTTCCTCTTCCTCATTTCTCAACAGCTATATATAGCAACATGACAGAGTTAAAAGCAAGGGAAGATTTGGGGGTGACAGAGAGAGAGAGAGAGAGATGAGAATATGTTGCTCTCTCGCCATTCTCCCACCCTTCATCTTTTTAATGTTTTCTTTGTCCTCGCTCTCTCTCGCTCTCTCTCTGTTGCCTCCCCTGTGTTTCTCGCTCTACCCGTGGTTCTGCATATGCTTGCTTTTTATTTTCTGTCTAGGTGTGCATCTGTGTGTGTGTGTGTACCGTGATGGGGACAGTAGTAGGTCGTAGACGGAGATGTCTCGCCAAGAAAAGGGAAGTGAGGCCCTCAAAGTACGCCACTGGAGCCAAATCACCCACACACACACACACACACGTTTATGCGCCTTTTCTTAACCTTGTACATCACCGCTCCATACAGTCATCATGTCTTCTCTCTCTCCTACCTTCTATCCTCCTCCCCTTCCTGTTTCTCACTGAGTTATTTCTCTCTCTACCTGCCCTGTTAAGCCTCCCCTCTCTGTCTCTTTCTCCTATTACATCTCCCCTCTTACAATTCTTCTACCTCTCCATCTCTATCTCAGTTTTCTTCCTCACTGCTATTCCCACCCACTTGTTTCTCTGTCTCTCCCACTTTCTCTACTCCCCATCTCTCCTCAGTCCACCTTTCTGTCACAGAGTCCACCCATCAATCATTCCTATCTCTATCACGCCATCTCCATTCAATATCCGCATGAGATGCCGCATCAGCAAACGCGCGAGGACACAGAGAGCAGGAGACATAGAGGGGACGGTGGGGAAAAAAAGGTTGGACAGGAGGGGAAATATATGGAGGGCAAAATGAAAGAGAGAGGAGAGTAGGAAAGAGAGGAATAGAGAAAGAAAGAAAGTGTCCTGTGGGCACAGACATGATTGAAAAGAGTTAGTGGTGAGGAATAAAAGAGAGATGGGGAGGGGGGGTGGCAGAGGGAGAGAAACAACAGTGAGAGAGGGCAGAGACGAAGAGCATAGGAGTGCTGAATGAGGAATAAAGCAAGAGAATGACAGAGGGGTGTGAGAGTATTGCGGTATTTTCTTCTCCTGAGCGATGTGTATGCTCTGTCGAAAGTAGGTTAGTGGCAGAACACACACACACACACACACACACACATATATAAAGGGAGTGGGAATGAAAGGAAGGGAGTGGGTGACTATATATCATACTGTCACATACAGTATGTGTGAGTGTATGTATGTGTGCCACTGATACACGGCACTGTATAGAAATCACTGCAGGCCTCACATGCTTCCATATATTCACACACTCTTCACACATTTTCCCACCACCGCATGGTGGGCAATGCAAATTAGCAATGTGGTTTTATGTGATCATCCTCAAATCTCATGCAGGATGCCACTATCGTGGCAAGCACACACTTGTCTGAAGGATTACACACAAGCTTACACATACATATATGCAGGAACACACACACGCGTAACAGAACACTCTAGTCAAAATGTCCACCCCTCAATCACCTCTGCAGTCCTCCCTCCCTTCATCCCAGCCATGCGCTTGTCATATTGCCATTAAGGATGTATATTCATGCATGTACTGTACACACATAGACCAACACTAGACTACATCTGTCTGCCAATGAAGTCCAGACCAGCTGCTACCCTTTGGGAAGGTGCCAGCCTCCCTATTAATAAAACCAAGCATGACAGTATGGGACTTTCTCTCACTCACTAGCTACATTGTTTTGTAATAAACCAGACAAGTTATTGGTTTACTACATTCACTTGAAATGTTTGTTTAAAAAATGGCTCGTCATTGTTATATACATATAGTTTACCAGGTTTACATATACATAGTTTACATATAGTTTACTGCAGTTCAATTCAATTTTCACATTCAAGAAGCACAACATCAGCAAATGTTTGGCTTTTTTGTGTAAAATGTTTGGCTAAAACAATCATTCGATAATCAAAACTGTTGCCGATAATCTTCTGTTGATGAAATAATCTCTTAATCTAACCATTACAACTCTAAACTTTATGTGCTTTTCTCGTGCTGCATATGAATATTTTCTGTTTTGTTTAAGAAGAGGGCAAAAAGAAGAAGAAACTAGGAAGAAGTTGAAATGATTAATTAGCAGCCTCCCATTTTCCCTGTCAGTTCCTGTTTTATGCCTCAATCCTCTCCCTTCCCTTCCTCTCCCTCTCTCTGTCTCTGTCCTGTTACATTATGCAGCAGAGCGCTGGCAGAACAGCTCAAATGATTACTTCATTTTCTTGTCACTTTTCCCTCAGAAGCACTGATTTGATAAAATGAATGGGATTAAGCGCTGTGGTTGAAACCTATCTAATTATTTTGATAATCAGCAGCCATAAAAGATAAGAGACATGGTTGAAGTGCTTCATTTTATTCCCGCATCTTAAATGGAACTCTTACGAATCGCAGTTTAAGTGTCTCTTCGTTTGAAATATTGCCTTGCACTTTCACATTTAGCAACTTTTTCTAACTGAATTTGTAAAATATAAACGGATAAAAGTTCTTTCACTTTTAATAAAAGAGGAATCTTGAAATCTAAAACAGACTTTAAATCTCAAAGCGAACTATATTTTTTCACATATATCGCGTTCATTAATTTCTCACAAGGATATGCAGTAATTCATTTTGCTTGTATCTCCCTACAGTACACTCAATTTGGCAGTGGAGGGCCACCACATCAATGGTCTCCACTGAGAGGCACTGTCACAATATTACTCCACAACAAAAAACACAGATTTTCGCTGTTGCATTCAACACTGTGTTCAAAACACTATGACATGAAACCCTAACCAAACATGTCCATTGCTCATGTCCATGCCTACAAAAATGTAATGATTCTACATTTTTCCCACTTTGGCACCATGTACGATTGCATTGCCAAACAAAAGGGAGTGCCCGAAGGCCAGTTTAGCCCTGTTTGGCCTCTCTCAGTCAGAGTTAGCATCTATCAGTGTGTATAGTCCTTACAGTCGCCTACTTCTCCTGCCTATTTATTCCATACGGCATATGTGGTCTGTTGTGCCACCGCCTCTCCTTCACCACCCACTTATAGCCGAGTTGTCACTTTCTACAAGATGCTGATGGTGGTGTGTATGAGTGTGTGTGCACCGTGGTATATATTAGCTCTATCTTCAGGCATGCGGTGCATGTGTGTGTGTTGGCCTGCTTTTCACTGCCAATTTGTGTACATGTAAATGTGTGTGTGTGTGTGTGTGTGTGTGAGAGAGAGAGTGCATGCCAGCACACCCTGCAGGTGGAGTGCAGGTTTCCAGCAGGGTTTGTCTAGTAACAGCCGCAGCACATGACTAAAGGGCATGAAAAAAAATCAATCCATCACAGAGTCTCTCTGTCTCTCTCTATTTTTCTCTCTCTCTCACGTATCCGGATCTCCAAAATAGCTCTGCTCCACGTCACTGTACCCCCACCCCACTCCCCCTCCCACACACACACACACACACACACACACACACACACACACACACACACACACACACACACACACACACACGCATTCTCAAAGACACACATCTCACATAAACACACACAAACGTCTAAACTACCCTGCAACTGAAACTGAATTATTCAACAGAGCCGGAATGCACAGCTCAGGGAAAGGGGAATGAGAAAAATGCAGAGGGAAAGGACAGAGAGAGTAACAAAGAAAAAAGAAAAGGAGAAAAATATAATATATCTTCTATTTATTGTGCATACAGTAAGCATAGATGAACACTAGACACCCTGTTGCTAACAGGTGAAGAAGTAAATCCAAGATGTTTATCTACACATATAGGATCTTGTGATAGGTCTTAAATATTATTTGACCATTAAAGACTAACAGAATGGATTTTCCTGCAAGGTTTTCTGTATCATAAGTGTATTTCAAAACGTTACACAGATTCTTTATTTTCAAGAATTAAACCATACTAACCCTTTATACTGATCTCTATGGGGTGAAAGTGACTACATCTAAAGAATGATGTCAGAAAAGGGATTTTTAAAATGTAGGCCACAAGCAGTGCCTTGTCCAAAATGATGCAATAATGCACTAACACTACACTAAGTTCAATAATGTAATGGAAAACATATGCACACTGAGGCAGTGTTGATGCCTAATTTTGCTATCAGCTATTGATACCACTATTTCTATTGTGATGTATGCCCTGGTTGCTACACGGGAGCATGTTTCCATATTGATTTTGCTTCCATTTCTCAATTGCCATATGTGTTACAAGGGCACCCATCAGCAGTATATCAAAAAACAGCTAGCACGGAGCATTTATCAGATTGTAGAGGATCAACTGACAATCTGAGAACAGCTTAGCTTGTCATTTGCTGTTGATGTTGATGAACCGTTCCCCATCTGCATGTCATTGCACTTCCAGTCCCTATACATTAACATTTAATTTGGCAAAGTGTTAGCAATAAAACTTGATAGGTCAATGGAATTTTGACTTAAATAAGTTACTTCCGTCACGGCTTCATTAATTTACTCACTTTACCCAAACCATGATGTTTTCAAGTAATTTTTATCACCCAAACAAAACTGCGCCTGTTTCACAACTTTAACCATATGTTTAATGTCATGTGATGCAAGTCATGTGTTCTATTTAACGTAGTTAATGCTCATATGTGTCATTTGGGGAGGCATGGACAAAAGACCTATGTTGTTGTTTAGGTTGGAGGACTTGTTGAAAGGCATTCTTAATAACGTACATACCTGCCTTCTAACAATTGATATCTAATTCATAACTGTATTAAAACCCGATAAATACAAATATTGTTTTAAATGAAATGACACAACAGTGCCCACAAAGTTAATCTAGTTAATCTATGTTTCAACTTCAAAAAGTTCTTACATTTTTTAAAGTAATTTTTTAAATGTGTGTGTTTCGATTTAATTTCAGATAATAAATGCATTTAAATGCTGTAATGTTTTGTAAAAAAAAAAAAAAATGATATTGTGACGCAAATGGTCTGAATGGTAAATGTTTCTTTTGGGTTCATCTATGAAGCGGCGCCCTTCACATTGTGTAACACTTTTTTATTAATAATTACTTTCTGTGCAGTTTGCACAAAATATCAATTCAACTTGTAAACAGGAAGAGAGAAACAGGGGCAGAGAGATGGAGAGAAACAAAGAGAGAGATAGAAAAGTAGATTCCTCACTACCTCGAATGACCTCAGTGTTCCTCCACCTCTATGTAAGAACACTGTGGGAGGACAGACAGATATATTTCAGTAACACACAAACACACACACACACACGTACAAGCGCACAGACACATACCCACCCAGACAAGGTAAAAGCAAAACACTGCCGATGATCAATATCACAAAGTGAAGATATATGATGAAGATGTTGCTGTTTAAACAGAAAGTGGGTATTTTTAGTTCTTAGTTTAAAAAAAGACAGTACCACATTTAAATGACCAGATTCTATATATTCCAAAAAAAGTATTGACTGATTGATCAGGTAACTTTTTCCAAGAGGCAAACACTACAGATGAAAAAGACAAAGAGCACATATTGAGAAAAATTAAATGTATTTTTCTAAATGTGGAAAAAATGAAGAAAAACAATCTAAATAGATTAGGCTTTCTTATAAACTTTGTTTCCAGTTCCGCGTGTGCACTCGCGCATGTGTGTATATGCCCATGCAACCCCAGTGCCAAGTCTGCCCTAAGGACTCAGGATACAGATCAATTCACACATTTATTACCAGACAGTCAAAAGGTATGAGGTGGGGAGATTGAGCCCAGAGGGCGAAAACACACACACACACACACACACACACACACACATACACACTCTTCTTACTGCCAACAGTTATGGGCAAACTAAACTAAACAAGACTTACAGCTGTCAGGATGTTCTGCGAAATAGCCCCAAAACTTCAAACAAATGTTTTGAATTAGCATCACAAAAGGCTGAAGCGCACCAATTAGGGGAAGGACAAGATGCAGTGGAGGAGATCGAGGCAAACAGCAGCGACGCAGAGGAGAGAGGAAAGGAATGGATGATGGATCGGATTTGAGTGAAAGAGAAAAAGTACAGGTAGTGAAACGTGAGAGGAGATGACAAAACTTCACTTCCTATCAGTCAAAGAGACAGGGAATAGAGAGAGTTAGAGAGAAAGAGAGAGGAAGGAAAGGGGTTGAGAGAAAAAGGGACTGAGGAAGAAAATGTGTGTTTGGGTTTTGGGGGGGAGGGGTTGCATGAGCCGAAAGTCACAGTAACTGTTGTTCTAGTAGTTGTTGATGAAAATCTGTTCACATAATGGGATCTCACCTCAAAGCCACAAAAAAACAAGTCCCCATACAGTTAACCATTAACATTGGGGTTGCGATAGGGGTTAGGCGTATATCTGCTATGGTAGTGCAAGTCTATAAGAGCCAAAAACAAGTTGATGTGTGTGTGTTCTGGCTGAGGTGTAGCTGGCCAACCCTGAGTGTTGGTCTCTCCACCACTTTGTGTTAAATGATTTAGGTATGCAGACAGGCCGTTTGACTATCTCTCTCTCTCATATTAGGCTACCCTCCTAATCTTATAATGTCTCCATCTTACTGATCCCCCCTCCTTCCTCTACTTCTGTCACTCAGTATACCATCTCTCTGTTGTCTCTCTCTCCTCCAGCACAACATTAGAAACAGCAGAAAGAGTTTTTTCTTACTTCATCTCCCTCTATCCCACTCCTCCACTCCTTTCCTCCTCCACTTCTGAAAAGGTCAATTTACTCAACAAAAACACATATATACACTACTATCTTTCCCTTACTGCATTTAACCCTGCACCTTAATATCTGGAATCCAAATAAAGAATCATTTTTAACATTAACCTCTTATTTGCCCCTTGATGATAAGGCTGTAAACTTTTCTTAACAATCAGGTTTCTACATCAAACTGGAGAACATAAGGGAAAAGAGGGGTTGAAGGAAGGGGGCCGGGTAGCGTATTGCCTCGGTAAAGGGTTCTTTTCAAGAAGCTCCTGTTATTTTTAGGCTAGACCTGACGTGAAAGATAAAGACTCATGGATGTGACCAGATTGAGGAGAGAGCAGACTGTGTACTGTAAGAGTGCATGTGTGCGCGCCTTTGTGTAAGCATGTTTTCAAAATGAAAGGAGGGAGAACTAAAATGACTGACCCCACAGACAGTGGTAAACAAATGAATAAGCACATACGCATTCAAACACACAGCCTGTACACACACACACACACACAAACTAAGCTGATGTTAAGTTTGTGTAGTTATCAGCTGACAGTTGCAAGCTGGAGAAAGGCCAATAAATAATTCAGATTCTGCAGTGAACGCAGATCACTGACTCTCTACATCCATCCAAAACCACCCAGGTCTCTCTCATTCTCTCAATTCAATTCATATCAGCTTTATTGGCATGAATGTATAACAACAATATTGCCAAAGCTATTAATAAATTACATTACAAATTACCCTCTCTCTCTTTCTTACTGTTCCTGGGTGTGTCTCACTTTCTCTCCGTCTGTCTCTCTTAATCACATATATTCCCCAACTATTTGTGTCTCTGGTCCCGACCTGCCTGCAAAGGAGACGAAAATGTCCATGGTGGCCTGGTCAGGTACACCAACCATGTGTGTGTGTGTGTGTGTGTGTGTGTGTGTGTGAGGGGGGGGGGGGTTAGTTGTGTAGAGTTGCCAGCCGACGATGACAGCAAATGCGCATATGGTTAACTCATTTGCCAACAAATTTGCAAACAACACAACTTCCTGTTTGATATGGAATCAAATATATGATCTGGAGATCAGTGGGCTAAAACAAATGTGTTTTATGAAATGTTTTATTTCTCGCAGGAGGTTAAATGCTCGGTGAGACGGCTGAGCCAAGAGATTAAACTCACTGGTCTTGATGTGAGTTCTCATTAATTCTCGGTCATACAGGATCAGACAGGCTACAGACCTAGGAGATAAAGTCATTGCTACTCACTCACAAGCACATAAACAGAAAACTCACGGCATGTACATTATGCATAAACTAATGGCATGCTCATAGATTTTGCTTGTTTCTTTAATCCACAAAAGATTTCTAACTTAACACCTTTCGCACATAGTGATTATAAAATGGTGGCTAACCTCTAAAATACATGACTTGCATTACATTTCATAGTGATCTCATTGTTACTATAGATAGGTAGAACATTACATTGACTTCCTCTCCATTTACAGCAGCAGGGTAAAACACACGTAAGTGTACACTGGTGACGCAGACAACACCATATGGTGTGTCTGTGTAGTGTATGTGTGTGAGAGTGTGTATTTGTGTCTTTATGTGCGTGCTTGCGGATGCTAAAATTAGTGTGCTGCAGAGGTGCGCATTGTGAACTTAAGCTGACACTTAATACCTATTTACACCGCAACAAACAACCAAATACGTGAACATCCATTTGCAGGGTTACAGTAACTTCATGGATATGGATTCAGCAAGGTCAAACTAGCAATTAGTGTTAAAGTTCAATGGGACAGCCAATGGGGATTTTATTTTTTACAAGGTCCTATAGGGTGACCCGTGTTGTTTCTGAGTACATTATAATGACAACAGCACAATCACTATTTGTGTTATACGCTATAAAACAAACCCTGTACAGTAGTTCCGGGGGCAATCTCATAACACTGTAATTGGGTATAAATGTCTTCCTTTCAGTTATGTTAAAACATAATCTATCTATGATCCATGATCTGATAAAACCACAAAACACTACCATTTAAAGACAATTCAGTATCATACAATTCAGCTGTGATTTAACAATGACTCAGCTCAGATTCAACAGGCTTGGACACTTCAGTGTATCAATTTTGACTCTGACCAAATATTAAATGCCCCAGAAGATTACTTCTCCTGCCAAACTAGACAGTAAACATGAGCAGCGATACTCTGATTGACAAGTAACAGTCTCCAAGGAGGAGGAAATGTTGCTAACTGGGTGTTAATTAATGGTTACCTCAGTTTCAGAGTCAGTGTCATCCATCTGAACTTTGTCAATTTCAACAGCAGTATACGGGCACGTCCTTGTAAATAAAAACACATTGCGAAAGTTGCTACCTTTGACTTGGTGAAGTTAAGGTTTAGTGCTTTAGTTATCTGTCTTTTATTTCTCATCTTTGTGCCTGGTTTTTAGGGTTTTTAGGTTTGTTGTTGGGACCGTGTTGTTGTCCTGTGTCCTCTGTCTATTGTTTATGTTATTTAATTTAAATTTGTTATTTAATTTAATCTCAGTACCCTTTCCCGCAGGAGGCCTTTGTCTCCTACCAGGCATCTATTGTAAATAAGAAACTGTTCTTAATTAACCTGCCTGGTAAAATAAAGATAATAAATAATATAATGCTCTTTGAAAGTAGCCTTAAATGCTAAATTTAGCATTACTCACTTCTCACTTTGCCTTCAGCGCACACATCGCCTTTATTTATAAATTACCTTCAACGTTTTTGGGGCCACCGGAATAGTTAATGATACTGTTGCAAGTTGTTTTTTTTCGCGACGTTAGACATACTAGAGTGTGACATTTTTAATTGCTGGGGTGCGTAGCCAGGTAGTAAGAAAGGGACAGGCCACACATGCACAAGGGCCAAAACGCACAGAGAAAATTGCCTTAAGTTACCGTGAATAGTGAATCAATATTTTTTTAAAGAAATTTCAATCCAGAAAAAAACATAGGCTATTTTCTGCCTCTTCAGAAGGTTTTACAACAAACATATGGAAATAATTAAGTTTATTGCATGGAATTATATCTGTACATATAGGCTACAGTGTTTGTTAAAATTTCATTCCATTATGTTTATCAAAGTTAGAGAAACTAAGGGCTGGTATTAATTGTATTTAACAAGGCACATATGCTATTTGTCTACCACTTGTTTCAAAAAAAAGAGAACATGGCACAGTAACGGGCCTGAACTCTGTGGGCCTAATGCTAATTCTAATTAAACAACCAAATATCTGTCTACTGTATCTAAATGTGGATGTGAGAGAATAGTTATTTATATGGTGCTCCCATGGGTCCAGAGTCAGCTCACAACTAAATAAAGCCGCAGGTCATAATTCTGCTGAGACTCGTACATCTGGTGAATCAAAAAGTTCTTTCAATCTCGATTCACTGACACAGCTGAATCCACCAAATCAACATGCACCGGGTAAGACTTCTGTTGGTTGCAGGTTAAAGTAAACCAATCAGTTTCTTTATATTTTAATGAACTATACCACTGATATCTCTGAGCCCTTTTTATGTTAGAAGTTTTACTTTGATGCTGACCATGAAACGGTCAGTAAAGAACAAATGACAGATACTGTATTACTGAGAAGAAAACCTCTAAAAATTACGAAGGTTTAAAATAAGCATTATTTTGTACCTCATCTTGGTTTGGGTTCATTATTGTTCAGTGTCAGCCAATATGAGCCTGATACTCATTTCCCTAACATGATACAGCTATACAGTACACATCTTTTATTCATGGGGCTCTTTGGTGGGGGGGATTGCTAGTGTTGACATTGTGGTGGTAAGAAAGATTTGAACAGAATGCCTCTCTTTGGCCCTGAAGAAAGGAGGGAGCCTTAAATGCAGTTTTCATAAATGCAGCACTTTAAGGGCATGAAACAACTCAATAAAGGCAAAAATTGTTTTGTTTTTTACCCAAATGGCTGCTGTCTTAATTGATGCTCACTGTCAGTGCTGGATGCCACTCTTAGGGTTGTACTGTATGTTAGCACTGCGTTTTAGTGCAATGGGACAGGTACGGCAGCTAGATGATAAATTGAAGACAATATCCAGAGTTCAAGTGTACATTCACTCACTCCAGTATAAATTTTATGTCACTTATTTTGGATCTGAAAGTTCTATTAGTAACCAGGTTATTGCAGCACGGTTCACAGTTGTGTTTGGTTTGGATTGAACCAGTTGTGTGAAGGCACATCAACTGATGAGACACTAAACATCTTCACACAGCCCACAGTGGGGTCTGGAGTTAGCTAAGATGGCATTATGATTCATATGGACATTGTCGCTACACCGTCTAATGCTGAGTGAGGACTTCTTCAACTGACTCAAGCTTGGGTATATTCATAGGACAATCAAACAGGAATCAGACAGATGTAACTTAATCCTGATTTAATGCCTGGTTATTAATGAGACCTTTATTGAAAAGAGTTTCAAAAGATGCAGAGGGTTTTGTCTTTGAATTATCGATTGAATGAGGTGATGAAAGTCTCAAAACAGCATTTCATAATGAAACCCATTTTGTTCCTTCTTCTAGCCTCAGCTTGGTTAGTTTTCCCACATTGAACCACAAAATAATATTATCTGTATCTTAAACCTAATCATGATTGCCCGTAATAGACCAAGTAATACGAAGAAAGGACAAATAAAACAAATATATTCCCAAGGGAGGGGGTAAAATACTGTACTAGGTGCACCTCGCAATTTATTACAATCCAATAAACATCACCACCCCAAAGCAGAGCTTCAGAAATTACCAATAAAGTGAATCAACACCCTGACATAGTCTCAACAAATATTGAACATTATAAGCTTCACAGAGGTATAGGACTAGAGAGGAGTTATTGCACAGCTATTGCATTGGATTACATTAGATTGTACTAGTGTTAATGTTATGTATCAAACATCTCTATGTGGGTGTTGGGACTATGTACCTGATAGGCAATGCAAATATCCTAAATAGATCCATTATTGCAAAACAGCTGCCTTCTAGACCATCAGAGACCAATCATGAATTTCCCACAAACCAACCAGACTCTCTAATGTCAGCAGAGCACAGATTACACACAGATAAATATTATACAAAAATGATCAACCTCGTCTGTTTCTTGTAGCTAGAAGTTAATAATATCAGAGCACACACTTCTGAAATCAAAAAATTAACTTACAGGCCTACAAAGAGTTCTACACCTAAAGCTATGGCTAATGGCTCTGTTTCCCAGTGTGCCACCAGCGATTCAATGAGCCAACATGCCACGACCCTGAAATTGAATGGAATGGAATTCAGCCAATATTTTTGTATTTTTAAACTTGTTTTCTAATATAACATGTCAAAATGTCTTCCGTAAAAAAAGCTATGTCATAACTTGCCATTCACAGGAAAGTAGTTTGGTGAACTTTAACTTAATGAGGTCCAGCTTTTTTTCAAGGGTCAGTACAGGGAAACTATAGTTTCCGGGCATTTCCTACTGCCTTAAATGCTGCGTGCCCTGGATCAAATCACCTGTTGATCCCCTCTGACATTGGCCCCTGTTGTTCATGGCAGTAGGCTATTGTTATTCTTTCTCCATTTTGTTACTAACACAGTCAAGGTTGAAATCAGTGCGGTAATTCTACAAATGACATGTTTCATTCAAAACAAATGTACTACTTCATAAAAAGACTACATGAACATTTTTAGTTATTAAATCAATGCATGATATTTTGGAAATGAAATATATGAATATACATCATCCGATTTCCTGCGCACACACGCTGTCTCTCATTAACACACGTCTGCCATTTAGATGTTGAATAGTCATGATTTAGAAGCACTATAAGTAGCTCCTGCATTTCACAGCAGCCCAATTAGAGGGTGTAGTTATGTCACGGCTCAAGCATCAGCATGGATCAATACAATCATTACTTCAATTTCCCTACTTGTCATTAAGACTCAGACAAAAACTTTCTTCCACATTTGCATGTATTCACACAGACATGCATAAATCCTGCAAATTAAAATACTGAAATCGTTCGCCAGAATGAAAATGCAGGGAAATGGTGGAAATAAAACACTGTCACACTAGGTGGTTAGAGTACAGACACACACACACACACACACACACACAGTTCGAAAAGGTGGCATGTTCATTCACTGACACCTGCATCTTGTGTGATGAAAAGGAGGCTCAAATGGGGGGAGAGATTAAATACTGTGTCAATGTACAAGTTACTCACACTGACATAGACTTACTCTGTCACACACACACACACACACACACACACACACACACACACACACTATATCTAGAAAGAGACCTGCATCATGCTGATATGGGAATTCGTGTGTGCATCACTGCAAGGATACACACACAAATGCAGAAATTGTAACCTCCTCACCACCACCGCCGCCTTCCTGATTCTCTATATCCGCGCCAGCAGCAGGGCCTATAGGCCTACTGCACATGCTGACATCAGCAACCAGCAGCGCCACCTAGACCCCCACCACCAACAACATCAACACAACACACACACACACACACACACACACACACACACACACACACACACACACACCTCACTATACACAGGAAAAATATATCAAGAAAGTCCCGGGTGACGGTGACATGAAAATCCTAACAAATGTGATTGATGGTGATCAACAGCCTCATAAAAGGAACAGTTGGTTCATGCCCCCCCTCTTAATTAACTATAAATTACATGTCCAGCATTTCCTCTCCTCCTGTAGCCTACCTGGCATGGGCTTGCACTGGTGCATCTGCTTGTTACACCTTTGTCATTAGAACTGAACTTAAAGTGTTTAACTCATGGAATAAGAAAAAAAAATCACAGAACCATTCAATCAGACGTGTCTGCTCATTAGGCCTACCGGATTCTCGGGCAAGGCCTACAGTAGCTTTTACTCGCTGTACAATGCCAGGTAAAGGATATGGCCATTCGGTGATCTTTTTGGCGTATTTTCTGACGAAGTTATCCTCACTGAAAATGAACAGCGAGCGGTTGACAGTGAAGCAGTTCTGGCGCACGGGAATGGGGTTATAGAGGGCCATAGTCCGGGCTCTCTGCGCCATAGACTGCTTGTACATTCTCTGGGTCCCGGGCCCTCCAGGTGGACCGTGGCCATGGCCGTGGCCGTGGCCGTGTCCGTGACCGTGGCCGTGTCCGTGGGGTCCTCCTTGCCTGCTACCACCGCGGCCGCCTGGGCCCCCTCCGCCGGGCCCCCCGCCATACCTGGACGGTACCTCATCTCCGAACCGCGCCATTCTCTGGACACCAAAAGCCAATCTTCACGAAGCAGCGGAGAAGGAGACCAATGCTCAGCTGTGCAGCCACACAACATTACATCTCATCTGGATCAGAACGTCTCATATGCACAACGGGTTGTCTTGTAAGCTTATGCTGAACACCTGCACCCGGCGAGCAGTTAGCCTATGCTGCTTTTAGCAGACGAGGACGCCCATGTACCGTCTCTTCTCTGTGCGTCTCTGCCAGCGGCCAATTGTGGGTGTGAGGAAATTAAATGTGTGGTCGAATGGCTGGCTGGTTGCACTGTTGGGTAGTGCTGTGGGGGTTACTCGGTTGTTATGTCCGTATAGAGCAGCTTTCGCCCCCAACATAAAATCATGGGGAGCCTGTAGCGAGTTCACATGAATGTTTCATGTTCTCCATGGTTCATGCCTGTATCAGAGCGCACCACAGCCTCCTGCACCTTTCTGGACGATTTATGTCTTTACTCTCATGACAGCATGTAATGACAGGCTAAACGCCCCTAATATCACACAGGCCTCGATACATCAGATTTTCAAAAATTAAATCTGAAAATAATTAACAGCCTATAGCTACGGCGGTCAGTGACGTTCAACTTGGCATTTTGGAAACGGTCGCGTTTCCAAAGACTTAAAAGGCATTGAAAAGGGAAAAGCTACGATTATTTATTTATTTTTGAAACATCCGCAATGTTTGGCACAGTGTGAGGCAATACTGTGGCCCCCGCCACCTTACAGTTGTTTTACCAGTGCGCTTTGACAAGCTTTGAGACCAGGAAAAATGTGACATTTGTTATTAATGCGCCTTATATTTCAGAGTGCACAGTCTCAAGTAGAACAGAGAAAGAAAAAAATACCGTTTTCCTTTTAAATGTCGGTGTCATTGTTGTCGAGCGCTGAAGATGAAATTATTTTCTCAAACGAATTCAATAGCATCCTCCCTCGCTGAGACCATCATCTTCTCTCTGTCACCTGCGCGGCCATCCAGAAGCTGAGCAAGGGACACACGGAAGGCGTCGTCAAAGACAAGGGTACGACGGCCGCTTCTCCGCCGTCTTACACCCTCTCATGATCTTGGTTTGGCTGTTCGAGATGCAGCAGTGCCGAGAAGTCCCTCACCATCCCCGCCCCGAAAAGTCTACCTTCGTCCGCACTGATAAGCCCAAATGTCCTGGCAGCGCGTCCTTTCTCTCTCTCTCATTGGAGTAGGGTAGAGTGTTCCTCACGGCCTCCTCTCTCTTCGTCCAGCGGTCCCAAGGGGAGGAGGAGAGGGACGGACGGACGGATGGATCTGTGAATGGATGGAGACGCAAATTAAAGGGAAGGGACCGGCTTTTTCTCTGGAATTTAGGCCGGAGCCTGTCTATAAATTAAACAAACCGCACCGCGCGTGAAACCGTTGTCTTGCAGTTTGTGTGAACTATAATGAGAACCCGATCGGTTCTGCAGCCGCTGCACATGACGCACGCGGCTCGTCCAACTTCCAGACGGATGTCACGGACTGAGGCATCGTCTATCGCCTGCGTGTGAACGTGTTCCTCATTTCCTGCCACCTCTGTATAAGTGTGTGTTTCATGAAGAGTTAGTGAGCGTGCTCATCACTGCCAGATGCGTGCGTGTGTGCCGGAGAGGCGGGGTGTTGGCATCAGGCAGCTCGCGCAAAGACACAGCTGCAACCCAATGATGGTGCGTGAGTAAAATGCTCATCAAAGTGTGCGTGCGCGAGCCTGTGTGTGTGTTTGTAAGGGAAGGTGTGTGTGTGTGTGTGGGGGGCGCTATTCTTAGCAACAGACATTTGGAAATTAATGGACGAAGAGAGCTCTATTCTCCCTCCCTCCCCGAAACCGAGTCGAGGATCATCTTCCCTGGCTCTCTCCTCTCCTCTCCTCTCCTCTCCTCTCCTCTCCTCTCCTCTCCTCTCCTCTCCTCTCCTCTCCTCTCCTCTCCTCGAGGCTTTTCTCGTAGCTATAGCTCCACCTATACACTGGTGGCGCGACCATATGTTTTGCGCTAAAGCCCAAGCACGGCAAAGATTTTCAATGACATAACACAGAGGAAGCAAGGGCAACTTGGATGGGCAATGTCGAGAGATAAAAAGAAGTGCAGTCACTTTGCGTGTGATAACATTTCTATACAATAGCCTACACTGATTTATGCCAGTTTCCACACTAAAATCTCCAAAGATGCTGTTCCAATCCGAATAACGATTTTATTTTGATTGGACAGGATGGTTTTATTGATTTTGTTGGTCGTGGAGAGTGGAACCAGATGGCAAAGAGTAGTCTCATATTCAATGAATGTCAGGAGTCACTCACACAGTGAGCAAAGTACTGGTGCCAGGTTCAGTTAAGCCCCGGGGACAGGGACAGGAAGGCTGTAACCCACAACAGCGCAGGACAACATTCTCTTATTCTATTTGATTGACTCCAGAAATAGCCGCTTCTGTGAATGGGAAATGATCATATAGCTCTATACAGATTTAAGGGTGACCGGGAGATTGAATCCGGAGAGAAACCTTGTACTTGCCGACAACAATCGATCACAGCACGACCTTAAACGTGGATCCGATATTTAAGAAAGGGATCGTTTTGCTTTGCGTTCACTTAAGCAAGCCTTCCGGCCTTGAGAGCGAGGCTGACCCCTCCGCAAGGGCATGCAAGAACACACATTTTATTTCCAAAGCTAAGAGAGAGATAGAGAAACAGACAGATAGATCATTTTAAAAGAATTAAACGTCCTTCCGCAGTCTGCTCAGCATCATAACAATTAATTCCAAGTACAGAAATGGTGCCACATTAAAACCCTAATAAAATATGTAATATGTAAAATATGTAAGTTATTTTGATCATTGACATCAGAAAATGCATGCAGCTGACAGCATGGGAAAGTGTTTTACTGCTGACCCTACTGGCATCAGTAGAGGACTTCGCACAGCAGCACGACGCTAGGGAGTCCAATCAAGTCAGGACCACGGAGAGCGCCACGACGTGTTGGCCAATACCCTGATGCCGTAGACCTGTCAGGACCACAGAGAGCGCCTCAGCAAGCCAAATCAGCATCTTGGTACAACAAGAACTACCAAAACTTGGACAGTATAACATCAATGACATACCAAAGTAATGACCAACCCAGCACAGCAGCGCGTTACACGTAAGAGCAGATACCATGCTATGGGCGGAGTAACTTCGCACCCTGCACTGCCTGTAGCAGCTTGTGTGGTGGAGATTCCCTTGCTACAGCTTGTCACTTGCGCTCAGTTATCTGGATGAGATATGTCACCTAAGCCAAAGTGGTATGGGCTACCACTAAGCCCCACCTTGACTACCATGGTCTCTTTCCCTCTTGAAAGCATCTGTCTGTGTCCAGTTATTGCCTTGACAGGGCGCTCCCAGCCTCTGAGAGAGAGAAGTTTTATTATTCATTCTTGCTTTTTCAAAAATGTTTTGCCATTATATCTTGTATGTGCAGTTATTTGTTGTGTATGTGCGTGTTCACGAATGTGTGTGTTTACACTTGGGTGTGATGATCTGTGAAATTATCTATTGCCCTTCAGAGCTGGAGCCTTTGAGGAGCAGCAGCCTTCTGTCCAAACCTGTTATTCCACACAGGCAGCACAAGAAGCACTGAAGAGCGACAGCTCCAAGGCCACCGATGCATAAAACATTGTTACCTCACCGTCTCCAAGGAAGAGATAGAGACAAAGGGTAAACTCTGCATATTAGGCATAGAAAAAGAATGCAACTTGATGGACTAAGTTTGTTCTGCAGCAGCGTCTTTGTGAGGGCATGTAAATTGTACCATGTATTTGGTAAGGACTAAAACCACACCCTCAGCCCCATTAGGGACAAGGTGAACATTTTCTTCAAGACAATTCTAGACAACTATAATAAATGACCCACACTGGAGTATATATGTTTATAATGGGTTCAAGTTGATGATGGTCTTCAGAAGAAGGTAAGAGGAACAAAACATTTGCTCTGCTAGTGTCTATGACCATGACATCATGACTTCCATCAAGATGTCTTCACTCCCTACTGGCTTTCCTCTGACTGTCTTCTTTGTAATTACACAATTCTAAGATTATATGGCAATGTTCATGCTTTTCAGTAGAATGTACAGTATGTAGACTTCTGGTATATCCTCAGAAAATAATGTGCGATTAACTTCAGGTAATGTTTTACATTCTGTTTGGATGCTGGAATCTATGAGGAAGCAGAAGCACTGGCAACCATGTCTTCTAAAATGAAGGTAATGATTCAGCACAACTGGATGGAGAAAGTAATTCAACTTCTGATGACTTTAGTGAACTAGCCTAACTTTAGTGACTCAAATGAACAATCCTAACAGAACTGAGAAGTATTTGCAACCACCCGACAAGCATATCAAGACTTTGATGCACCTATATTTTGTAAATTTAGCTAAATCACACAATATGATACAATATGGCGGAAGCATGGTCTCCGCTATAAGACTCTAACATGCTTAACACCATTTATTCTATCTCAGGAGTTTAAAAGTATCTGGATTATTCTCTGTTGCTGCTTGCTGTTGCTGATTGTTCTTGTTTTTTTTTCTTTCTCTGTCAGATGTTCAAATAGTGGGTAGCTGTGAGGCTGTAGCTCTGAGGCGAGGGCCTAAAAAGGAGTGTCGTGACTCAATGATTCATAAGGCTGAATAATTCAATGGCTGGATGCATGTAGAACACTCCGCCCCTGCTGAACCCAGTTCTCCACAGACCCACTGCAGACTTAGGCTATACCTACATGTAAACCTCTGCAAGACTAGCCCACATCATACACACACAGACACAAAAGAAAATTGTTGTTAACAACTATACATTAATTAATGACATTGTAGTATGTGTCAAAAATGCTATTTTGCCGTTGTCATAACAGACATATTTACATAACCACTGTGAAAAGTAAGGTAGGTGAAGACTCTGGTGCCCAGTCATTGAAAACTGGGTCAGAAGCAGTATTTAGTTAGTTTAATTTATAATCCAATTTGAGTCTTACTAGCAAAGAGGCAGTGTAACTATAATAGATAATAGGATCATATAGTGAATGAGTATTGCACATGCATCACATACACATAGTGCACAGTTAGCAGTGCAGCCAGTTCATGACCATGTACAGAGCCAGACAAGGAGGGTGCAGTGCATGTGGAAAGTACTTTCAATGCTCCAGACCTTAACTCACATGCCCACAATCAGCAATCAAGGCAACTCTGGTGCACGAAGTGAAGGTAGTTTTGAGCTGAACATGCCATGGTGTGGTAAGCATGCTTTCATCAAGAAAGGCTGTTTTTGCAGTGATGACTTCAGCTTGTCTTCAAGACTGGTGATGGCTGCGACTCCCATAACACTGTTTTAAAAAGTGACATTCCTGAGACAATTTACCAGATTTCACGCAGCTCCCTTTAAAGCTACAAGAGGGTTTAGACTGTTTTTATCTCCCCACATTTGCAGCAGTACTCCCCAAGCCTGTAAACAAACATGTAAATCAGTGGAATTCCCCTTTAATGTCACACCCAAACCCTCACCTTTACAATGAAATTGTTATTGTTTATATTAAAACAAAAATATTCTCTTTGTGCCCCACTGATACTGAGTTATACATCTCCTACAATGCTATAATAACAACCACTCTGTCCTACTTCATTTTTCATGATTTTATGATGCATAAAAATCTTGACATTATCCTAGGACCTTGCGACTTCTTGCTGCTTGCTTATCATTGTGCAGTAAAGGCAAACAGGTTCCAAACATGTACGCTCCAAACAACTGATCACTGCCAAGTATTTTACTGGTGATTTTCAGTTTAATTGCCATGATTCAACAGAAGGCATAATGATGCCTCCAGGACAAGCTGGCCGACGATGATGCAGTGAATCGTAGAAGCTTTAAACGAGTGCACCAACTGGGAATTAGAATATGAACCCAAAACACTCATCATGGCTGGATGAACGTAATGCTTGGGGCAGCAACATGGCATCCTACAATGAAATGGGCATCACATCAGTTGTGTTTGTGTGTGTGGGTGTGGGAGGAGGGGGGTGAGTTAGTGTTATTGTGGATGCTCACTGACCGAGACCAACATCCAGCTCACAGAAGGAGCACTAATAATCCTTGTATATATATGCAGTAGACGTGTTTATGTTACATGTATAGGTTCATGCTTACATCTATCAAAAGAAAAATGTGTGTATGTGTGTGTGAGTGGATAGATGAAAGTGCTATAAACAAAAAAACAACCACATGAGAAGTTTTTTAGCCTCCTGAAATAAGCACAATGTATTTTTAAACATCTAGAATTATTAACCTAGTCGGTAAGTAGGGTAAAGCAGCTGGTCCTGCGCAAGCAAAATCTTGCAAGCAAAATTTCTCCATCTGCTCCTCTATCTCCTCCTGACTCCCTGACAGTTGCCCTTTTAAGATCAAATCTATCTGACACATAGCAGCAGTTTTAAGCTTCACAGATTTACCATAGCTGCCTCAGTTTCCTTGTATATCGCTAGTTCACTAACAAAAGGTTCGCCTGGAAAAAAAGCAAAATGAGGGACCAGGAGACAGAAGGTGGTAACCTGTCCTTAGTGGTAAATAGGCCAATGTTTTTTGTTTTTTTTTTCTGGGTAAATCTCTAGTGAGGATGAAGTCACCGCTTAGTCTGCTCTCTTCTCTGTTTTCTCTTCCATCTCCCACCTTTCACTATGTGGGCCCATAAGTGACAGAAAATACAGAACATTTTTTTATTCATTGGTTTCAGTTTGTTAAAAAAAATTGCATATATTTCTATTCAAATTTTTTCCTCCCAAATATACAACTTTACTTACTTAATTCTACTATCATTCATTTCTATATTCCTTTTTTTACACGATTATGATTGAGGCTGTCATCAAAGTATGATACATAGTGAACACTGACATTATCATTTACTTTTTTTAAAATAATCTACTCTACACACTTATTATTGAACCCTTTACTTAGAAAGTTTTTACCAAATGTTGGCACATGTGGAATAGACCATTGAGCTGATCATATTTACAATCACGAGTACTCACTGCTCTCCATTGGTCAGAGTGAAGAACTGCAACATCTGTATTCACTTTTCCCTGTTGCCGTTTTGTTTCCATTTGCGCGTTCATATCCTTGTAAGCTTCCTCTTGGGCTGAGCATTGCTCGGAAGCCTGCACATAACACAACATAGAAATACATTTCCTGAGGCAAAGCTGTTGGGCAATAAGAATGAGTGGTAATTCAAATGTGTCACATATTGTCTGCTTCTCTAGCCCTCACAGCTGAGGATCCTACTCATTGTATAGTATTACAAATATGAAACATGAAAGTCTCCATGCCTAAATTAAATGTGGATGGTTACTAGTTACTACTTATAAATAGATTTTTTTTACATATTTGTTAATAAAGTTAACAAGTGCATAAAAAGGGTGTCAACCAAAAAAGTGTCAGCTATTAATATCATATTATATTTTTTATATTTTTCTATATTTTTATTTGATTTTATGTTACATAATTTGTATACATTTTGGAGTGTTTGTAAATATTTTCTACTCACAACTTGCTATTTAGATAATAAGAGAAGAGAAGAAGATATAGCCCTTATTTGTGACTGTGTTTTACTGCTGGAAGACTACGCCCCCCACAATGCATTGCGTTGTCAACATGGCGCCCCACGTAACCGCTTGACTTCTGTCAACAAGACCAAAACGCGACTAAAGGTAAATTGGACTGTGTAGCGTGGCTGACTGATACTATTTCAGACAGGAGGATGAAACTGTTGCTGTCAGTACTAAAACGAACCCGTAAAGCAGCAGTTTGCGCCAGTCGCCAGCGCTGTCTGAGCTCCTGTGCCCGTGGCGGCCTGATACCTCTCCGAGATGAGGCTGTCATCGTCGGGTCAAGCCCGGAGCTCGTGCAGAGACTCGGCTCACAGGTGGAGGTGAGGACGGGCTTCATCACCGAGGAGGAGGAAGGGGCCCTTCTGCGAGAGCTGGAGCCAGGCCTGAAGAAGAAACGCTACGAATTCGACCACTGGGACGATGTAAGTCACGCATGGTTGATAGTTATAAGTTATAACGGGTCTATACAAACTTCTCGCATGTTGACATGGGACATGACAAGGTGCGTGTGGAGTAGCAGAATCACGGCCGGTACCGATTGAACGATTAATTCCGCCCAATTAGTAATGGTTTGACGTTAGTACGAGTTGCTTAAGCACAACTTCACCATTTGCGGCTGTAAGTTATCTGTGTCTACAGACGGAGTATGGCAAGCAAGGGCGTCACATTGTGTTGAAAAGTGGTAGGTACATAGGGGCTCAGATTAGGGGTGTGAAGAGACACTCGCGATATTAGGTTCACGAGAACGAGACGAAAGATCCTTAAACAATGTTTTAAATATATCCTCAATGCCTACATATATGACGGGATCTCCCCAGGAAATTTTGATCTTTAAACACTTAATTTCCTGCACTCTGGTGAAAGATTTATGGTGGGAATGTTTTTATTTATGGAAAAGGAAACAAAGTTCAGGTAGCATGTGGCATTTCAAAATAAAAATAATAGAATCTAATGCAATGCAGCTCTCACTGTTACTAGTAACAATTGATTAGATACTAGTACTTTTTAGTTACTAGTAGCCTAACTATTCCATTAGTTACTAATAACTGTTTTTCAGTTACTACTAACTAATTGCACATTTTTGCCATCGAAATCTGTGGGGCTCTGCAGTTCAGATATCACCTTTTAATTAGTTACTAGGAACTAATCAAATAATTACTAGTAATTATTTCCATTTTACTTCTCATTATTTAGTTACTAGTAACTATTCAAATCTTACTAGTAAGAATTAAAATGTTACTGTTAACAAGTCATTTTACTAGCCATTAATGAAAGACTAGTAACAAAAATATGTACTAGTCAGTGACTAATGAACAGGTAATAGTATCTAAATAATATGGAAATAGTTACTAGTAACTATTCGAATAGTTAACATTTTTTTTAAATAAAATCAGAACTGATGTAATAATTCAACAGGTGCATGCAGTAGACTCATACAGTGCATCTGGAAGGTATTCACAGAGCTTCACTTCAACGTGAAAGAAGTTTGTTTGAAAAAGCACATGTACATATGTTTTCACAGCGACACGTGCATCCTGTTTCCACTGATCATTTACGAGATGTTTCTACAACTTGATTGGAGTCCACCTGTGGTAAATTCAGTTGATTGGACATGATTTGGAAAAGCACACACTTGTCTATTTAAGACCCCACAGTTAACAGTGCAAGTCAGAGCACAAACCAAGCCATGAAGTCTAAGGAATTGTCTGTAGACCTCCGAGACAGGATTGTATAGAGACACAGATCTGGGGAAGGGTACAGAAAGATTTCTGCAGCATTGAAGGTCCCTATGAGCACAGTGGCCTCCATCATCCGTAAATGGAAGAAGTTTGGAACCACCAGGACTCTTCATAGAGCTGGCTGCCTGGCCAAACTGAGCGATCGGGGGGAGAAGGGCCTTAGTCAGGGAGGTGACCAAGAAAACGGATGAGTTGTCGCCCCATTAAGAAAGAGGCTGTGCGCATTTTGAGGTACATGAGGTACAGCAGTATAACGCCATTGATTATTTGAACCTTGTAATGGAAATGTGTTCTTTAGTGAGGCTTCTGAAATAAAGAGTACAATCCAGATGTCTTTAAGGGTTTTACTCTTTGCAAAGGGTCAGACAGACATACAGAGTGCAACCAGTCTGCAGAATGTAAGACGAAGAGCCAGTGAAGAAACAGGTGACTTTATATTACTCAGCTATGTTAGGGAGGAAGGGAGTAGGGACCAACTGTCCTGAGATGAAGGCCTATCGAGGACAGTCCGATAAGAAAACTCTCTAATGAGCATCATTCCCATGGGAACCTCTACCTGACTGCAACCTAATAAAATTATCAAAAACCACACAGTAAAACATTGGTCTATAATAATGAAGCATACAAAGTAAAACAGTAAACACAGCAAAGTATCAAATTTCTATCACAACCTCCTGACACGCCGAGAGAATCGGTCAGGATGAACTGACAATAGCCTCTCTGATCATGAAAATAATTTGTTAAAGCATAAACACATAGCCTAGAGAAATCTATTTATGATGATCCATCAGGGAAACTACCGTCTTGTTAAAAGGAGCCGAGCTCCCCTGTAGTTTGCACCCTGGCTACAAGCTCGAACAGGAAATAACGTTATTCTTTTACTCATAGATTTGTTTTTCTGGCGCCAAAATGTTTCACGGTGTTGGTGAATTATTAGAAAAACAGAACACCACTTAATTTTGGGGTAGATGTGATGTAATGCACATTACTGACTGAGATTGTTTCAGGTATAATATTACAGATTTTGCAGTAATGCATTATATGACTGTTACAGCAAAAAGCTATACATTACTGTAATTGCGTTACTTTTGTAAAGCGTTACTCCCAACCCCGTTGAAGGGACAGGGACGCTGACTTAATTTGTGCTTCACGTCACCACATACAGGCTATTCACGGGTACCGAGAGACTGAGCGTGTGAGGTGGGAGGCGGCGTGTGAGGAGGTCTTGAGTCGCGTCCGATCTGTAGCGTTTCCTGCTGGTAGTCCCCTCCTCGGGCCTGTGCACGTTCTAGATCTGGACAAGACTGGATACATCAAGGCTCACATTGACAGCGTCAAGGTAGGTTTTTCTCATGTTTCTCTGCATGTGCAGTGCTACAAACGTGCTCTAACAGGGAAAATAACCTTAGCACCGTATCCTTTGGAAAAAGCCTTTTGTGTGAGCTGAACTTTTTTCCCTGCTGTGCTCTTACTGTCATTTTGTCTGTCCTTCTGATTTTTCAGTTCTGTGGTAACACCATTGCTGGATTGAGTCTTCTGTCAGACAGTATCATGCGCTTGGTGAAGGAGGATGACGCGAGTGAATGGCTGGACCTGCTGCTGCCCCGGCGCTCCCTCTACATACTGAGGTTCATATACAACATTTAGCTCAAATAACCTATTTAGCTGATGTTGCAATATGAAGTATTCAAGTTCTTGATTACTACACATACTTGTTTTGCCCAGGAAAACTACAGGATGAGTCGCCATCAAAGGCAATAAGTGCACATACAACATTTTCTTCAAACAGTTCAGCCATGTGTTTCATCCTGTTCTTGTCACACCCATACAGGGACCAGGCCAGATATAACTTCACCCATGAGATCCTGAAAGATGAGGATTCCGTGTTCAATGGACAGAGAGTGCCTCGACTACGTCGTATCTCCGTCATCTGTCGAAACGTTCCGGTCTAACACCCACTTTGGCACCAGCTCAGACAGTAACGGACTACAACCTGAATTTAGAGGATAATGTCTGTAACCTCCATTAAGATGTCAAAGCTGATATATTGTTAATATACATCTATGGTGAGGTTTGTTGCAGTTGAGACTCTCTTCATAATGTGCTTTTGAATGGTTGATTGAAATAAACAGCAGGTTATTACACAACCTCCCACAACAACTGCACCACTCACCACTCCCTGCTGGGAAGGATGTGAACTTTAAATTTATAAAATGATTCTGAATCATATTTGGTGTGTTTGTCTACTTCTAATATAATCTATCTATTATAATACAGAGACTCTTTGTGAATAATTTCCAAACAAAATCAGTGAACTAGGATGCAATAAAGATTGTTCTTGGTTTAACATGTCAAGCTGCTTTGTGGGAATCTGTTGATGTTGTATTTTCATTAAATATAATAAATATTTGATACATTTAAGTAAGAAGGCAAGACCTACTTCCATTCAGCTGAGCTCTTTTCTGACCCCATTTGCTGTGAAAAGCATCACCTTCCTTGAATGCTTTGAAGTGGTAATGCCACTAACAGCTTATTGACTTTGTGATATAAAAATAAAAAATGTAAAAAATTCCATCATCCTCTTAATAGGTAGAGGGAAGCTTTTTTCATTCTCCTTCCACACTTCCAACATGTTCAAAGATGTATCTCAACCTGCAGGACAAAGATTGTCTCACTTCATATTATTTCAATATTTAAACTCACACTCGTCAATGATGGCACGCTCAATTTTTTCCCCACAACAGGCGTTTGCAAGCCACAGTTATATGTTTTGATGTAATTGAACCTACTAAACATGTGTTACCGTTCATCTGAGGATGTCACTTTTGCTTTGTGTGCTATGCCACTCACGCATATGCGTATTTACTTTTATAAAGTTCAGTCTAAAATACACTCTAACCAGTAGATGGTAGCATCTTCGTTCTCCAAGAATCAAAAGGTAGGAGCAGTAACAAATGAACTCACACACCTAAGCCTTGTTCATCATTCCATAGTGAAGGGGGGACAAGCTGAAGCAATGCCCGGTACACAAAAGATCTAAAAGTACTTGTTAGACGGGACTGCATGCACGCAAACCCAGGTCAGACAAACCCTCTCCAGTGAAGTCCACACTCACTTCAGCCCTGTAACACATAGGTAAGGAGCATGAAGGCATTAAATATGTGATACCTGTATTTAGTTTGTGGCAGTATGATATATAAGTTTGTGTTATCATTTGGCTCACCTGCTCTGAGCACATGAATGTAATGTATTTATGTTGATTAGATGAATGAATTTATATAATGCAGTGAGGACAATATTTATTGACACAGATATAGGAGATGGGGTCAGAGCTCAAGGCAGGGCCAATGCGTGTCCTTGTGACTGGTGGATCTGGATTGGTGGGCAAAGCCATTGAGCATGTGGTGCAGCAGGCCGGTGGGAAACTGTTGGGAGAAGAATGGATCTTCCTCTCCTCAAAAGATGCTGATCTTGTGTAAGTTGCTTCAGTCTTTCTACCTGAGTGTGCCTGCAAAAGAATTTGTCTTTAACTGAAGCGTTCCAATGCTAACAGCACCAGAGTTAGGGTGATGATTGAGTTGAATCCATGTCGTAAAAAAATGCACTGATAATGCAAAACAAATGTTGGATAAAAACCCCTGCTGTAGAGTGACATGCTTTCCTGTTGTCCATGCTGTCTGTTTTGCGGCTGCACTCCTGCCACCTCATGCTTTGCATCTTCTTAGTATGCTGAGATGGGGTCTTGCCAGTCTGTTTATGTTCAGTTCATTTGAGGTCATGGTGTGCTTTAGTGGCATGAATGATTCACTTCACAATATTGGCAAAGCAGTTTCATAATCAAAAGTTTACATTTGAATAAGACAGGACAAGATCGATCCAATCAAAACCATGCAAATTTTGCAGCTAAATTACAAAAACAAAAATAACAAATATAGATGCAATAAACTACAAATAAAGGTGAACAAGGTGTGACCTGTCATGCAGTGAACATAAAGTGCAACAGTTGGCTGAGTAACTCGCTTGTCACAGGTTGTGACACAAGGACACATACTTGGCGGCGAGGTTTGCCGTCCTTCTCCTAGTATTATTCTTAATTTATTGTTACTTCAAGTTCTTTAATATCCGGTATTATTAGATGGAATTTCTCAAAATATTGCTGTCTTATGCTTCTATATTCATGACATTTCAGGAGAAATGTGTCTCTATATCCAGCCATATCATAATCTCTGTTTAGGGCCAGATAACAATCCAGTTTGTGTTGGGAGTTTTTGTCTCTTTCTACCAATGTTCCAAATAAGTACATTTGCTTTGAATGATCATTTGGTTTACTCTGATTTGTGTATGTAAAGCAGTGCTGGCTTAAGAAAGGTGTGACATGTTCCTGGATTTGTTAGTCTCAGGACTAGCTGGCATAAGGGACCTTCTTCCGTGTTCAGCTCTTGGGTGTAGGAGCCTTAAATTGGAGGACTTGGTCTGAGTTGCATCAGAAAGTTTAGTGCTCTGTATTGGGGTATCTATTATTAGTGGAAACCTAATTCTGCCCTACATGCATTTGTAGGACACTTTCTTTGAATGTGTAGGATGTTTCTGCAGAATTCTGTTGTAGTTATGATGACTGAGTGGGCCTCAACCTTTATGTTTTTCTTGTGTGATATGTGTGGAAGAGACAATTGTCAAAATAATGCATTCAATAAATTGTTAAAAGACTGATAAACTCCACTGGTGTTCTGAATTACCAGCTTTGCTCAAAGGTACCTAAGAAGTTGGTAAGAGTTACTTGTTAAGTTACTTGTACACTTCTCCAACCCTGACTTAACTAGCGAGCACAGGGATTCAAACAGGCACTCTAAGCTGCAAAGTCCCTTTTCAGACTTGTTTGTTTTTCCAGTCTCTATCCAATTTGAAATAAATGTGTTGTCAAAATGTGGACAGAGATGTCGAGCAGACCAGGGCTGTGTTCAAGAAGTATCGTCCCACTCATGTCATCCACCTAGCTGCAAAAGTTGGAGGACTCTATCTACACATGAGGGAGAACCTGAACTTCTTGGTGAGATAATGCTGCCATACAGTACATTAATAATCCACCCCAGTTGCCAAAAATGCAAACTGTTTGCATATTGTTGCAGGAAAATCTATTTTCACCCTAATCTAAAAGTGGGGTCTTTTAACTGTAATGGCCAGTCAGTGACAGTTTGACACCTTCACAGAGGGACAACATCAAAATCAATGACAATGTACTACAAACAGCCCACGAGATGGGTGTCACCAAGGTCGTGTCTTGCCTGTCCAGTTGTATCTTCCCTGACAAAACCACGTACCCCATTGATGAGACCATGGTAAGCTTTTCTTATAAAACCTTTATTTACCCAATGTACTTACTCTGAATGCTCTCTTTTAGCAACACCCTGCCTATGTGGAACAGTTATTTTTTAGGTTGCTAAGAGAAATTTTTTTGCATGTGGTAAGTTGTTTTGTGTTCTTGTAAATAAAGAAAAATAAATTAAATACAGGGATACAAAATTATCTGGCATTGATTTTATCAGATTTCCAAGAAGGGTAATCCCGCTTCTCAATCCTTGTTTCTCTCAATGACACCAACCCCTGACATTAATGATCAGGATACAGTGTTGCTACAGTAGAGCAATTATTACTTAGGCAGAGAGAATTGGTTTAACTTCTCTACTCCAACACCCCACTCATAGATACACAACGGACCACCTCATGACTCCAACTTTGGATATTCACATGCTAAAAGGATGCTTGATGTTCAGGACAGGTAAGCAGGTCTGTAGTGTAAACAGGGGTGTGGTGTAGACACAAGGGTGAATGTCATCCTCATCAAAGGGCTGTGGAAGCAGCACCTGACCAGGCAAGTAGTGTCTATTTAGTCTTTTATTTAACCTGTGGCTGTGCCTTTAAGCCTAAATACAATCCACTGGTCTGTGGCTGTGAAAACATCCATAATTGACTTTTAGACACTGAGATCACTTCAATTTGTGAATGTCTTAAAGGAAGACAGTCTCTTGGAGGGATCAAGTTTATGATTTCCACGCATTTGAGCTACTGAGGGGCGAGGGGAGTAAACATGAATGCTCGCTGAAATGTTTTCATCAGTGTTATAGTATGTCTGATCGATACACTGTACGTGTGTTGACAGGGCATACTTTCAGCAGTACGGTCATCGTTACACAGCAGTCATCCCGACCAACGTGTTCGGACCCTATGACAACTTCAGCATAGAAAATGGCCATGTGCTGTCAGCACTCATTAACAAGACATACAAAGCCAAAAGTGATCAACTCAGACACGCTAATCCATCTTGATACACACAATGTGAATAACACATACAAACACAGACAATAAACAGGTAATAAGAGTCTATTTTCTCATGTCTCTCTTGTAGAGGAAGGAACTCATGTGAATGTATGTGGCTCTGGAGCTCCTAGAAGACAGTTCATCTATTCTCTGGTATGGTATCTTGTGTACCAGTTACAGTTATAGTTTACTCTATAGGTATGTGCTTAATCGAACATATTGTAAACTGTAACTATCTTGGCCAAATGTTTCTATCTCTCTACATTTAATAAGTCCAGTTATCTGTGTTTGGTCTCAGGACTTGGGCCGTCTAATCATTTGGGTCCTGAGAGAATATGAAGAAGTTGACCCCATTATCCTCTGTGGTGAGTACAGTGCTTGGCAAGCATTGTAATTAGAGCCCAACCGATAAATCGGCATGCCGATATTATTGGTCGATATGAGCCAATTGCGGATAAATCAGTATTGGTCTTAAATATCCCACATTGGTCGGGCTATAATTTAAATGCGCTTCTGGGAATCTATGTTTGTGTGATACGTCAAAAGAAACTGGGGAAAGTTATGGTTTCAAAACAGAGAAGATGTGTGAGACACAGTCACTAAATGTGTAGTTCATGCATTCGCTTCTCACTGCTGATTTGTTTTCAGTGGGTGAAGAGGATGAGGTCTCAATCAAAGAGGCTGCAGACATGATTGCAAAGGCTCTGGACTTCAAAGGCAACATACACGTATCCTTTCAATATTCTCCAATAATCCTAAACCTGGGCCCATGGACCAATTTATCATATTGACATATGTATGCAGATATGGTTTTAATTCTGAGATGCTTTCGTAAACCTAGAATATAAGTACATACTAGAGCAACAGTAAACAGTTCAACTTATTCCCTTATATAATATTACGATATTCTTTACAAAAGCAAAACATGTAATTGGATATGGACAAAATGATGTGCAAACTATCTTTATTCTTGTGCAACCATTTTCAGGGAGGCAGTTGTTTTGGTATTTATTCACAGTATACTATTCTGTATGTAGCCTATTAAACTCAAAACACAGAGAAAATTCAGCCCCCCCTTTACACCTAACATCAGTTTGACACTACCATGTCTGATGGCCAGATGAGGAAGACAGCCAGCAATGCCAAGCTAAGACGCTACCTCCCTGACTTCACCTTTACACCTCTTCAAGAAGGTCAGAGTTTACTGTACTGTACATTTTAATGATAAATATGTACTTTGTTGCTGTTGTTTTAGCATATGCCATTTCTCAATGTGCCAAAATCTCAGCTGTTTCTATTAATGATGATTTATGTAACTTAAGCACTGTAAATTAGGCCTTTTTGTTAACGCACAAGACAAAAGGGGATGGGTTACAATAACAAAAGTCCATGGTGCAAAATAAGTCTGTCCTTGTCAACATACAAATGAGATATTTGAATGAATATTTGCATCCACCTTCAGCCTGATTTGTTTTTTTGTTTTTTTTCTGTCCTTGTAGCCATAAAGTTGACATGTGACTGGTTCGTGGCCAACTATGAGACTGCCCGGACATGAAGTGACCAAAAACTGAAATGAAAATGAACACTAATGCTTGGTTCTGGTTTCAGTCAAGGTGTTATCACTGTGTGATACTGGTTTATTCAGTGTCACTTTAAACAATACTGTACATATTCTCTAGTATACAGAGGCCTTTACAGCTTTTAAGGAATTTCACATCAATGTATTATTAGAGGGCTCCCTTTAGCTACTTTTCTTAAATATCTAATAAACGTGTCAAACATTTCATTATTTGAATATATTTGATTTATTGAACTATTGTCAATATTTGATTTTCACATTAGAACTTAGGGGTGTAGCACGTCACCTCTAAAGTGCCCCTGAATTACTTCATAGCCTTCAAATGGCTAGGGATGCTTGAAAACTCACAAAACATGGCACACGTGTCAGAAGGAGTATGGTTTTTTGTGTAATATGGAGCTGGGGCTTGATAGCACCCCCTAAAAAATTTAAATGAAGCAGCCCTTGCGGTACATTTCACCTAGCTGTATGAAATATGGGAAGCAGATGTATCATCTGTGAACTCTTGGAGCCATTCAAAGGAAGTTAGCAAGTGAAATTTAATTTGTAACTTTAGGGAATTTCAGGAATTTTAGCAATTTTGACAATGACAGGCTACTTACTTCAACTACTCTATTAATTGGATTGACTTTAAATTTGGGCAGAGCAATCTAAAGACCTTTGTGATGCTACATTTCAAAGCTTTTGAGATTTTGTCAAACACTATTTCCGTAGCAATACGGTGAATTTCAATGTTTCAAAATTAGTAATAGTTATTAGTAACTATGTTAACTGGTTGATTATTTCAAAAAAGTAACTGTTAGTTTTATTAGAGTCCCAACCAGAGGTTATCTACATATCAATTAGGAGTTACAGTCATTGCTCCACCTCCTGGCAACAGGAAACAAGCCTTGGGTTATTAATCATTTGATTTGCATGAAATATTCATGGTCCACACGTGATGTACAGGAAGGTGACTTGATTAAAATTAGGGCTGCCCCGGACGCACGATTTACATAGTCGAATCAGAATTATCATTTCTTGCCAAGTCTTGCCCATATTTGACTGATAGTCAAATCTGTGTGTTGAAGTAGAACTGCAGCCTCTATATTGTCACTGTAACTTACACTGTAAATTTAACGTTTCAAATAAACTGAGACTGTTGATCATTTCCTCTCTGCTCTGCTCGCCTGCGACATTTACCGGTCTTGTGCAGATTTTGCGTGCGTGCCGTGCGGCCGACAAATGCACGGACGTCGCGGTTCCTCGTGGGTCTATTTCAAGTTACTATTTAAAAGTAATATAATATTCTTTGTGTGGTTTATCAATGGTGATAAATGATCCCAATTTCCCGCCAGGTGCAGACAACTCGGCACAACAGCTGTGACCCTTTTCTCTGCCACTAGGCTACATCATAGACTGCAGGGCTGCCACGTTCACGCTACGCTAAGCAAACACTACAAGCGCACTGACCCGCCTTCTTTAAGGGTAACTTTGGATTTATTCAAGCACCTTTGAAACATTTATTAAAAGTCTTTTTCTTTTTACATGTTTATTTACACATTAAATGTTGAAATTTAGGGGAGACCGGGTATGGTTGTAACATGGGGAGAGTTGTAACAACACCAAAATAGAGATAAGATAGGAGTTAGGTGATCATTTCAGTATTTACCTACTTCCTCCCCAGTCAGGCCTGGTGGTTATCTAGTCTGGAAACAGGCACATTCAGAAGGAAAAAAATGATTTTGAGGTAAGAAAAGTAAAGTTTTTGACCAAGATGATTTTTTGTTTAGTAGCCTATCTATACCATTGCAGATAGAATTGCTTAACTTATTTTAGATTGAAATGTAGTTTCTCAGACAACATGTGATGCATTTTTTCCTTTCTAATTTCAAACCACTATGGAAATACAGCTAAACAATGGCTGACAGGGGTGGGGTGGGTTGTAACGCTTCCTTAAATAGTGTTACAACCATCCAGGATACATAAAACTAGGTACTTTCTTGAGTTTAATATTTTCCAGATTGCCCTATGCAGTCTGGGCCCACCAAACACGCACTCCAGGGTTACCAGACCAGCATTAATTTGTCAGCACTGTGACCAGTACTCCCCATTCACATGTTGTACACATGTTGGTGTGTGTATCATCACTGGACCTTTTCCATACTCGATGGAGAGGGTAGAAAAGTGTATGGGCAGTCCCGGTACGCCAATGAGTAAAATACTGAAGTGCTGTTATACGTACTGATGAATACCGGCCCACTTCACGCACTGACTGTGAATAAGAACATACACACATTGACACACACACACACACACACACACACACACACACACACACACACACACACACACACACACACACACACACCTCTTTTAAGTTAGACCTAAGGATGTAGAGAGATGTTCGTTAATTAATGACATTGTAGCAGTATTTATTAAGTATACTTTTATTCTATAGATAAATTTATATACGCCTACACAGACTGTGCGCAGGAGTCACCAGACAAGTCTGTTACAGCAAGAGAGAAACATTGTCACCCTTAACTTTTCAAGCATATCATATAGTGTGGCATCTATTTTTGCTTCTTTTGTGTTATTATTACAACTTACCCCAGCATGGTTGGAACAAGGGAACATCAACTCATGAGGTCTGTGATATTCTTGTAGAGGACTGAATTGGTGCAATTTGTAGTGAACAAATGTGGGTACTTGTATAAAAATTTGAGAACACTAGCTAAAAAATTCAGTGTGTTATAGTTAAAACAAAAGTTTAAAAAAAAGTGTTTCAACCATACCCGGTCTCCCCTATATTATAATAGGATAAGGACACACAATCCTTTTTATTTGCAGGAGCGACGTGCTGTAGTATATCCGCACCTGTAGGCGTATGATGGAAAAAAAGGCTACTTATCTTTGCCAGCAACAAATGGGCCATGTGACCAAACTTTTCAAAGCCTGGGGATGTAAATATTTCTGAATAAAATTCTTGACATATAGCAAATGTGAGACATTGTTCCACTTTTCATTTATCATTCTTGAAACAACTTTACTCAGTTACGGATTTTTAATCCATTACACCTCATCACTGCCGGGACTCATTATTATTATTAATTATTACACTAGAGCCTATATCTTTCCTGCTAATTATAATTACACCTCTGTTTATATAACACTGTATAATACTGTAGTTATCCACATTTATTACTATATTCTTAGATTTGTATACTTTAAATTCTCTACTCACTAACTTCAACTATTATTTCTATTCCTTTGATGTCTTGCGAGTATCTGTAACAAAGAATTCACCATCGTAGATCAATAAAGTATCCCGATTGTGAAAATGGATAGGGTTGTGGTTTAGACATATGCCTTTAGTGTGAGACGTGGGTTCGATTTCTACTGTGATACGTGTCCCTGAGCAAGACACTTCACCCCAAGTTGCGCCCTCTGACACAGCAATTATGATTCCCTTTTGAGAAAAGCGTCGGCTAAATGAGTGATTACTTATGAAACAACACACAGATGTTTTATTAAACCTACTTTTGTTGCAGTCCCTATCTGCTGTCTCTGACAATCTAAAAGCATTTGTTTGTTTGTTGTATGGTGATTTCTCCGAAGTCCTGTTGGTCATGTATTGATAAGACGTTTAGAGTTGTAAACGCTGGTCAGTCATTGTTCCAATGAACCCCCTACCAAGACGTGTAGATATCAACAGTGACCAGTAGATGTCACCGTGGAGACTGGTGTCAAAGTGTTCCAAAGCCTCAACACAATTCCGGCGCAATTGCTTCAAACGTTTCAATGTTTTACAAAGTCTCGCTTTGCCCATCACTACTAAATGGAACTATGGTGTATTGGTGAGAGGAGTGATGATTCTGGTGGGCGGCCTCGGCCGAAAATGTCAGGGCCGATTTTTTGTCCCAGTCCAGCCAGCCTTGCTCTATAGTCTTGAAGATTCAGCAAAATCTGCATGGACTCACATGGAGGCGAGGGCATGTGCAGTGCTTTTTTGAGCTTTAATTTAATTTTCTATTTCAATTCTGTATTTATACTAAATGCTTTATGTATTAAAATATCACATTACCATACAGTAGTGTTTGTATCATAATTGAACAAAATCAAAACAGCCGGTTTTAGTATGTCCCAATGAGGATAAAAGACCCCAGGTTTTTTTCAAACCATGAAACACAAACTGTATGTGACAGATTTACAAAGAGAAAAGCCTTACGCAAGAGCAATTTTATTACAAAAGTTTATGCTGAAGAAAAACAAGTTAAATACTCTTTTCATCCAAAAAGCTCCAAGTTAAATGGTTTACACACAAACCATTCAAAAATTGAGCTTTTTTCACTAAACATTAACAAAGGTTTATTTACTGTTTTTGACTATGAAAAAAATAGATGTTTAACAAGATATTTTTTTGATAAATGCCACATATGACAGTTTGAACCTCCTGTGGCATGTCACTATTTTAACACACAAAACATCTTCCAGGGATCAGAGTTTTAAAAAAAAATACAACATTTTTACCCTTAACAGTTTTTCAGCTCTCCCACTATTCTCTATCCTCCTCACCACCGCAGCTCCATCCCTCGCTTCCATCAGTTATTCAGTGAGGTAGAAATGCATTTTGTCGTTCACGTTTTTGCGCTCTGGATTGAGGCGCTTCAGGATTTGTGCCAGCACATTGACAGTCTGCTCACTGCTCAAACCTGTGCGCTTAGTCTGAAACTTCTTCAGCAAGTCTTTGGTGGTCATCGGTTTACGGATCAGGTAGCGCCGCACCGCTTCCTCTGTTAGCTGCACATCACTGTGGAGTAGATAAATAGAAACAAACACAGTTTTTACGCTGCTCACAAAACACCTGGTCAAACCACTTTTTTAGGCTTACATTATTTTTTTGTACTTTGATGTTAATTGGGATATATTTTGTTTCACAGTGATCTCAGAATAAATAATAAAATAAATATTTTTTAGAGTACCTTGAGCTAGGAGTGGATTTGCCTGATGGGGGTTGAGGCGTAGTCTTGCCAGAGGGAACAGGGCTCTGACTGCTGGGCTCCATCTTCAGCCTTTTGGCAGCTGGTGAGTCAGTGCTAGGACCATGAGTCTGCCTCTTACCTGTGGGAAAGAGAGATTTAGCTAACACAACAGAAGAGGGACCTCAAGTTTCAGAGTAGATGGCAGATGTTTGAAAGTTTCACATAAATACATTAACACATTAGTCATGTTTAATTATAACTCTTTGTGGGTTTGTGTATTTGTGTTGTGGTGCATGAGCAAACACCTTGCTCTAGCTTGCTGGCAGCAGCACGGAGTGTATTGGAGGTGGAGGCAGAATCTATGGATGGTGTCCCAGGGCGACTGCCAGTCCTGGAGCTGCCTGCAGAGCCACGCCCACCTCCACGTTTAGGAGGCGTGCGCTTTTTCTGAGAGGGACATAAAGAGAGATGTTTGCTGAGCACAAAACAAGAAACACAACAGAAATGTAAATATAAAGCCAGCCGCACACAGAAATGAAATAGCTGCTATAACAAACTCAGCAGTAGGAGACAGAGTTGTGATAGAGCCACATTACTGATACAGTGGAAGGTTATAACTGAAAATCTACATTTATTTTGCAAAAATAGCTTTTAATTGAATAAATGTTCATTTATTCTGCCACACACGCTAATCACCATGAAGAGAGCGGAGGCCGTCTCTCCCTCGATGTCACTGTCATCTGAGCTGTCCGACTCTCCGCTGCTGTCTGTGACACACAGATTCATCCGGCTCATCAAGCAAAAAGTAGTATCATTTGACAGCACTTATGTTTATTAAGGCCTCATTTGAGTCTGGATTTTGTCAAACCCGCCCTTCTGTGCCTATGTGGTCCGTACCTTTTTTCTTCTTCTTTTCCACTTGGACAGGGGTTTTCTTGCCTTCCTCTTCCTCTTCCTCCTCTTTGGCTTCCTCCTCGTTCGGTTTCTCCTCCTCACTCTCTTCCTCGCTTTCTGATGCTTCGTCAATCCCTAGATTGGACAAACATTTGGATGGAAAACAAAGCTAAATACCCATCAATCATTCAGTAAAGCTAATAAGTCAAAAATACTGAAATACATGTTTGCTGACATTTAAAAAGGTGACGTAAACTCAGTAAGGATTTCCATTAAACTCATAATATGAGAGAATTCATGGTATGTGGCAGTAATGTCAGGACACACAGACACGACCAACATTATGGGCGTAACTCCTCAAAGCCAAATTATCACTAATCCAGTTGTTCAAGCTCTACTTTTTATTACATGCATAAAATCATCAGCTTCGTTTCTATAATTCGTAATTAGATCAGTAATGTTCAGCTGCAGATGTTCGAACCTTTAGGGTGTTCCTCTCCTCCTTTGGTGGACTTTCCCTTTTCCGGCTCTTCATCTGAACTGCTTTTGGAAAACAAAATGACATACTAGTAACAGAAGCAACACAACAAAAAAACAAAAAACAAATCATACATTGCAGTGTCCATAAACTGAGAAGCTTTGTGCGCAGCAATGCAAAAGGATCTGACCTGCTTTCATCTGACATGTAATCCACCTCTAGGCCCTCGTAGTCACCGTCATCGCTGTCCTCCAGGGCCTCATGCTCATTGCTCTTTTTCTTCTTCTTCTTTCCTTTTCCCTTCCCTGTGTCCTTCTTTGCCTTTGTCTTGCTCTCTCCATCTGTCCAATACAGAGAGGGGTGTCCAAGTGGTGGGGGAAAAAAAGACAATGACACGATGTCAGAGGGAAACTTAGCAAATGGCTTGGGAGACTATTCAAGTGCTTCTGTTTAACAATACTTTCATCTAAATTTGGGGCATATTAAAGAGGAAAAAAAAATCTTCCTCTCTATCTTCAGTCCCATCCGGTTTCTCTCTCTCCTTACCTTCCCCCATACTGCTGTCACTGTCATCGCTGCTCATCTCCAGGTCGTCTTCCAGGTCGTGAATGAGCAGGTCGACGCCTCTGCCACTCTTCTTCTTTTTCTTTTTCCCAGATTTCTCGCCCTCGTCGTCCTCATCCTCGCCACGCTCTTGCTCCCGGAAACGTCTCTGAAGCATGATGCTGAAGTGATTCACCACCTTGTTCCTTCTGTACAAGGGGGTGCATGTCTGATGTTAAGTGTTTGACACACCTGCACCAGTTGGGCAAACTAATTTATTATTTGTATTTGTTTTCTTCACTACAAACAACCATCACTCCCCGTTCCTCCCCTCTCTCACCTGCCCCACTCCTCCTCGGCTTCCTCGGCAGTGAGAGTTCGGTGCTTGGCCAGGGGTGTGAAGTTGTACCAGCCGTTGACGGGGAAGGCCTCAAAAGCTCCATCAGGACACTGTGTAAAGATGTAGTAGGATGCGTTTTCTGTAACTCCCCCCTTCTTTTGACCTTTGAACCTGACACAAACATGAACGGAGGGAGAGAGTAGCTGTGTTTAAAAAAAGTTGGGAATCCTCCATAAGGCCTACAAATGCAGTCACACAGGGATCATTTGAAAAAGATTTTTTTTCTTCTAAAGATTTATTGATCCCACACCGCGGATACAGCAGCTCAAGAGTCAAAAGTTGAGGAAAAGAGTTAATGAGTGATAAACTGATTAATAATTGATAACACATGTTGTATAGCATGTGGACACAAACTACACATGTAGGTTAAAATTCTCTACAGATTCCAAGTTACTGCCTGAGACATATAGGTATACAGGTATATCATAAATATGTGCATGTGTGTTTCTTTCAGACTTGGGCTGAGCGATATGGCCATAAATGTAATAAGTTAATGTAATATCATTTGATATTGATAATTATCACGGTAAATGTCAAATCATTTTTTCTTTCAAGTTTAAAGTAGGGCTGAACGATTAATTGCACATCATCACGATGTGATGAAACGAGATTTTCTAATCGCAACGGCATCGATTACGCTCTGGTCACATGACACCCAAGAGTAAAGCAGTCTGCAGACGAAGCATCAACTTTGCACCTTACGCTGTACCTTGAATTGTTATACAATGGCCTTACTCTTGACAGAAGCTGACACGACAGAAACTTTAGTGTTACACAGGGAATGAAAGTAGCATTCGCCAAACTTGTCTATTAAACACGAGAGCTGTCACTTGGTTTTATTGATACAGCTAATTTTTTAATTGAACCTCAAACTGAGTATATTTTGTTTGCTTACTGGGATATAGAAAGATGGACTCCTAGGAGATTAGAACTGAGACAAGGACTCATTGATTGGTGGTTTAACTGTGGGTTATGTATTGAGCGCTTACTGTATAACACACTGTGGTAACGTTAGTTGTTCTTGTGATCTGTAGGTAGGCCTACCTGATAAGATTATATCATATAAATTTATTGGCCCTACTTGACTCTCAAATTAGCCTTCTTATATTATTAAAATTTGATATTTCTTCTCCACCATTGTTCATAATAATAATTCATGCATCACCTAATTTCATCATAACACAGGCCTGACCCACTAGAAAGAACAGTGTATTTTTAATTTAGCTAATATTGTGTTGGTCGTACTGTACACTGATTTACTGCTTGTCCACTTTGAATAATACAGAAGGTAAAGAGCTTAAAAATTAATCGCATATTAAATCGCAATCTCAATATTTGTAAAAAAAAAAAAAAATCTTTTGTGAACATTTATTATATTGTTATTGAAGAACATTATATCGCAATAATTATCATTACTGTTTTATTGCCTAGCCTTATTTCAGACTTAAAGGTTCAAAAATATATATGGTTGTGAAAATGAGTGTGAGGCAGAGTGTAAAGATGTTTCTTTCCTCCCACCTCTTGCCTGCCTTGCCGTTGACCTTAAGAATCCAGGGTTGGTCCTCCACTTTGAACTCACGTGTCACAATACCAAACTTCTTCCGCCTCGCTTCCTCACGCTGTTTTTTGCCAAACTCACTGCCAGCCGCGCCTTCCTGCGTCTCTTCCTCCCCATATATCCGCCGGGCACTCATGTCTCTTTCCATGCGAGCCTGGGAAGGGAGAAAGAAGGAGCTGTTAAATGTAAAAGTTAAAGACGCTATGGCATTATGTTATTCATCTTAGACTTCAGATACAGTAATCACACTGCTTGTCATTTCTCTACTGACTCTACACCCTGCAGCTTCTGTCATATGTAAATGAACAGACCTGTGTCCAGGTTGAACAGTTGACTCTGTCTCCGGAATTGAAAGCCATGATATTGTACTTCTTGCTGGTGTTTCTATGGGACAGACACATGTATGCAAACAAAAATACATTAACTTTACCTGCTCATTCCAATTGGAGGTCACAGGAATAGTTACCAGAACATAACATTAACACCTGCAGTATCAACAACTCATCATGCAGTCAAATTAATTCATCAAAAACAAGTCTGCAGTGAAACTGCATTTCAGTCATGTTATATCCAGTTAAACACATACATGCTAAGTGTTAAGCTTGGAGATAAATCCATTTCATGTCATTCCATGTTACTCACTTGGGGACTCTCACAGTGTATTCTGTGGCTGAGGAACTGCTGCCCCCCTGTAAGACAAACACATTCCTGTCCGTAATGTAATGTGAAGGGTACTAAGTACATGACAGATAAAGTAGATAGCGTGATGGGGTTTGGTAAATTATAAAATAATACTGACCGTATGACATGTGAAGGTTATTCGTTTACAGTGCACATACACACGAGCAAACTTACCAGTGAAGTCATGGTTGGTCGTCTCTCTGGATTTTCTCTGCTTCAGGCTTGTTGTGTATACTATTTAAAAAGAAGAGTTGCATTAAAAACAGGCTCGACTAGGTTAAGTGTGAATCAAAAGCAAAGGGACTTCTTCACTACATGTAGGTGCTAATTTATTAGTATTTTGTCGACAAGTGGAAGTTGATCAAAGCCAGCTGCAGTGTTTACGTTAGCTAAAACGGTGTGGTGTTTGTTTGGACACCAGTGAGCTGCACTGAGCGAACTACAAAAATAAACTGAAACCATTGAACGCCACGTTATGTGAACAAAGAACACAGATTGATTGTTTCGATGCGGGTTAACTAGCATTAAATTAATAAGATAATGATCAGTAAACGCAACATAAAACTTGATAACGACTTCCACCGAGTGCTTTATGTTAGCACCTGATGCTAAAACAAATAGCAACTCACTTAGCAAGCCGTCCTAGCTGCGCTCGACTCTACAAGGATAATCCAGCTTTACACTCTACTGGCGTTTAACGTTATGTGAAATTAAACGTATTTATTCATACAGAAATCCAGAGTATTATGACATTAAACAGAAACTAATGTTTATACGTAACGTTATGCAAAACATCCTCGCTGATTTACCGGTGCGCGCATTCCCACCGTTCTTCTTCTCCTCCTTCTTGTTTCCGGAAGACTAGACGCATCTGTGGCGTACTGCTGCCCTCCTCTGTTCGTTATTCACATTTAATGGTAATTGACTATATCCTTTTGTATAAACCTAATTATATAGGTACTCAATCAGTTTTCTTTATTTTGTGCGCATGCTAAATATAGTTTCTCCAATTGCTCCCAGCAGCCTGTTGCACCAGCGATACGTAAGTTCTACCTTAAATTATGGTGCAAAGTCCGCACTAAACAATACGTTCAAACTAGTTAGTTTGAGACTAAAGCTGTGTTGATGTTTGGTTGCACCACCGAGACATAAGGCGCATCACCGGTTGCACCCTCAGCAGTGCCATCCTTTTAATTATAAAAGGATCCTTTTAATTATAAAAGGATGGCAGTTTAACTGCAACAACTGACATAGCTTATACTTTACTAGTTCTGTGTAGCTACCCCTCTGGCTGTAAGTTGGTAGCCCTCAAGACAGTCAATGTTGTTGTTACACTTCCCAATGTATTCGCATTTTTACTAATAACTTTTATGCAGAAAAGATGACTTTATGAGATTCTTTACTGTAATCAGTGAACAGCACTATTCTTAACAGAGTTTATTACGGTTTTGGCATCTGTTTGTGTCTCTCTCTTTCAACGTTTTACAATACTGAAGAGGCTAACGGTTAAAAATAGCAACAAAACACTAACAAAAAGGTTCGTAAACAAGGACAAATAATTATGATTAGCTAATAACTAGGCTATATGAAACCTTAATATACAACCGGTCCCACAGTGACATCAAGTGGTAGAACCGTTAACTACAACGTAGACATAATCTAACGGTGCCCGTAACGAAAAGCCCACCTAAAGACAGCAGTGAGGGTGCGTGGCGCACGGGTAGTAAGTTGTTACAAGTAACGCAAATTTGCAAAATAAATGAAAATAAGTCATTGCCTTTTCATGTTTCTTTATTATTTATATTTTACTCTTTAATCCAATATTTTCTTTGGGCCAATAACCTAGTCTTAATTTCGCTACATTTTCAATTCATACCTTCAAAAGTTAACCAGTCTGTGATCTGCATTTTGCTTCATTAACCGAAATGCGCTGTGATCCAGGCTGTGTGCGCTCGGTTACGCAGAAGAGCCCTAATTTGCTCCTCCTGATCCCAGTCTCCCCACCTTTCAAAACAATGCGCCATGACATTGATGATGGAGGATTTTATGGAGGACTTTACACCTATTAGCCTAAGGGCTAGGTGTAAGATTTAATTTGTAACTTGTGTCTCCGTTGGAAGTATTTCAGCTGGTGCAACCCTTAAAACGTTAGTAGCACGGAAACTCCGACTTAAGTTAGAAATTACGTTAAAATTAGGCTAAATTTGAACTTTCACATAGTTGGGGCAACAAAGTGCAGGTCTCTAAACATTTTCCTCCTTTGACAAGATGTAGCTACTAATACATGCTTAACTGTTTCCTTGTCTCCACATTCACATTTTCATCAGGATGTTTACCAATCAGAGCCAGCCCACTCCTCAGCCCACAGTTTGCAAACCTCAATCTGGACAGAATACTGCATCTCTTCTCTTACGTCTAAAAGCACATTTTCCTTTCTCTACAATTCATAATATGTTCTCCCCTTCCTTTTGTTTGCCCATGATTTTTGCCACATTTCTTTCACTGACCTATTTACTATTTCTGTGTAATCTGGTAACCCATATTGTAAATTAATTTGAACTCTTTCCTCTAGCACCGCGTTCTTTGCCACCACATCTGCCTCCTCATTACCCTCCACACCCATGTGCACTGGAACCCATGCAAACCCCACCTCATACCTTGCTTTGTGAATTCTATACAACACCTGCATAATTTCCACAATTAAATCTGGTCTGGACTTCATTTTAATCTTCTTTAATTTTAATCTTTAATTGTAATCAGAGTTGCTGCTGAGTCGCTACATATAACTGAATGCTGCTGTTTATTATCTTTGACCCACTTTAATGCCCATAGGACTGCCACCAGCTCTGCTGTGAAGACCGACATATGATCTGGAATCCTACATCCTTTTTTATAACCTATTTCTAGTGTGCTTACACCAAAAGACACATTACCACTCTCAGGATCCTTTGACCCATCAGTATAGATTTGTAGGTGGTCTCCCCATATTTGACACATCTGGGCTTTTATCTCCTTCGCTACAGCCTCTGACATATTTCTTTTGCTTGTTTTGCATTCCCACCATATTTGTCCTGTTAGTTTATAAAGTCGTCAGGAACATCAGCCTGAAAATAATAATTCCTAGTAGCCCGCTACACACTCGCTTCTTTCGGGTTGGCCCTGCTTTATCGTGATTACAGAAAATACCACAGTAATGATGTTGCAGAGATTATCTGAAAACAAAGTGTATATCTTAAAATATTCATCTCTTTTCAATTGTTAGTCAGTTATTTAAATGTATGTGGTTTGGTAGAAGTCAAGAAACACTGACCTGTCAATAACCTTTCAGTTAAATAGACAGTTTGAAATATTTGTTTCCATGTTTACTTTTCAAGATGTTGTCAGATCCCCACAATCTCTTTAATCTCATCCCTTCTGTGTGTCTTGATCTTACTGTAGTATACACTCCAGTATTTACACTGGTTGTTAAAATTGAATTAAATAAGACCAGGCCAGAATATTTGGAGTGTGACACTCATTATGACTTTAAAACTACCTCAAAAAATGTCAGTTTTTTATTCTCCATTTTTGTCCTGACCAGTGATTCACACGCTCTCTCCTCAGGCCAAAAGTCATTTACACCCACTGAGAAATTAAGACTTTGATGGGAAAGGAGCAGTATCAAGACACGTTGATCCCATTGTAATGTCTTACATGGGCTTAAACTTTTATTCTCTCATTCTCATGTATGTATGTGTATGTGCACCTGTATCCACCTCCGACATGTACTAATAACAATAATAATTTTCTCCTGCATCCTTTGCATTTGGCAGCATGGTGATCCAGTAGATAGCATTGTAGTCTCACAGCAAGAAGGTCGCGGGTTCAAACCCTGGTTGCCGCAGTCCTTTCTGTGTGGACTTTGCAAGTTCTCCCTGTGTCAGCGTGGGTTTTCTCCAGGTGCTCCGGCTTCCTCCCACCATCCAAAGACATTGGGTTGACAGGTGACTCAACGGACCATATACAGGTGCTGGTCATATAATTAGAATATCATCAAAAAGTTGATTTATTTCAGTAATTCCATTCAAAAAGTGAAACTTGGATATTATATTGATTCATTACACTGGATTTCAAGCAATGTGGATTCTGTGCCTCTCCTCTCTTCCTCCAGACTCTGGGACCTTGATTTCCAAAGGAAATGCAAAATCAGAGAACATAACTTTGGACCACTCAGCAGCAGTCCAGTGCTTTTTGTCTTTAGCCCAGGCGAGACGCTTTTGACGCTGTGTCTTGTTCAAGAGGGGCTTGACACAAGGAATGCGACAGCTGAAACCCATGTCTTGCATACGTCTGTGCGTGGTGGTTCTTGAAGCACTGACTCCAGCTGCAGTCCACTCTTTGTGAATCTCCCCCACATTTTTGAATGGGTTATGTTTCAAACAAGGAGATCTTTCTATGCCATAAAAAGAAACACATTCCAGTTGAAATCTGGCTTAAAATTTTCCAATTTGTACTAGAACCAATAATTCTATATGACAGCGAAATTTGGGGGCCAAAACTAAACAATGAATTTGACTAATGGGACAAAACAATCATAGAATCTATCCATACCGAGTTCTGTAAGAGCATCCTGCAGGTGCAGAGAAAAACACCAAATAATAACACCGATAATGTGTGCAGAGCAGAGCTCGGCCAATACCTCTTACTAAAAATACAGAAAGATCAATTAAATTTTACAATCTCTTCAAATCAGTTAACCCCAGACATACCATCACAAAGCCCTAACATATAAGGAGCTGAAACCAGAGAAGAGTCCCCTCTTAAGGCTCTCTGCAGCATCAAGTCCCCAACAGCTTTAGGACAGCAACGCCAACTCAAACAGACCAAACCAAATCATCAACAAGCAAAAAGAAAAATACATTGAACAATGGGAAGAAACAACCAAAGACAAAGTCAATTACAATGTTATCTGACTCTAAAAAAGAGAATTCACACTGGAAAATTACCTGAGCACAACAAAATGTCATAAACTAAGAAAAATGTCAACATACAGACTGAGTGAAAACAGCCTGGCCATAGAAAAGTCAAATGTCAAATGATTGCTGCAAAATGTATCTCATCATGCCATGAACTGAGGAGAACCGGTGGAAACTTAGACTAATAAATAATTGCACTAATTTTCAAATTATTATTTTTTTTGATTGTTTTATATCTTAATAATTTTTGTGTTTTGTTTTAATCTCACATTTGATACAGATTTTTAAAAATTAACTAATTAATTTTTAAAACATTTTTTTAGTCTATTAATACACACACACACTCATTTACGATTTTATCAATTTATTTTATTTAAATTTTTTAATATATTAATATAATAACACACATGCTTTACTATTTTTTAATTTTAATTTGATATGTTATTTTCATTTTCTAACACACACGCTTTTTATTTTATTCATTTACTGTTATTTTTACAGAATTTTTATATTTTATATATAGTTCTAATTAGTTCTAATACAAACACAAACAAGCAATTTCAAAGAAGCCATTGGCCATTAGCCTTATAGTGACACAGATGGAGTCCCTAACAAATTCAGTTTAAGGATAGCATGGCCTGGATGAGTGTGACTCAGTGATATTAACCAATTTTAATTCAGATAGAAACTCCTGCACTTTAGCTCATGTGTTTCAGAAGGTTTCTGCTCATGTTCAAAACTTTCTGCATATTTAAAACCTCCCCCACATATCTGTGTTCTCTGACAGGTCCAGAAAAAAAGTTGTGATGAGAGGAGGTGGATAAACTAAACTTACTGAAAACACTTTTGATCAGACAGAAATATCACCACAAATCCACACAAAAGTTCACTTCAGCACCTCAGATAAAGTACAGCTCACAGTCCTAAACAGAGCAGGTCTGTACCTTAGATTTTAGATGTTATTTTGCAAAACGCTTTCAGTTATTTACCGCGCCTCACAGCATGAGATCGCATCGCATCAGCTGGGAGGAGTTCACTCACCCCAACTTGTTATCAGTTAGACCTACATTTGTTTTTCATTGCGTGAGAAAATCGATGTGTCGCGTGAGAGAATGTGAACACTGTCAACTGCATGTGTGCCACGCTCAACACATGAGAGGTGCATATTATTACATTATGTAAAGGTTAAGCAAAGCTTTGCTAGTCTGCCTGTAGGCTGCATATATGAAAACCCTAAAAAACTCCAAGAAACCCAAAAAAAATTTAACAAAATGTTCTCAGCTGTTTTTTGTTGAACATACAAATTGTTTTACCAAAGTTTGACCACTAGAAAAGTATAATTTTCAAGATGGCGTCCAAGATGGGCAGGAAGCCCTTAAACTATCCTAACTCCTTCATTATTTGACCTAGCCAAGTAATATTGGTGTCTAACCCCATGTTTTCTGGGTCTTTGAATCCATTGGACTTGTCTAAATTGTACTGACATGATTACAACCTTATGGAATACATTTTGTGAGATTACTGTAAGGTTTTATCTTTGTTTGGGGTGAACCAGAGATGTAAACGATTTAGCCTATGTCATGTAACTCCTACTCAGTACGTGTTTTTGGACACATACCCTTTTTTTGCTAAAACACAGACTTGGCATTCAATATAAATGGTATTGCTCCCAAAAGTAACTTAAATTGGATTTGTTTAACTTTGATCATGAAAAACTCAAACAGAGGCCTGTGTGTGAACCCTCTAAAATGGTCACTCATTTCAATTTGAATATGGTAATACATATGTAATGCATCATCTATAGATGATTTTGAGTATAAAGGGGGGGGATTATACTAAACCCAACAAAAATTCACAATTTTCAGCAACTGACATTGTTGAATTGGCTTGAGGAAAAAGTACACTCTAAATGCAATTTTGACCATGTTGTTGTAAACCAAGAAACTTGCCCCTTTTGCTGTAAAAACTTAAGAGAAGGGAGCTGATGGACTCAACAATGCACGTGTACAAAGAGGCGACGATGTACGCATTTCCGCTGGTGAAATAGTACACTCAAAATGTCGACAGAAGTACATAAATAAAAAAGACATTAAAATCCAACAAGAGAATAAAGCTGAGCCACCAAAAAAGAAGTGCCAGAGTAGCAACTGGTCCTTTCAACAGCCAAACTGATTGTCTTAACTGTGGGACTACCATAACACATGGAAGTAAAGACACAATTAGTGTTGAGACTGATACGCTCACAGAGTCCATTCTTGAGTGTTGTGACAATCGTGCAGATCGATGGGCTTTCACTGTGAAAGGCAGGATCGAGTATTATGGCCGGGATCTACATGCTGCAGACTGTGTTTACCACCACTTATGCAGTACTAGTTTTCGTAACGGATATAACATACCGATACAGTTCTAGAAAGACTAATGATGACCCACCACCTGATCATGTGGAAAACTGAACAGTTTTCACTGGAAGGTGTAATGTGCTATGAGCTCTGCTCATTTCCTTCAGCCCTGTTCGAAGAAAAGGAAATCTTCCGTAAAGCCAACAAGCCCCATACTAGCGCAGGCAGTCAGTGAGTTCTCAAGCAAGAAATCTAACAAAACTGTCCTGGATTCCATCCCACCAGAAACTTGTGAATGGTGAATCAAATCCAGTCCTGTGCAAATGTGTTTCTGCTCGACCAAGGCAATGGCAGTGTTGTGTGGTAGAAAGAGTACTGATTCACTCTTTGCGCTACAACTTTTGTAACAAGAAAATTGTTACCGCCAAATCATTTATTACTCCAGAACGTCTGCCTCCAACTGAGTCTTCAACCAAATACCACTGCCAAAGAATTTACTTCAAGATCATGGTGTGGATTGGAAAGGAAGGTGACATGAACACAGTGGATTGGGGATGGAAACTGGTGGACAACCGGTTCCTGCCAGTTATGAACATTAAGACTGCTGCCCCAGAAAGCCTCCTGCAGATGATCCACTGTAATTACACAACTGCCTGCCGAACACAACAGTGCAGTTGCAGGGCATATGGACTACCATGCATGCCTGCTTGTGGACCATGTCAAGTTGGGAATTGTGAGTATTACTATAATCAACCTCTATGGGAGGAAGAGTGTGACGACTAATGGTAAAGCTAGTGAAGGTCACAGTACAAAAAAGTATAAAAAATAAACCAGAATAAGAGGAAACAACTGAATAAAATAGCAAAAGATATGTATAAATAAGAAAAGTATTAAAAAATTATAAAAAACAAATGGCAAACCCCCCCCAAATTATAAAAAATATTGAAAAATAAAAAAATAAAATAAAAGGGGTTAGCGGTACTGAGCCTTGGCCCTGTTTTGACTAATTTTACAGTGCCACGCAGTTCTAATGAATTTATTCATTATTGATCAAAAGAATGGTTATGAACCACAGGAACCACAGAAACCACCAACATAGGCAAAACGATATGAGAAAGGAGAAATATGCAATTACTTAAGGGGAAATTGTACTTATTTTTCGCATAAATATGCTTGTAACAAATTGCTTTAATATGTAATTGTACTTGAAATCACTTATCTACCATGCAAATATGCTAATTATAATATTACATGGCCAAAACATGTATAAGGCACCAGTATTCCTGGTCTAGGAGGAATACAAAGGAGTAATGGTCATTTTAAGGACCCGATGGCCGTCATTTTGAAAATAAGGCCTTTCTTGGAGTCAAACTTTTGTAAACTTTTAGTATGTTTTAAGTCTGATACTAATGTAAACCACTGAGTAACCTTTTGTTACTCAGTGGTCAGTTGCTTCCTGGTTGGTAGGCAGCGGAAAATAACGTCTTTTTTGCCCTCCAAGGGAGCGTTTTTCATGGAATGTGACGTCAAAAATATGAAAATCATAGTTTCACTGTTGTCTCAATCTGTCTGTTTTTGTTCATAGTGTGTATATATGTGTTCTCTATACTGTAGCCTGTGTTTGATTATTATTGTCTTATTGTATTATTGTATAAGTAAGCACATCGTGAGTATTGTACAATCCAGAGTCAAATTCCTGTCAATAAAGCTGATCCTGATTCTGATTCTGATCTGTAACTACAAGAATTCCCCTAACATACATTTGAAATTGTATGTTTATGATTTGGTTTGACACAAACTATATTTAGACTAAAAATGCATTTTTAACTTTAGGCTGTCTGTCATTAATATCAAAAAAACCATTTAAAAATGCTGACATTTTTGCTTTTTGTTTACCAAAATAAATTAATCTTGTATCTATGAATACCGGGTAAACCTCTATAATAATGAACACAAAGCTGAGCTAAGCAAAGCTAACACAACATAACATAACATAAAAAAAACGTAACACATTGCAATGTTATTGCAGTAGCCACACAGAGCTCTGGCCCTGGCTCATGTCTTGGTGTGAGCTAAATTAAACTTAAGCTTTCCCATCACAAGTAAGTGAATTTGCATTGGTTTTGCATTGGTGCCAAATCTTGTTTGTGGATTCACAGTTTAAATAGAGATTTTTTGTGGACTGGGACCAGTCACGATGAACTGCTGTGCCATTTCACTTCTCTTGGGTGAGTTATTCATGTTTAGTTGAAAATGTGTGAAAAGAAATGACTCTGAATTAAACAAGTATTTTGATCCAAAAAACATTGTTATAATGTACAGTATGTTGTTGTTGTCTTTGTGCTTTATAGGTTCACTCTTCGTCCTTGGCCACTGTGACTTTCCTCCTGGTATGGATGATGTTCACATACAGAGTCTGGTTAATGGTGAAATAGCAGTGATGTTTGTTCATTTGTTGTTCTATGCAGGTTCGTGTGATGGATACAAAAACATAACTGAAGTTTGGCGCAACTTTGTATTCATGTCATCATTTTCCGAGTTCCCAAAGGATGATGCAAATCTTGTTGGGTTGTGGTGGCGCTTTGTAGGGTTTGGTGGAGACAGAATTATTTCATGGTGCTTTGAACCTCCAGGATATGCCATCCATTTACCAGATGAATATTATCCAACAACTGAATCTGTAACTCCGACAATTGGAGGTGCATATGGTGATGTTAACAGTTGTAAAATTATTTTAGTGCAATCAGCGTGGTCCTGTGTCCTGGAGGATTCTACATATACAAACCATCAAGTCACCCAGACATCAATATGGTTTATCTAATCCGTAAGGAATTATTACTCATTGTCATTATTTGCTTTATATTTTTAGTGTAGACGTATGATACCAATGTGTTCCTGACTGCAATTGAAAAGCCAGTTTCACCATGAATACCGTTTGTGTGTGTTATCTCTATTTAGATCATTATAAATGTAACCCAGAATCCTGTGGACCACTTGCTCAGTGTTTAGGCTCTGGAGGCTGTTTTTGTGTTCCTGGGTATAAAATGAACACAAAAAAACTACCCCCACCAGATTCATATGGTTGTACTGGTAAGCACATTAATTTAATCTCTTCTGAAATTAATAATGGCTTTAATATTCTCTTTTGTCATTGTAAACACATTAAGAATCTTCAAACACACTTACATATAATTTGCACTTTCTGCACATGTAGGCCCACTGTATTTACCATAATTTACAATGAACCCTGGCGGTCTAGTGTTAAGACTAGAATCGTCAGGGTTCGTTGTATAGGCTACCTATAACCGCAATAGCGGGAAAAATTTACCCGCTATAAAATTGCCGTGATTTTGTGATTATTTCTGCTACATGCAGCTCCAAGACACTTTGGGAAACATTTAGCACTTTGGCTGTGCGTTTCCTATAGGCTAAACACCATCCCTATTTTTCCGGCATTTATAGAATGTTTATTCTGTTTTATTCATTGTCTTCACAGTGCAGGTCGATCGCTTGCGCTGCGCATCACACGGCGGCTCGTTTGATGTCATGCACTCGCTGCTGTTTTAGATGTTATAGCCTAGTTATAGCTTGAATTTAAATGCAGCATAGCCTACAATTTACAAAAAAGACTGAGTGTTGTAGTGTTTTATAGGCGGTAATAATAGCCTCATAATTCGGCTAGTTCTTACTGTTCTGCTGTTTTTTTCTGACTCCATCAGGCATCCAGAGAATAAAACATGGCCTAGCTACAAAAGTTTGAAAGTCCAAATAAAAGTAGGCTATTTGTTCGAAAAAAACCAGATTGTTATCAATTCCAGAATTCATAATGGATTTTTACCCAACGAAAAAATGTATAGGCTAATGGTCACTGTTACTAAAAAATACACAGCACTGGAAAAGTTAGAGCCGGTCAAAAAGAACAGGAGGGAGCCGCACGCTCTCTTAAAGCGACCGCTTTAAGAGAGCGTGCGGCTTTAAGTGAAAACTAGGCTACTGCAGGATTAGTTTTGATGATCATGTAGCCTACACAAAAGCTATGAGCGGCGGAATCAGAATGTCTCCATCACAGCTAATTTTGTCCACTTCAAGCACTGGATTTGAACCAGTGTCGATGATGAAGGAGTAGCTACTATATAGCCTACGTCGGCATTTTTCCAGGTAATAAAACTATCTGTTATTAGTCAGATGTTTGCCCTCTGCAAGGCTGTGTGCAGCCCTATGGCTGCACCATACAGTCTATGGTGCAGCCGTTTATTTTATCAAATGCCACATCTGTCACACGTTATTAGCAGCTCACAATTATTTGTTTTACAATGGTTCTGCCCCTCTTGTCTGTGCAAAAGTTAATCAATAGTTTTTTGTTATATACTTTTCAAGTAGCCTACATAACAAAGATTGATGGAGTATTATGGGTTTCTAAACCTGATGAATTAATTAATGTATGTTATAGTAACATAGATACAGTAAATGTGCTTGCTATTTTTACATCTGATGGGTTAAATGTCCTTAACTTGAATAGGCTAAATAATCAAATAAAGAGACAGTTATTTTACAATATGTGAAGAGTTTATGCAGTAAAGTATCTTTATACAGTCTTACAGTTCCAACCGGCCCTTTGAGGGTAACCAAAATGCTTATGTGGCCCGTGGTGAAAATGAGTTTGACACCCCTGGTCTAACGTGAGCTGCAGTTGACTGCAGGGGCGGGGTGTAAAAACAGCGCCGTAAAGTCGGTCACATTCGACCTGCGTGAGCTCACTGTGAGCTGAGATCAATGACTGAACTCGCTGCCATTGCAAAGAAAAATGCCGCGAGACCAGGCAAAAGTGTGGTTCCAACTTTGTGCAGCCTGAAAAGAGCAACTGCGGCCGCCGGACTCGGTGCCTGCAGTAGGCCTAGCCTTGCTCCCGCGAGTTTTTAATGTCATGTGTCCTGGTGACGTTTTGCAGCGCCGGATAAAATCGGACACGATTTCTAACCTTTTTATATACAGTCTATGTTTCTAACCAGTGTAACCGGCTGACCCCGAGTACGTAGGTTACTGCACGGTCCTGACTCGAATCGGCGACCTCGGGTCATAGACTGTATATAGCCTCGGGTACGGGAGGCGGACACACTAACGAGGAGGCTCATGAGCGCTAGCGTCGGTTGCCAGTGCGTCTCTTAACGCACTGCACAGCTTCGCTGGCTGCATCTGACAAAAAAAACAGAGGGGGAGGGTGGAGCCTCACGGCCGACTAGCAGGTAGGGTTAGCCTCCTTTGTGCTGCAACGCTATTATAAACTGCAGCGTATCATATACACGCAAAATCGCCGTTTTGCGTACTATAGACACGACTTTTCCAAAGCGTGTATATGTGACGCATGAGATGCGATCGGGTTGCTATGAGGGTAAATTTTACCGTGGCGCTTATAAACGCCCATTTTTAAAATCTGGCTTTATATTGACATTTCTTAACAATAGCTAAATAACACGCTTTTAGGAAAAGTCATAGACTGGGGGAAATTTGACCCGTTAGCAGTTCTAGTTTAACATGTGACATTTCTTTTCAGACATTGATGAGTGCCGGACCGCGGAGATTTGTGGTTCAAACTCCAAATGTACCAACACGATTGGATCGTACTTCTGTACCTGTGTGACTGCCTGACCAGACCAACCCATGCAGAGGTCCCATTAAAATCTTTTTCCCGTCTCAATGCCAATCTTGAGCTGCAATGACATTATTGTGTTAAGGCCGATTTACAAGTTGAGACTCCAGTTGTTTTTTTCCCTTTTTAGATATTAACGAATGTCTTGAAAATATCTGTGGTGATGATGGGACCTGCATCAACAACCAAGGAAGTTACGTGTGTGACTGCAATAAAGGCTACCATGTTGTACCCGATGGAACTCCTGTTTGCCAAGGTAATGTTACACATAACCTAATAATCAATAGCTTTTATTTCATGTTCTCTAAGCTTTTACCAATATGGTTACAAATGTTGTTTTGGAGTTCTTCTCCAGAAAGTTTGCCAAAACGATGATAAATCATAAAAAATTATGATGTTGAATGCAACTGACACACTGGCTTACTGTAAAATTATTGACCTTGTCTTCACGCCACTACTTAGACTGAGATGCCCACCTGTACAGCAGTTAGTGTCACAGTGGCTCTACTGTAACACACTCAAGAACATGACTCAAAATACTTGATTTCCCCCACACAGGACAGTTAACCACCCCTTATTTTACTATTATATATTTTACTATTATGTGTTTATTTTGTGTCTCTACAGATATTGACGAGTGCGTTGAGACACCTGGTATATGTGGTAACCAAACAGTGTGTACTAATGCCCCAGGGACCTTTTATTGTTCTTGTCCTGATGGGTTCTTCCCTACAACTGGAGTCTTGTGGACGTTAGGGGTCTCATATTGTAAAAGTGAGCTTAGGATGTAATTGGCTACAGTACATATAGAACACCACAATTTCCTGATATACTTAATGACTGGTAATTTTTTTTTCTTGTCATTTCCTTCTACATTGACTCAACAGGTCTTCAGATGATTCTAGCTGAAATAAAACCCCCAGAGGTAAATATAGCAAGAAAGAAGTGACACTATAGAAATAAAAATGTTGTACTTAGTGTATCCACAATGTTGTATATCACAAAAAGCAACAACTACGACAAAACCATGTGGGTCCTAGGCTTTTGTTCAAATCAAATTTAGTATTCACTGCTTCTTCTTGTGGCTGTATCAAAGTTACCTATAAGAGAAGTTAGATAGCCTGAGTTAAGTCTCAATTAAATCAATTAATTGGAAATAGTTGCACTGTTGTCATCCGCATTTCGTATGCAACAGTGATTTTACTTTGGTAGACATCTAGGACGTGCCATTCACCACAAGCAGATGTGCTAAACCACAGCACTTGTAATGTGAGCACTTAGAGATTAAAATGTTATATTTCATGTTGCACAAATGTTAATATCATTTTTCAAAATATTTCAAAGTCTGAATGTTATTTACTACAGACTCCATTGTATTTATTTTATTTCCTCCAGGGACAGACAAGAGAGAGAATGTTTCTTTGCAACATGGATCAACAGCTGAAAGACAATGCAGGTCTCACGCTCCCAGAAGCGGTGAGGAGAAAACATGGGTCGCCCTCGCCACCTTTAAACATTTAAAAATATAAAATGTATTTCTTTTCACAGCTTAAGTCTTTCAGTTTTAGCTGCCTTCAATAAGCTCTAAACTTAAACACGGCAACAGTAATTTCTTAAAGTGTGCAGAGCTAGTTTTAGATAAACTGGAAATTAAATCAACATCATTTTAAGTTTGATGCAAATTATGTGTGGATAACGCAGCAACTGCATTAAAATAATCCTCCCCCTCTTTTTTTTTCTCTACAGACTGTGATGAACATTTTCTCAGCAACTATGGTACTTGTACTGTAAATAAGCTCTGTCACTTTAATCTACTTTGTGTTTGCATCATTAGGCAAATAAGTTATTCAAATATTTATTCTTGCAGGAAGTGTCAGGTGTTGGACCACGCACCGGAACGGTCACAGTGAGCAGTGATGGAGACGGAGAGACCGGCAGTTTGATCCTGGGCATCTCACACCATTTAGTGTCTGCATTAGTGCAGCCAGGCCAGAACCAAACCAAGATAACTGCGACGACTTCAACAGTGGGTGAGATATCTTCATGTCAGTTTATTGTAGACCTTTACTGTGTGTGTACCGGGGAGATATAAATTCATACTGTTGTAATGCTAATCTGTGTGTTAGATTTAAGTCTTGAAACTATTGGACCTGGAAGCAACAATGCAGGGAGCTCTAGTCTCTCAGCAAATGGAAACACCATGGTGATCAACCTGGAAAGTCTGGCCAAAAATAACAATGGTGAGAAAAATGAAAAATATGTAATATGTGCAGTAATCAACTACACTTTTTTTGCATGCCAATGCATCACAAAGTTATTTTACCCCATATTTCAATACAATTTGACTATAATAAATCACCCTACACAGACTTAACCTACTTTTATTTGATCAAATTATTTTGTGCTTAGGGCAGAATAATTTGAAACTTGCCTTTAAAAAAGTAGAGAAACGTGAGAAAATGCACAATGGGAAATACACAAATTGAAAAAAACAGAACACATTGTTGTTGATAATGAAATTACATGACAATATTAAGTATGTGAAGTGTGGTAAAAACGGCATGGTATTTCAAAGCATTGATCACCTCCACCATGTGGGTACTCCCAGGTTCTGCAGCAGCTGCCTTTCTGACACTGAATGGGATGGAGAGTCTTCTTAGTCATCAATACTTTAAATCAGAAAACAGTACAGAGATGTACTCAGATGTCATCACTGCAATCTTACCCTCAATGAACATCACCAACCTCACAGAGCCTGTCAACTTTACCATCCAACACAAGAAGGTGCTGCTCAACTTCAGTCAACTTTTTAATACGGCTTGCTAACTTTCAACATATCTAAAAATCTTTGTTTTTCTGGTTTCATCAGGCTTTACCTGAATCTGGTTTCGTGACCTGTGTGTACTGGGACAGTGGAGGAGAAAATACCAAGAACATGCGTTGGTCAGTACAGGGCTGTTGGGTTGCATACACCAATGAAAACTACACCGTATGCAGCTGCTCTCACCTCTCCACATTTGCCCTCATCTTGCAGATTGGGGAGGTATTAAAGATTGTTTTTGCGAATGTGCATTTGCTATTAGAGGATCAAACAGGCAAAGTCAGGTTGATCACAGTATGTGTTTGCTTGTGTGTTGTGTCTTCTCAGCCTCCACCGGATAATTCTTTCTTACAGTGGCTAAACCGAATGTGTGTGATTGTTGGACTATTCTTCTTTGCTTTGGCCATCTTCACCTTCCTCCTGTGTAGCTGGAACCCCAAGATCAACAACACAGCCCGTCTTCACCTCTGCCTCAACCTCTCCATGTCCCAACTGCTGCTGCTGTGGAACGACAGATATGTTGATCAAAAGGTACAGCAAAACTAAGAAGCAGATTTAGTGTTAAGAAGTATTAAATGTGACCCAACTGAGGCTACCTGTTGATTGCTGGGAGTGTTTCCAGAAGCATTTCATTGTTTTCAAGATGCTTCTCATGTGTCTACAGCGGGCCTGCACCGTCATGGCGGGGCTTCTCCACTTCTTAGTTGTTGCAAGCTTTGTATGGATGCAGCTGGAGGCCCTTCAGCTCTACCTGTTAGTCCGGAGGCTCTCCAAGGTGCAGGTCATCCAGAGAGATGGTCTCCCCAGGCCAGTTCTCTGCGTGATTGGCTACGGTGTTCCATTTGTGATTGTGGGTGTTTCTGCACTGGTGTATTCTGATGGATATGGTGCTACAAAGGCAGGGGTGTGAGTAGGAAAAACAGTAATATGTGCACTAATTGATATTCTCCTGTATAATTGATGTGCATTTAGGTTGAAAAGGTTATTTGTTTGATTCTTTTGCAGGTGCTGGCTCTCTACACAGCGCAATTTCAACTGGGCTTTAACAGGTCCTGTGATTTTTATCCTTGGAGTGAGTATATTGCATATTAGCAATTGCATCCCTTCTCTTTCTCCATCTTTATCTTCCTATTTAACCCATTTTTAACTAACCCCAAAACCAGCCAACGTGCACTTAAAGACTTACCTTTGACAAGATATTTTTGTTTGGTATCTTAAATGTGAGCCAGTATTTTCTCTTGAAGCTCTCTCAATGTCTGGCTGGATTGACAGTTAAGACTATTTGAATGTGTCCAAAGAGAAATTCCTCCATATTAATTTTCCTTTGGACTGTGATTAGACTCTCAAAGCATTGTGGGGTAGCATGCAATGCAGAAATAACCAGAGACCTGAAAAAGGGGGATGGTTGAAAAATGTCAACTTAATGTAAATGCAGCTTCTGGATGCTGCCTAGAGATTTGCCAAAATATTGACAATGAAAAAGTGATGTAGTTGTAAGCCAGGAAGTGAAGTCTTTCTTTTGTGTGTCATTTGCCTTCAAGATTAAAGACAAAAAAACCTGTGAAAAAAGGCATTGCTGCACTATGAAACCCATGATTTGTGTTGTTGTGTTGAGCAACCCGGTCAAAGACAGATCAGCTCTGAATCCAGTGGCCAGCGCAGTGCAAATCACTTCCTATCTGAAAGGGCCTTTAGGCTGTTACTTCATTGATTCCTCATAGCAGAATGCCCTGAAACCCAAAAAGAGCGCAAGTCAAAGTTCAGGTTAGCTACGTAAGACCCTGCTGCCACCTACTGACATTGCTGGGTATTGCACCCAAAATAAAAAGCCTGCCAAGACTGAGTAAGAGAAGTATATTAAAATTTGTAATAACACATCAGTAAGTGCTGGAATACATATGAACTCTCATACCTATAGGTAAGTCAAACATTATCAAAAATTTGACCATGTATTTTATGTGCGTCAGAGAAGCTTCTTGTTTACTTGCGAGTGTTTACACACCACAGGCAATATTGCACGGTTAGTTCCCTGTCAGTGGGTCTTTACTAGGGATGTCCAGATCCGATCACGAGATCGGAAATCGGGCCCAATCACATTGTTTCAGACTCGATCGGAATCGGACATTACCTTCTAAGCAGGACTCGGATATGAATGTATATATATATGTATATACAGATGTGCTTTGCAAACATTGTGGCACTTTTATTTTTGTATTTGTTTACATGCCTGCCGGGTATTTTAAGTTGAGGTGCTATTTGTTTTTATCTTAGACTTCTTTTTATATTTACTGTTGCACTAAAGTCCAACAGTGAAGAATTTATTTTGTTTATTACTTGTTGTTCAAGCTACCTCACAGAAGTGCTCTGTTTGTTAACAGAGTTGTTGAATGTTAAAATAAGGTGAATTAAATAGAAAATAAGGAACATCCTGGATCTGTTTTTTCACTCTTCTTTATTCTTTTTTTAAGTATTATAGAAGTATCTGAGACTTGGTATCGGTAGATACTTAAAATCAAATGTCTCGGACTCGGACTCGAGGGCAAAAAAACCTGATCCCTAGTCTTTACTGTATCAAAGATATTCTCATGAAGACACATTACTCTCTATAGATAAGTCACAAGGACCTTCCTCCACTGCCACTAGAGGAGTAGGCTTAGTATTGTAGTATTGAAGGGTTGAGTGAAGGTCGTAAATGTATTTTATTCTTTCTTTTTTGGCAATATCCAGCTCAGCCTCTGTGTCTTTTCTTCTTTAAGCTTAACTGGATATTGTTCTGTGCTACTCTATGGAGTCTGAGACCCACCTTGGCCAACATGAAAAGTGATGTTTCTCAATCCAAAGACACCAGGTATGAGTGCTGAAGATTGTCTTTGCATATAAATGAAAAATCTGAGAAATGTGTGTCTAGTATACAGCAGTACCTGTTCACAGGGACCAATGTGATGCCTCCCTGCACTTTTTGTTCAAAATGTGCATTTCACATTGGTTTCACCTACAGCAGTGGTTGGTAATAGGCGGCTGATGGGCCAAATAAATGAATACATGAATTAATAATGCTTTGATACAAATCTCAGTTAACAGTTACTACATAATCACTTCCTATTAAGAGTGAGAAAGAGTGTTTAAATGAATGCTTTAAATAAGAATGCTTTATTTCGAGTTGAATTGAGAGCTTTTAATTTGAAAAGTTCCAGAAAGACATTCAAAAGACAGGAATGACTGACTCACCTAAAAAAAGCCTTGTCAGTTTCCTCAGCCTGGAGACGCTGGGGTGATGAAAATAAGCATCCATAGGTTGATGGATGTGGATCATTCGCCAGTACACTCCACACATGCTTTACTGTGAGCATATGAAACAGTCTCTTCATAGATAATTACTTGAGGAGGGAAGAAAAGACTATTCACACAAGGAGGGATCAATCTCACAACCCCCCAATTGAATCCAACATTTGTTTTGAAAGTATCAAACTTATTTGCCGACCCCTGACCTACAGCATTAATAACACTGAAACAACATGACAATGGCGGAGACACTGATATATTTAATGCTTCCTTAAAATCTAAAACTCTTACAACTACGTTCCAACACAGTAGCTTCTAACATAGGCCTATCTCAAACCTGCATGATGACGATAACTCAGTTTCAACAATTCACCGCCACATCGGAGCCTATGAGCCCCAAATTGCACCAAACGTGACACTGCACTCCCTTGGGTCCGCAGCAACACACCACGTTTGAAGTCGATTGGATGAACAGTTCCTGACATAATCGAAATATAAACACAGACACACACACACACACACACACACACACACACAGATTTCCCTCTTTATTACACTGAACTTATATATAAAGTGCCAACATATTCAAAGTACAAATGCTGCACATAGTAGCCATTTGTGCTGAAAGAAGAATAAATGGTTAAAGCTCTCATTTTTTTTTTAATTCTCATTTTTTACAGGTTGATTGTGTTCAAGATCCTGGCCCAGTTTGTCATACTGGGCTGTACCTGGATTCTGGGCCTCTACCAGACAAACCTTTTCTTTCAGGTCCTCTTTATAATTCTTAACTCCCAGCAGGGCACGCTCCTCTTCATTGTCCACTGTGTGCTCAACAAGGAGGTAAACTAATTTACTCATTTAGCTGACTTACACTTGCCATATATGCCAAAGGAACAACAATGGGATAAGTGTTAAGAGGTCAACACTGGTGCATGTGTCACTGTTGGAATCAAACTCAGGTCCCCCACACCAAAGGCATGCGTCTTATCCACTGTCATCACCATCTGCAACTGTTTATGCAAATAACTTCTTGTTAATCTGCTCTCTGCTATATTTTCAGTTTATAAAGCAGTGCTTCTAACAATGACAGCAATAAAAACAGCTGCCTTTATTTTTGGTAGCACTAACACATGACTTTACAGGAGTTGTATTTCATTGTATTTTCTAGGTTAGAGAGGAATATGTGAAATGGCTGACCTGTTCTTTCAATAAGCACAGAGAAGGAGGATCTGTGGTAAGTTTTAATAGATGAAGTTGAAAAGATAGAACACCTCTCAGTTGGTATTAAAACATATCCTTGGTGATTCAAGGTGAATTATGATTTGTGCAATGCTGCATGAATTTCACCCCTTATTTTAATAATGCATAAAAGAAGATGAAAAATGTATTTCAACAGAATGATGCTCCATCAGTCTCAGAGGACATGGACAAGGTTGAAGAACGGCCAGGCTAATGGAGATTGTATGAGTATGACAAAAGGGAGACAGAAGACACAGAGGAGAAATGCAAACCATATCCATTTTGAAACGGTAGTCATATATTTTTATTATTTCTGCCAGGGAGGTTATGCTGTTGTTGCCTTTTGTTTGTTTGTCTATCAGCAGGATTACAGGAAAACTACTTGCTTGATTCTTTCCTTTATTTTTATTAACCTGTCGCTCAAGATGGATCGATTGATACCCCCCAACCCCGCCCCATCACTGTGGGATGTTCCGTTCTCAATCTACAGGCCTGTAAGCATGGGAGTGCTTTTGGTGACAGGAATGTTGATGAATACTCACTGTTTTTATCAATATTTCAATGTTTTATCACTTGGTTGTGTGGACAGAAAAAGTGTTTTAAAGATATCTACCAATAAAAGTCAACATTTTAACAGTAAATATTGCCAAAATATGAACATTTGCCTGGTACATTTGAAAATGTTGTATGATAGCTGTTGTATTTTAGTTTATTTTCATCAGATATACAGTTACAATTGCATTCTATGTGTATTAGAAGATATTCAGTTGCAGTAAAAGCTACCTTATGATGGTTTTGATGGTTTATAGCATTAAAATATAGCTTTTTTTAGCAGGAGCTTTTTTAACAGGAGAATTACGGGACAGATACAATAAAAAAAATAAAATTTCGTTCACACTGTGAATTAGGTCAATTGATGTTCAGGTGTGTTTTTACAACTCCAATCTGTTGTTTTAACATTTGATATATGTGTAGTATTTGTAGCTTAAGATAATGTTTTCTGATTTCTACCGTTATTTCACTATGTGTTTAAATATTAAGTAGCTAAATCATACTGATTGATGCAATAAGTTTGTTTTCAATATCCCTATTTAAATTTGATTCAAGTGAAAATTCCTCTTTTTATGTTTTGTTAACATATAACAACTGGTTCTGATAACAAGCTGCCATGTCCATGATGTTATTTCAGTTTAAGCATTTGACCTTTGTACATCATAATAAAGTGTTTTGAGATTTTCACAAATGTGTGTTACGTATGTGAAAGAGCTGCATCTTAGAAGTACATAATAAATGCACAGCTGAGATTTTGAGGCTTCAGCTAGGCACAGATATTTAAATATTTGAAATATAATAATTTTAATAGTTTTGAAAAGTATCCAGACATATATAGTGATTGCCTTTGAACATTTGCATATCATAGAAGCAGAGTGCAATTTGGGGGAAAAAACAGAGGGGGGGATGCTTTGAAACATTTTTAAAACAAAAATAAATCCCCCCATAGCTGTGACTTTCGGCGTGTTCAGTGACGTTACGAGGACACTCGTTACAAGGACAGGAGCAGGTCGCAAAGGAGAGTGAGATTGTTCCACCTCCCTGTCCGTGGGCCATGTCCTTGGGGCTGTGTTTTTCCATTTTGGTTTTAAAACAGAAAGACAAAAACAGTTTTAAAAAGGTTTTACAACAGTTTCAAAACAATTTGGTTTTGAAATTAAATAATCAAAGAACGAACCATACATGGATTATAGTTCTAACTGCAGGCCCATCTGTCTTTCTTATCTAAAGTCCTAGAAAGTAGTTTTTACCCACCTGCAAACATTAATTAACTATAATGTTTATGAAAACTCCCAGTCCGGTTTCAGGCCACGTTTACACATAGCCGGGTATTTAGAGAAACGGATATTTCCCCCCCTCCGTTTTCAATAATAACATCGTGCACACAACATCGTTTTCAAAAAAGTTGTCGTTTACATCAACCCGCATAAATACGCCGCCAAACCTATGGGCGGCAGTGTAGGGAGAAGGATAAAGCCATGCAAGCCAATCAGACCGCGGTTCGCTCACGTCGGATCTTGCCAGGCAACATATCTACGTCTTGGAAGGGAAAGCTGAAGTAAAAATGGTGACCTCCGGCACTTCTTCGCCTCTGCTCCTCAATATAGTACTGTAGTTGTACTTTCAAATGCAAACAGGCCAAAAGGGTTTGCACAAAAGTAAAAATGAGAACTACCTTAACAGCATCCATTATCAGTAACGTTAGCCAAACAAACTGTAAACTTAGGGCGCTCACATGACGTTAAGCATTTTCTGGCGCATAATGACGTTTGAGAACCTAAAACCCCGTTTCTCCCAGTTTACACGGCAACACATAACCGGCGTTTTCAGAAATCTCCACTTTGCCCGGAGTTTTTAGAAATAATCGTTTTCTGTGATAAAAACGGCGTTTTCGTGTAAATGAGAGGGCAAAACGCAGAGAAATATCTGCGTTTTCCCATCGTGTAAACGGGGCCTCAATCCCAGTCATAGCACTGAAACTGCACTTTTAAGACATTTTGATGACTTGATTTTTACTGATGATTTAGGTATCTCTGCCGTCCTGGTGGTCTTAGACTTCACTGCTTTGACTAAAAGCACAATATAAGTTTGACTAAACATATTTTCCACAGTTATATTCAGACATGCACTCCTGAAACCAATCAGCTCCCGCCCTGCTCGTTAGCCAATGTGCATAAACGTTTGGTGTTTCTGTTCATTCCTTGTCCGGTCAATATTCGTGTTGTGCCCTGTCTGTCATGGCTTCAGTGTCTCTTGTTCTGTCTCTCTCATTTTGTCCTGCTATTTTCCAACTACTGTTCCATCCTGTCTCATGGAGTCTTGATTGCTGTTTGAATTTTTGTTTCGTTGCTCATTTGGATTTAATGACTTTTGGATTTCTCTGGACTCAGTCACTCAGTCTGTAAGTGTTCTCACTTTTAGTTTTTGGAATAAACCGCTTGAACTGAACCTGCGTGTTTCCCATGTCTGTGTTTGGGTCCAACCAACCTGTTTCCTGTCCACGAATCGTAACAGTTTGTTTTACATGAATTGCTTTTAAGAAATTTGTTACCTGTATTGAAAAGTGCTAAAAAAAGATATTGTGAGGCCAGTCAAATCCCAAAGGCAGCAAAAAGCTGGGGAGTAGTGGACTACACACACAATTCGTAAGATATTCAGATAAACATTTTGCCGTCATGTTGGTTTTTTGGAACCTGAAGAGACCATTTTCAGACGAGAAGGTGGAGCTAACAAGTTAGCATGGGTAGCAAAGTGCATCTGTAATTCATATCAACTGTGATATTAATTTGGATACTAACTTGGGCTTGCAAAAAACTTCCTTATGTAGTAGGTTGGAAACGCTACATGTTTAGTTTTAGGTAAACAGACACCCCCCATTTTTCGTTATAATTGATCTATCCTAATACACTAACTCATAACCCAAAGGTAATGCACTAACTGGTCAGTAGATGGTGCTCTGGTACTGCCGTGGATCAAGTAGGGAGGCTGCAGCTACAAGCCCCGCTCATGCGCAGCTCAGAAATAAACGAGCTCTGGCTTGAGCAAGACGCTAACTTTGGTCATCTCTCTATTAATCCACAGGTACAGTAAAACTTGTTTTTCTGTGTTTAGTTTGGATCAGTATGTAATGTGAATGTTGTATGAAATGTTCTGTTGTGTTGTAAGATGATTTCAAGATGTGTGTAAAGTGTAGTAAGCTTCGTTGTGTAGCTAACTGCTCCGACGAGCGTCGCCATGTTCAGTAGTTTCTTTTCATGAACTTCAGTCTCACAGTAGTTTCGTAAGTGTGAGTAACTAACATTAACATTCTGTAACAGACGAAAATGTGTTCTAGACGTTGTTAAGAGTTTTAGCCAGCCAGTAGTGAGTAAATGGTCAGGAGAAAGATATCATATTCAAACTAGTTCACCTCGCTGACCACACACGAGCGTGGCGTGGTACCGCCATATTGTCACTCGCTGCGGTTAAGTGCAAGTGTAGGAAAGAGTGTGACGTTCAAGAAATGTGTCCAGAGATGTATGTGTGTTTCATGCTAGTGTTACCATTAATGTTAGCAGAAATATATTGTAATGTGTTAATAGGTGAATGTATCAGAGGAATCAGACTAAAGTGAATGTGTGTTTTGAGTTTTGAGTTTTATTATTTTGTTATTAGTATTTTGAGTTAAGTCAATTGCGATTATGTAGAATATCTGTTAAATTATTTTGATGTCATGTGTACTTATTTTCAGTAAGGTAGAATGCTTTATATATTGTATTTTGTCAGTTTGGTTATGTCATGTTGTTTATTTGTGAAATGTTTAGTATTTGTGTATGCCCTTTAAGCAGGAAAGTGAAAACAATGTGACTGAGATGGTATGTGATTGTAGTCAGAAATAAACGAGCTCTGGCTTGAGCAAGACGCTAACGTTGGTCATCTCTCTATTAATCCACAGTGGCTACACAGTGCTCCCTAGCCTGTGTAACCTTTGCTGCCGGTCCAGATTACCCCTAGGTCTGGCACCGGTAACAATTACAACTAAATGTATTGAACGAATAAAACAAGTACTAAACAAAAGATTAATGTTAGTTAACTTTCATGAACTCAAAACACACTGTGAAAGGGTCAAAGTTGTTGGACAAAAACAGCACCCAAAAACTAGTTCAGTTAGTTAAATCTACTCAGTGCATTGGATACAATTCACCTTACAAAGTCAATCTACAATCAAAGTCAAGGCTACAAGGTAGCCTTGCCCTAAAGCAGTGGTTCTCAACCTTTTTTGGGCCAGCGCCCCCCTAACCACTATACAGATCCCTTAACCCCCCCCCCCACCACCACCACCACCACCAAAAAGATGTTGACTACTTGCCCTTAATATATTTTGATTTTTTTATTGTTACTATTGTTATTAAAAACATGGAAAAGGTAACAAAAAAGCCATGTGAAAAGTAGAAGATTTGAGCATTAAAGACTTAATTTCCTGCATTCTGGTGAAGATTTCTCCCCTAATTTCTGCCTTTTCTGCACCAATTTAGGTGAAAATGTCAAAAAAATTAGGTGACTATTCAAAATATATAATTATAATAGAATACAATGTAGTGAGCCTCTCAGGCATTTTTCTTGCATTTAAATATTTTTCTCCTGTAGATCAACTTATTTAATATCATCCCTGCTGAGTCAACACACATGATTAAGTCTTACCTCCTCTTTTGTGGGGAAGTAACCTATTTAAATGTGTTTATGGCCCCTTTTCATCTCAGCGATAAATGAATCCGTTTGAATTCAGTTACTGACCGGACTTTAGCTCCTGTCAGTGTTTCCTACTGAATGACAGTGTAACTGTGCTGCAGCTGTACAGCATGCTAACCTCGAAAACCCAGCTGTATTTTAACATTAACTTAGCTCTTCTTATTAGCTAGGCCCCTTACATGTTTTAATAATAACTTCTATTAGCTGTGTCTCCGACATTGGCTGCGTTGTGCACCTGTGTTCCCGAGGGAGAGAGAGGATAGATCGAGGGAACGGGTGAGAGAGAGAGAGAGGGACGAGCGAGAGGATGTGCTCCGCGAATTCGCGCTGCCTGCAGCTCTGCAGTCAAATACAATTTTAAATAGGCCTAGTAAATAAAATAAAAATAAAAAATCAATATGTTGCGGTCAGCGTTGATATTGTGGCGGGCCGCCACAAATAAATGAACGTATGGGAAATACTGTAACTTATCTGCTCATGTTCAAAACTTTCTGCACATTCAGAATCTGACACAGATCTGTGTTCTCTGACATGTAAAGAAAAAAAGACGTTATAGGAGACTAACGTCATTTAAAGCCAATTTAAAGAGAACTCATAATATTTTACTACATGCCCTGTAGCCTACTGCATTATGTTACTGATTCGCTTCCCCTCGCCGTCTGACAGACAAAACTGAATGAAAACGAAACTAACCGACACCACCTGTGATTACACAGGAAGCTCACGAATAGTTCCGCACAGCTTAACTTCAGCATCTCTGATAAAGTGCTGCTAACAGTCCCCAACAGAGCAAGACAGGGCTTCAGTTTTTAACGTTACATTTTTATAACCGAATTAAACTACTTAGCAGTTTGTAGCTTTGGTACAAACTGTCTGCAACTCACAGCGCGAGGAGGGTTGACGTTATTCGCTGGTGTCGCAACGAAGTGTCTTTCAGGGTGAGTCCGACAGCAGAATATCCCTCTTGTAAATGTGTAACAACTGAGATAACAAGACGTTTGCGGTGTATTCATCAGAGAAATAAACACTTTTCCACCTAGAAAGAGAGCGTCAGTTTTCTAGAGTTTACACAGTAAACGCAATGTGGGTAAAAGTTTAAAGATGATACTCTGACTTCCCGTTCCCCTGAAGGCAGCACGAAGCTGCGCCACAAGTTGCTGATGGAGAAAAAATACAGTCTTGTCCAGTCGCAATGGACTGAACTGGCAGGTTTTAATGTTGCAGACCACAATTTTTTGCAAGTAATTCAAAGTTTAAACTCGTATTGTTGTGAATCTTAAGTGTAAACTCACCTTAGAATTTCCATCCAACAAACGCCCCCAAAAGCAGCTCAGCGCCCCCCTTTCTAAAATATTGCTTCCAGCGCCCCTCATCGGTCCTTCTGAGAAACACTGCCCTAAGAATACCTTGCTTTATCATCTAATTTGCTGTGTATTAAAGAAGACTTGGAACTAGCTGAAATCATTATATTCAGGAATGTGTTTACTCAGAAGAAGTAATGTAATTTTTTTTCTTGTGACTCCAATCGTGGTGTTGTCACCTGCTGCCCATTAGAAGGCACTTCCATGTTGGATAAGAAGTTCCAGGTTCCAGCAGGATAAGAACATAAGCCTGTGTGCTCTGAGTGCAGTGAGACACCTGGTATATGCGGTAAACAAACTGTATGTACTAATGTACTGGGTACTTTTTTTTGTGCTAATGGATTCCTCCCCTCCTCTGGAATCTTGTGTAAGATGGGGTCTCATTTTGTCAAATATAAAGATAAAAAAGCTTCATTAAAATTTAAAGATGTTCATGTAGAATCTTCTAAATTACTGAGCTATTGTAGTATAGGAATACTGAGGTATTCAAGATATTCTAGATGCAACAGAACCTCCCAAGGTAAACCCAGATGCCATTTTGTTAACCATGTTCTGCATAAAAATGTTCAAACTATACTCAGCAGTTTTAGGATCTTGTCAGAAACAAATCATAATTCCAATGCTCACCCTGGCTTGTTATGTTGAATTTAGCAGTTAGCAAGCCTGTTAATGAGAAAACAACAATACAACAATACACAATACCAGGAACCAGTTAAATAATTGTTTATAATCATTTCAGAATGCCTCTTTTGTTTTTATATGTTTGCAGACTACAAAGAAACAAAACAGAATACTGAACAGAAAAACCAACTATTAAGACACATTCTAGGTGATCCAAGTGTGCCTGCATATGTGAATCTATATTCTGTACTCAAAAAGTTTGAAGAATCTGTAACGTCTTGCTGGAATTATGATTTGTGTAATGTTGCATTGTTGCAATTTCAGCTCTTATTTTAATTATGTGAAAAAGAATATGAAAATGCATTTCAACAGAAAGATGCGGCATCAGTCACAGAGGACATGGACAAGGCTGAAGAACAGACAGGCTAATGGAGATGAAACGAGCATGACAAAGGAAAGACGGAAGACAGAGAGGAGAAATGCAAATGTAGTGAACCAGTTAATAGCAAACTTCCAACAATCCCACACAACCAGAAGCAGGGTTAGTATTTTCAGTTCTATCAACGTCAGAAACCACTTTGAAGCTCGGTCAGGCTCCCCTATGCCAAATGTCTTATTTACTTCACTCTCTGACACATTCTAGACAAGAACTGAACATCTCAACTCCACATAACATAAAGGCTGCCGTGAGAAAAATGATAAACATTTGGGCAGATCAAATCTCATCCCACACAAGTCTACAACCCTTTTCTGCCTCTCTTTGATTACAACCTGGTGCAACAGGGTAAGAAGCAACAGACCTAAGGGACATTCCTCTCAGAAGCCTAAAAAAGTGCCATGTGTAACCCACATTGTCATACTATTACTATTAATTTAAACTTAATAACCACTTAAATAATCATGTTTAGAAGGTTATTAACTGTTATTATATTTTTTTGTGCTCTGCCTCCAAGTGGTCAAAGACAATATGACCTTGAACCCTGTTTTGTAATAATGTCAAACTGTTGAATGTTTTATTGTAATCTGTGTGGCTTTATTAAGCTGGCAATTAGTCCTTCTCTTACAGAAGCCCGAATTCACTCTTTTTTACTTCTCGTGATAACGGGACTATTATCTCAAGATGACGAATTGTTTTCAAGCAACTGTCCTTATCTCGATCACAGAAAGACGGAGTGAAAAATAATTGAATGGATGGCCACTTTGGACTTCCATAGAATAGGTTTGGCTTCTGAAATGTTTTAATATTTGATATATTTTTCTGGTCTTTATTTAATGATATGAGCATGTAGAGATTATGATTGTATAATTATCTATGCTATTCAAAAATTTTGACCATTGTGAAAAGATGTATGGTTAAATGTGCATAAAATAGATATTCCATACTTACAATAAAGTTTCTTTAAAACAGAAAGAAACAAGGAGGGCAATAGGCTACTTGACCCCTACCTCTCATGTTCACATTTCTTTTGTCCGGGCTCTAAGCATCCTGGTGACTTCCAAATCTCCTGAAATTCTCTGTTTATCTCCCCCCAGAAGGGGACATTTTACTCTACTTAATTTACTTTATCTATTTTAAAAGATTAATTTCCAAAGTTCCTTTGCTTAGCCTATATTTTTGATTAAGAAAACAACCAGTACAGTCTCCAAAAGTAGACTGGGAGCCAGAGTGTTCAGCTATCAAGCTCCTCTCCTGTGGTACCAGGTTCCAGTTTGGGTTCAGGAGGCAGACACTGTCTCTACATTTAAGAGTAGGTTTAAGACTTTCCTCTTTGATAAAGCTTATATAGGGCTGACTCAGGTGAGTCCTGAACCATTCCTTAGTTATGCTGCTACAGGTGAAACACGAAAAATTAGCATATCATGCAAAAGTTCATTTATTTCAGTAATTCAACTTAAAAGGTGAAACTAATATATTATATAGACTCATTACATGCAAAGTGGGATATTCCAAGCCTTTATTTGATATAATTTCGATGATTATTGCGTACAGCTTATGAAAACCCCAAAATTAAAAATCTCAGAAAATTAGAATATTACATGAAATCAATAAAAACAGGATTTTAAATACAGAAATGTCAGCCCTCTCTGTACTTGGTTTGGGCCCCTTTTGCATGAATTACTGCCTCAATACACCGTGGCATGGATGCTATCAGCCTGTGGCACTGCTGAGGTGTTATGGAAGACCAGGATGCTTCAATAGCGGCCTTCAGCTCTTCTGTATTGTTCGGTCTCATGTCTTTCATCTTTCTCTTGGCAATGCCCCATAGATTCTCTATGGGTTTCAGGTCAGCCAGTTTGCTGGCCAGTAATCCCATGGTCATTGAACCAGGCTTTGGTACTTTTGACAGTGTGGACAGATGCAACGTCCTGCCGGAAAATGAAGTCTGCATCTCCATAAAGCTCGTCTGCTGAAGGAAGCATAAAGTGCTCTAAAATGTCCTGGTAGATGGCTGCGCTGACTCAGGACTTAATAAAGCACAGTGGACCTTTTCACAATATTCTAATTTTCTGAATTTGAATTTGGGGTTTTCATAAGGTGTAAGCCATAATCATTGAAATTATTTGAAATAAAGGCTTGAAATATCTCACTTTGCATGCATGTAATGAGTCTATATAATATAGTAGTTTCACCTTTTAAGTTGAATTACTGAAATAAATGAACTTTTGCATAATATGCTAATTTTTCGAGTTTCACCTGTATAGGCCTAGACTGCCGGGGACTTCCCATGAAGCACTGAGCTCCTCTCTCCTCTTCTTTCTCTCCCTCTGTGTGCAACCTCATCCCATTAAAGCTTGGAACCAAAATCACAGTTCTGGCACACAGTTGCAATAGAGGTGTGCGGTGACTGCATCCTTCCCATTTTCCCTCTTAACTTTTGCTCTTTAATTAAAAAAGGCCTTCAACTCCACGAGTTAGCCAATTTGCATTGTTTTTGCATTGGTATCAAACCTTATAGAAACTTTTTTTTGGCGTATTGCAAATGTTTCAATGTAGACTTCTGACAGTCAGAAGTGATCTGCAGATTTGACGTGTCATGATGAAGTACTGTGCCTCGTCACTTCTCCTGGGTAAGTGAATTCCTGTTTTTGTATGGGTGTGTGAGGATCTCCAAACAGTAATTGATGGTAGCATATGTGACTTGTCCCTGAGAATAAATTCAAAATCGATGACAGTGCTGATGATTTTCTAATTTTGATGGAACAATATTTGTTTGAGATCAAACAAAGATAAGAGATACAAAGAAAAGACAAATTGCAACAATCAAATAATAGTTGTCTTTATGATTGATGCTCCCCGGTTGCCCCGGCCTTTCTGTGTGGAGTTTGCATGTTCTCCCTGTGTCCGTGTGGGTTCTCTCACCATCCCACCATCCAAAGACATGCAGGCTAGGTTAACTGGTGTCTCTAAATTGTCCTTAGGTGCGAATGTGAATGTGAGTGGTTGTCTGTCTCTGTGTGGCCCTGCGATGGACTGGCGACCTGTACAGGGTGTGCCACGCCTTTCGCCCGATGTCAGCTGGGATAGGCTCCAGCCCCCCCGCGACCCTATATGCAGGATAAGCGATTGATGACGGACGGTTGGACGGATGGATGGATGGATGGATGGATGGATGGATGATTGATGCTTTTTAATTAAAATGTTATTAAGACATCCAAGCCCAAGGACACTTCGAAATGCAGCCTGCAGGAGCCGGAGACTGAGAGATTGAGATCCTCCCCCAGAAGATTTCTAGCATTAAACACTTAATTTCCTACATTCTGGAGACATTTCCTGCACCAATTTATAGTGGGAATGTTTTTATAAAGGGAAGCACAAACTTCATGTGGCAGGTGACAATACAAAATGTAAAGGTATAATATAATATAATATAATATAATATAACATATAATGCAGTTATATCAGCAGCTTTTTTTGCTTAAGTTACTTTATTTGAACATTGCAGAGGTTTCATCTATATTTACATTGCAATTTTTCTCAAGTGCAAATAAACCTTTCTCATAACATTTTTATTTGTTAATCAACACTTCTTGGTGTAAGCTATTTTTCAGAACATTTATGCTTTCAAGTGGTGGCTACATGTCCCCTGAGTCCCGCCCCACAGCCCCACAGGTTGAGCTACTCCATGGCTTCACCTCCATTCTCCTGCTCTCTCTCTCTCTATCTCTCCCTCGGCTCTTTCACTTTGTCCCTCTGCTTCGCTAACATGCGCCTCCTCCTTTGGGCACTGCAGCTGATATTGAAGCTATATTGCAGCCCCGGTAGCAAACGTATCGGTTATATTCGTGCATTTGGCGGCCTCCATCTGAAGAATGTTTTTTATTTTATAGCCGGTGTAACACCAAAATCTGTGACCTATCAGATTCTGTGACCAAAACCCAAACGACGATGTTTTCCTAACCATAACCAAGTACTTTTAGTTCCTAAACCCAACCAACTACTTTTAGTACCTAAACCCATCCAAGTAATTTTAGTCCCTAAACCCAACCACGCACTTTTGGTACCTAAACCCAACCAACCCGCAGCTGCTTCATATCGTCAACAAAGCCACCGGCCGTTGGCATTTTTAAAAACATTATAGAAATAAATAAATTACGTTACACCGGCGCTAAAGGTACGTCGGCCCACTGGGCATTTGCCTGGTATGCCAGATTACCAGATTACCAGCCTGGCATACAGGGCAGAGTTTGTCAGTGAGTGTGTGCTTGGTGTGATAGATGTGATGGATGTGTCAGTGTAATTAGACAACCTACATTCAATTTCAAACAGGGCCATATGGATACAAATTATATTATTCGACAGTCAAAACTTCAGACATGAAATCAAATACCTTCTTACAATCCTCTGGTAGGCTACTGCAATTACAACACTTTCCTTGAAATTTGCATTCAAAAATAAAGGGAATTTGGAATCTGGCGCGGTGTAAATTAGATCTTCACATTTCTTAACAAAATTATAACAAATTCTGATCTTATTTGTTATAATCATCACTAATAGTCAGTTGTGATTATAAATGTTAATTCATATAGATTATGGTGATATAACTGTGTTGGCAATTCAACATAGTGTTGTAGTTCCTCGTGTTTCCCACTAGGGTGCAGTGAACGCTTTTAATCTAAATTCACAGGTCAAGAAGTCACTCATCCACTTCACAGCAGACAGAAGCCATGCTCCAATTTCAATGTCAAATCTTTCAATATAAGAGATAGTGTCTCTCTCCTCCACCAAGAATGGAAGTGGAAACTCTTACAAAAGTTATATTCTTGTGGAAGGCTTATAAAATGAACACATTACACGGTTTGGGTGTTATTTAATAATTTGTGTGTAGAATTGATATGCACTGCAACGTTATTTCTAATTATGAATACCCTTATTGATATCTCTACAAAAATAACTATCAGTAACATTATCTTTCTTGGGCTACCATCTCTAGCAGGGATGAGCGGTCTCCAGTTACAACCAGTACTGATGTTACTGTTGTTTTTTTTAAATATTAAATTGTATGCATTTAAATCAATTTCGATTGTTTTGCAGGTCAAACGTTAATTCCACCTAGTGCTAAAGTAATACAAAAAGATAATGAATAAATATGTTTCTAATATTCTGTCCCTTACAAGTACGTAAATTGAGCTGGGAAAACCTTCACAGAGCAAATATTTATTGCAGGCCTGATTATTGGAATGCACAATCTCTGTATGTAATAATGATGCAGAGATTGTTTGAAAACAAATTGTGTATCTTAAAATGAGCATCTCTTTGTATGTGATTTGTAGAAGTCAAGCAATCTGTCATTAACTTTCCACTGAAATAAGCAGTTGAAATGTGTGTTTCCATGTTTTCAAAATGTTGTCAGATTACCCTCTGTGTTTTTTCCCTGTGTGCTTATGGCACGTGATATGAATTTGCTGCTTATTTACTAATCCATCTTGAATATCAATTACACAATTTTATGGCGATAGCCAACCCTGGTCATCTTGAATTAATATGTATCTCTCTTATCTCATCCCTTCTTTGTGTGTGATCTGAAATGCAGCATTTATAGTGGATATCGAAATTGAAGTAAACAAGACTAGGCCAACATATTTAGACCTATTTTGACATCAGACACCTTGATGAAAACCTTTAGTCTTGTTTCTCCCTTTGTATTTGGAGGGATTTGTAAGTTATTTACATACACCCTTTAGATGAGCTACCATGTTAGAGTTTTACAAAACAAATTGTCTTGACCAGTGACGCACACACACTCTCTCTCTCCTCAGGTGTTTCACTTTTTGTTTCCATACCAACTATAACAAATGCATGCAATTCCTCAAAGCACATATTTATGTTTTTCAACCTCAACTGTGACAGATTTATAACTGTTAAATCCTTGTAAAACACATATACACCTACTGAGAAATTGTGACTTCGATAGGCTCTTAATAGGAGCAGTAGAAAGATGTTTGATACATGTGTTGAAAACACCAAGAAGAATAAACCTTTATCATTTAGTCTAAAGCATGTCTACTTTTACATGTTTGGAAGAATTCACTACATTTAAAATTAAATTGTATGTTTATGACTTGGGACTTATAATATGGTTTGACAATTATCTATTTAAGCTAAAATAAAACTTTAGACTTCAGGCTGTCATTTAAAAATGTTTACATTTTTTAAAATTTTAAATTACTGTTTTTTACATTGATCTCTCTAATCTATTAATACCAGGTAAACGTCCTACTAATGAACACAAAGCAAGCAAGCAAAGCAAACCCTTAAGCAGCAGTGCCTCCACAATAGTAAAAAAAAAATTAATAAAACAATAGAGAGTATTTATAAAGAGCCATCTTTCTAATGGTTACACAGGACATCTGTTGGTTTGAGAAAATAGTTCATGTACACTTTTGATAACACGTCCCGATGTACACAGATATAATGCATGTTCTGGCCCGAAAGGTATCATCACATTTATGCTTGATTTTCTTTGTCAACCTTATTGCTCACCTTTTTGTTGAAACCACAACTAACTGCTGATTTTGTGCCTTGAATCAAACTACAACATACTTTTTATTATGTGTGGAACATTGTAATCCTATTACTTCCAAATGGATAGTGAATTTTCAGTGCTATGTAAATATATTGCTGTAGCCACTCAAAGCTCTGGCCCCTCCTCATATCTTAATGTGAGCTGTGTGACCCTTTTTCATCACAAGTAGGTGAATTTGCATTGGTTTTTGCATTGGTGCCAAACCTTGTAAAAACAGTTTGTGGGTGCTTTGCAAATTTCTATAATGTACTTAAACTTATCTGAAACAGTGATATTTGATGTTTTTGTGGACTGGGACCTGTCACGATGAACTGCTGTGCCATTTCACTCGTCCTGGGTAAGTTTCAGAGTTGATAATGTGTAAAAATTAATTTTAACACTTATATGGTGTTGTAACAAATACTATGATAATTTAGGCTTTTACATATGTTCCAAGAATATACATGTCTAATTCTTGTTATCAGAATCATCTGCACCAGTTCAGCATTGGGCTAATATTGATGATAGTCTTGATGATAGTCTTGCATATATTTAGCTGATTAGCTGATTTATATGTAGTTATTCTTTAGAATAAGTGAAAGATTTTAAAGAAGGCTGTAAAATTGGGTTGCTATAATTTAATGTGTGCATTATCCTGAGAAGTATGCTTTTTAAACAATTGACAGTATTCATAGAAACATCAACTCTTCTTTGTCTTTGTGCTTTAAAGGTTCACTCTTCATCCTTGGCCACTGTGATTTTCCTCCTGGTATGGATGATGTTTACTTCTAAAAATCAGATACAGATTCTGGTTAATGGTGAAATAGCAGTGATGTTTGTTCATTATTATTGACATACAGTATGTTTTGTTGTTCCATGCAGGTTCATGTGATGGATACACAAACATAACTGAACCATGGCGCAACTATTTATTTAGATCATCATCATTTCCAGAGTTTCCAAAGGATGATGCAGACCTTGTTGGGATGTGGTGGCGCTTTGTAGGGTTTGGTGGAGACAGAATTGTAACAGGCTGCTATGGAGGACCTATTGGTGGTACACAATATGCCATCCATTTACCAGATGGATATCTTCCAACAACTGAATCTGTAACTCCGACAAATGGATATGCATATGGTGATGTTGGAAGTTGCAGTGCTTATACTATTCCAATCAGTGTGGTCCTGTGTCCTGGAGGATTCTACATATACAAACCATCAAGTCACCCATGGGGCAGTATGGGTTATGTAACCTGTAAGGAATTATTACTCATTGTCATCCTTTGCTTTAGATTTTAGTGTAGACATATGATACCAATGATGTGTTTCTAACAGCAATTGAAAAGCCATAGTTTCAACATGAATACCGTTTGTGTGTGTTATCTCTATTTAGATCATTATAAATGTAACCCAGAATCCTGTGGACCACTTGCTCAGTGTTCAGGTGCTGGAGGCTGTATTTGTGTCCCTGGGTATGAAATGAACCCAAAAACTCTACCCACACCAGATTCATATGGTTGTATTGGTAAGCACATTAATTTCATCTCATCTGCAATTAATAATGGCTTTAATATTCTCTTTTGTCATTGTAAACACATTAAGAATCTTCAAACACACTTAGATTTTGCACTTTCAGCACATATACTGTATTTAACACCTTAAACCCTGTGACATTTCTCTTTAGACATTGATGAGTGCCAGACCGCGGGGATTTGTGGTTCATACTCCAACTGTACCAACACCATCGGATCGTACTTCTGTACCTGTGTGACTGGATTCAATGCAACATATCCAGCATTACCACCTGGCCAGTCCAACCCATGCAGAGGTCCCATTAAAATCTTTTGCCCGTCTCAATGCCAATCTTGAGCTGCAATGACATTATTGTGTTAAGGCTGATTTACAAGTTGAGACTCCAGTTGTCTTTTTTCCCTTTTTAGATATTAACGAATGTCTTGAAAATATCTGTGGTGATGATGGGACCTGCATCAACAACCAAGGAAGTTATGTGTGTTACTGCAATAAAGGCTACCATGTTGTACCCGATGGAACTCCTGTTTGCCAAGGTAATGTTACACATAACCTAATAATCAATATTAGCTTTTATTTAATATTGTTTTTTTTTGTTTTTTCAAGGTTCTTCTCCAGAAAGTCTGTCAAAACGATGATAAATCATAAAAAATATGATGTTGAATGCGACTGACACACCTGCTTACTGTAAAATAATTGACCACTGATTCTGTGTTGTGTTCACGCCACACTCCGATACTTTACTTAGACTGAGATGCCCACCTGTTCAGCAGTTAGTGTCACTGTGGCTCTACTGTAACACACTCAAGAACATGACTCAAAATACTTTTCCCCCACACAGGGCAGTTAACCACCCCTTACCATCAACACAATACACTTAACTAATTTTACTGGAGTGAGGTAGTTTTTGTTAAACTCGTACTTTTTTGGAGTAAAATTACACTTTGTCCTTTTTTGTATATTCACAATTCCGTGCCAACTGTGTTTATTGTTCTTCAGATATCGATGAGTGTTTCAACTCCACCATCTGCGGCCCCAACTCTGTTTGCACTAACACACGTGGATCTTATACCTGCGCATGTGAAGTGGGTTATGCACCAACTCAACCAACCAATGCACCCAGCGAGACCAACATCTGTATTGGTACTTGAATTGAGGTTTTAAAGATGCAAGATGTCTTTCAGCATCAAGAAGCAAATGGAGAATTACAATTCACTTGCAAATTTTCACACAACGCTGCAGTTTATCGTTTGATTTGTTTATCATGTATTTTTACAGATGTTGATGAGTGTGTCAAAGATGCTGCTGTCTGTGGACCTAATGCCAACTGCACAAACACAATTGGATCTTACCTTTGCACCTGTATCCATGGTTATCGGCTGAACAACCCAGGCGTGATAGCCAGTGTAGTTAACCCATGCACAGGTGTGTGAACATGTTCACTATTAGTGGGACTTTTTGATTTTACTATTATATATTTTACTATTATGTGTTTATTTTATGTCTCTACAGATATTGACGAGTGCGCTGAGACACCTGGTATATGTGGTAACCAAACAGTGTGTACTAATGCCCCAGGGACCTTTTATTGTTCTTGTCCTGATGGGTTCTTCCCTACAACTGGAGTCTTGTGGACGTTAGGGGTCTCATATTGTAAAAGTGAGCTTAGGATGTAATTGGCTACAGTACATATAGAACACCACAATATCCTGACAAACTTAATGACTGGTAATTTTTTTTCTTGTCATTTCCTTCTACATTGACTCAACAGGTGTTCAGATGATTCTAGCTGAGATAAAACCCCCAGAGGTAAATATAGCAAGAAAAGTGACATGGTTATAGAAGGAAAAATGTTGCACTTAGTGTAAATATCCACAATATATTACAAAAAGCTACAACAACAACAACACCATGTGTATCTAGGCTTTTGTCACATTTAGAATTCACAGCTTCATCTTGTGGATGTATCAAAGTTAAGTTAGATAGCCTGACAAATAAGTTAAATCTCAGTTAAATCAATTGATTCGAAATAGTTGCACTGTTGTCATCAGCATTTCGTATGCAACAGTGATTTTAGTTTGGTATTCATCCCGGACGTGCCATTCGCCACATGCAGATATGTATAACCACAGCACTTGTAATGTGAGCAAGTAGAGGTGAAAATGTTATATTTCATGTTGCACAAATGTTAATATAATTTCCCAAAATATTTCACAGTTTGATTGTTATTTACTACAGACTCCATTGTATTTATTTTATTTCCTCCAGGGACAGACAAAAGAGAGAATGTTTCTTGGCAACATGGACCAACAGCTGAAAGACAATGCAGGTCTCACGCTCCCAGAAGCGGTGAGGAGAAAACATGGGTGGCCCTTGCCACCTTTAAACCTTTAAAAATATAAAATGTATTTCTTTTCACAGCCTTTCAGTTTTAGCTGCCTTCAATAAGCTCTAGACTTGAGCACTCAGCAACAGTAATTCATTTCTTAACTTGTGCAGAGCCAATTTTAGATAAACTGGAAATTAAATCAACATCATTTTAATGCAGCAACTGCATTAAAATAATCCTCCCCCTGTTTTTCTTTCTCTACAGACTGTGACGAACAGCTTCTCAGCATCTATGGTACTTGTACCATAAATAACCTCTGTCACAGTAATTAATCTACTTTGTGTTTGCATCATCAGAAAGTTATTCAAATATTTATTCTTGCAGGAAGTGTCAGGTGTTGGACCACGCACCAGAATGGTCACAGTGAGCAGTGATGGAGACGGAGAGACCGGCAGTGTGATCCTGGGCATCTCACACCATTTAGTGTCTGCATTAGTGCAGCCAGGCCAGAACCAAACCAAGATAACTGCGACGACTTCAACAGTGGGTGAGATATCTTCATGTCAGTTTATTGTAGACCTTTACTGTGTGTGTACCGGGGAGATATAAATTCATACTGTTGTAATGCTAATCTGTGTGTTAGATTTAAGTCTTGAAACTATTGGACCTGGAAGCAACAATGCAGGGAGCTCTAGCCTCTCAGCAAATGGAAACACCATGGTGATCAACCTGGAAAGTCTGGCCAAAAATAACAACGGTGAGAAAAATGAAAAATATGATAGCAGTAATCAACTACACTTTTTTTGCATACCAATGCATCACAAATAAGATATATTTTCCACTTTATTTTACCCTTTTTTTCAATACAATTTGACTATAAAAAATCACCCTACACAGACTTAACCTACTTTTATTTGATCAAATCATTTTGTGCTTAGGGCAGAATAATTTGAAACTTGCCTTTCAAAAAGTAGAGAAACGTGAGAAAATGCACAATGGGAAATACACAAATTGAAAAAAACAGAACACATTGTTGTTGATAATGAAATTACATGACAATATTAAGTATGTGTGGTAAAAACGGCATGGTATTTCGAAGCATTGATCACCTCCACCATGTGGGTACTCCCAGGTTCTGCAGCAGCTGCCTTTCTGACACTGAATGGGATGGAGAGTCTTCTTAGTCATCAATACTTTAAATCAGAAAACAGTACAGAGATGTACTCAGATGTCATCACTGCAATCTTACCCTCAATGAACATCACCAACCTCACAGAGCCTGTCAACTTTACCATCCAACACAAGAAGGTGCTGCTCAACTTCAGTCAACTTTTTAATACGGCTTGCTAACTTTCAACATATCTAAAAATCTTTGTTTTTCTGGTTTCATCAGGCTTTACCTGAATCTGGTTTCGTGACCTGTGTGTACTGGGACAGTGGAGGAGAAAATACCAAGAACATGCGTTGGTCAGTACAGGGCTGTTGGGTTGCATACACCAATGAAAACTACACCGTGTGCAGCTGCTCTCACCTCTCCACATTTGCCCTCATCTTGCAGATTGGGGAGGTATTAAAGATTTTTTTTGCGAATGTGCATTTGCTATTAGAGGATCAAACAGGCAAAGTCAGGTTGATCACAGTATGTGTTTGCTTGTGCGTTGTGTCTTCTCAGCCTCCACCGGATAATTCTTTCTTACAGTGGCTAAACCGAATGTGTGTGATTGTTGGACTATTCTTCTTTGCTTTGGCCATCTTCACCTTCCTCCTGTGTAGCTGGAACCCCAAGATCAACAACACAGCCCGTCTTCACCTCTGCCTCAACCTCTCCATGTCCCAACTGCTGCTGCTGTGGAACGACAGATATGTTGATCAAAAGGTACAGCAAAACTAAGAAGCAGATTTAGTGTTAAGAAGTATTAAATGTGACCCAACTGAGGCTACCTGTTGATTGCTGGGAGTGTTTCCAGAAGCATTTCATTGTTTTCAAGATGCTTCTCATGTGTCTACAGCGGGCCTGCACCGTCATGGCGGGGCTTCTCCACTTCTTAGTTGTTGCAAGCTTTGTATGGATGCAGCTGGAGGCCCTTCAGCTCTACCTGTTAGTCCGGAGGCTCTCCAAGGTGCAGGTCATCCAGAGAGATGGTCTCCCCAGGCCAGTTCTCTGCGTGATTGGCTACGGTGTTCCATTTGTGATTGTGGGTGTTTCTGCACTGGTGTATTCTGATGGATATGGAGCTACAAAGGCAGGGGTGTGAGTAGGAAAAACAGTAATATGTGCACTAATTGATATTCTCCTGTATAATTGATGTGCATTTAGGTTGACAAGGTTATTTGTTTGATTCTTTTGCAGGTGCTGGCTCTCTACACAACGCAATTTCAACTGGGCTTTAACAGGTCCTGTGATTTTTATCCTTGGAGTGAGTATATTGCATATTAGCAATTGCATCCCTTCTCTTTCTCCATCTTTATCTTCCTATTTAACCCATTTTTAACTAACCCCAAAACCAGCCAACGTGCACTTAAAGACTTACCTTTGACAAGATATTTTTGTTTGGTATCTTAAATGTGAGCCAGTATTTTCTCTTGAAGCTCTCTCAATGTCTGGCTGGATTGACAGTTAAGACTATTTGAATGTGTCCAAAGAGAAATTCCTCCATATTAATTTTCCTTTGGACTGTGATTTGACTCTCAAAGCATTGTGGGGTAGCAGGCAATGCAGAAATAACCAGAGACCTGAAAAAGGGGGATGGTTGAAAAATGTCAACTTAATGTAAATGCAGCTTCTGGATGCTGCCAAGAGATTTGAATGAGAAAATGAAAAAGTGATGTAGTTGTAAGCCATGAAGTGAAGTCTTTCTTTTGTGTGTCACTTCCTTTCAAGATTAAAGACAAAAAATTCTGTGACAAAGGCATTGCTGCACTATGAAACAGAGTTGCGTTGTAGTGTTGAGGAACTTGGTCAGCTCTGAACCCAGTGGCCAGCGCAGTGCAAATCACCTCCTATCTGAAAGGGCCTTTAGGCTGTTACTTCATTGATTCCTCATAGCAGAATGCCCTGAAACCCAAAAAGAGCGCAAGTCAGAGTTCGGGTTAGCTGCCTAAGGCCCTGCTGCAGCCTACTGACATTGCTGGGCATTGCAACCAAAATAACAAGCCCGCCAAAGACTGAGTAAGAGAAGTCTTTTAAAATTCATAATAACACATCAGCAAGAGCTGGAATACATATAACTCTCATACCTATAGTTAAGTCAAACATTATCAAAAATGTGACCACAGGCAATATTGCACAATTAGTTCCCTTTCAGTGGGTCTTTACTGTTTCAAAGATAATCTCATGAAGACACATTGCTCTCTATACATAAGTCACAAGGAATTCCTACCACTGCCACTAGAGGAATAGGCTTAGTATTGTAGTATTGAAGGGTTGAGTGAAGGTCGTAACTGTATTTTATTCTTTCTTTTTTGGCAATATCCTGCTCTATCTCAGCTCAGCCTCTGTGTCTTTTCTTCTTTAAGCTTAACTGGATATTGTTCTGTGCTACTCTATGGAGTCTGAGACCCACTTTGGCCAACATGAAAAGTGATGTTTCTCAATCCAAAGACACCAGGTATGAGTGCTGAAGATTGTCTTTGATTATAAATGAAAAATCTGAGAAAGGTGTGTCTGGATTGTATTGTTTGACTTCAGTAAAATAGCTTGTTTCCAGGAAAGTTCAAATTGTTACATCATGTATGTACAGAAACAATATATCACAGACTACATAAAGTCAGTTTTAATGTATTTCATGGTCTTATGCAAAGACAAAATTTGATATTCATGAATTTAAATATACTAGTGCAGTGCCTCTTCACAGGGACAAACATGATGCCTCCCTGCACTTTTTGTTCAAAATGTGCATTTCACATTGGTTTCACCTATAGCAGTGGTCGGCAATAGGCAGCTGGTGGGCCAAATAAATGAATACATGAATTTATAAACCTTTGATACAATCTCAGCCATGACAATAGTCAGGCTCGCCGTTAGGAATTTTGGACAGGTGGACAACATTTTCCAAAGTGGGCACCTCATTGACACCCAATCCAGCACCACCTTGACCAACACATCCTTAGTTCTAATACAAACACTGGTGATTTCACAGAAGCTCTTGGCCATTTGCCTTATAGTGACACATATGGACCTTTTACAAATGCCGTGTTATAGACTCATACAGGCACAAAAAGTCATTACAGTTTTTTAAAAATCTTTCAAATTAAACTGTGACAGTTATGTTACTCATTTTAACATTGAAGAAATTACTGCAAAGCATTAAATCATATTGAACAAGTACTGGTCAAATTATGTACAAAACTTAAATACTGCATGAGTATATGGCTGTGTCAGCTAAATGATGATCATAACAATATAAATAGAGGTTTGCCAAATGTATAGCTTATTATACTGTAAGACTTGTTAGTGTTTACTGTAGGTCAGTTTTCTTGAGGCTGTTACAGGGGCACTTGTGGGTGTTACTAATCTTTATTAATATAAAGGGAAACACTAAATTCAGGTGGCAGATGAAGATCCAAAGATCAAGATCCAAATATAACAGAAAATAATGCAGTAAAGCTCTCAGGCACTCTGTGTTGCTTTTAGATATAGATATCTTTTCTCCTGTAGTTTAACTTTTACAAGGTTGTTTATTTGTCATTACACAACACAAGGCTGCTGTATAATAAAACACAAGTTTGTAGTCCCTTCATGCTGCACACTGAACAAATGAATGTATTAATATTTGAATACACATTAAATGTGTACACAAATATTTTATCATGTCTTTGTTTGGGGAAGTAATCGCTTTAATATGACTGTGGCACCTTTACAAACCTCAATGATATTAAATAATTTTAATTCAGTTAGAAACTCCTGCACTTTCACTTGTGTGTTTCAGCAGGTTTCTGCTGATGTTCAAAACTTTCTGTACATTCAGAATCTGTCCCACATATCTGTGTTCTCTGACAGGCCAAGTAAAAAAGTCATGCGAAAATAACGTCACTATTTATGAGAATTAACATTTTTAAACAGTTTACCTGCCCTATACTGTGCTGTGCATAAGAACTGTCTGGAGAGAACCATTTGGGACTGTAGGTACTACTAGATGAGAGGAGGAGATGGATAAAATAAAATTACTTAACTTTTGGTCAGACAGAAATATCACCACGAATCCACACAAATGTTCACTTCAGCCCCAAACAGAGCAGGTCTGCGCCTCAGATTTTAGATGTTATTTTGCAAAACACTTTTTTATTTACAGCGATTCACAGCGTGAGATTGCATCACATCAACTGGGAGGAGTTCACTAGCCCCGACTCTTTATTATCAGTTATACAATTGGTTTTTCACTGCAGAACATCAATGTGTAGCGTTAGAACGTGTGAAAATTGTCAACTGCTTGTGTGCTACGCTCAGCGCCAGAGAGTTGGTTGCTCTGGTGTGACATCCGTTTATTTAAAGCAGTGTTTCTCAACGGGGGCGTTCCAAGGTCAATCAGGGGCAATATTTTGCCAGTAGCAATATTTTGGAAAGGGGGGCACTGAGCTGCTTTTGGGGGGCGTTTGTTGGTTGGAAATTCTAAGGCGAGTTTACACCAAAGATTCACAACAATACGAGTTTAAACTTTAAACTACTTGCAAAAAACTGTGGTCTGCAACATTAAAACCTCCCAGTTAGTCCACTGCGACTGGATGAGACTGTATTTTTTTCTCCATCAGCTACTTGTGGTGCAGCTTCGTGCTGCCTTCATGGGAATGGGAAGTATCATCTCTAAATTTTTGCCCACATGGCGTTTACTGTGTAAACTCTGGAAAAGCGACGCTCTCTTTCTAGGTGGAAAAGTGTTTATTTCTCTGAGGAATACACTGTGAACGCCTTGTTATGGCAGTGGTTACACATTAACAAGAGGGATATTCTGCTGTCGGACTCACCCTGAAAGCAACTTCTCTGCGAGCGACACCAGCGACTGTTGTCCACCCTCCTCGAGCTGTGAGTTGCAGTTTGTGCCAAAGCAGCACAAACTGCCTAAATACTTAAATATAGGTAGTTTCAGTAGGCTATAAAAATATAACTTTAAAAACTGAAGCCCTGTCTTACTCTGTGGGGGATTGATAGCGGCACTTTATCAAGGTGCTGAAGTTAAGGTGTGTGGAATTATTCGTGAGCTTCTGTTGTGATCACAGGTGTTGATTCAGTTTTGTCTGTCAGACAGCGAGGGGGTACTTCGAGCGAATCAGTAACATAATGCAGTACAGGGCATGTAGTAAAATATTATGAATTCTCTTTAAATAGGCTAATGACGTTAGTCTCCTATTAATGAACACAGGTGCACAACGCAGTCAATCTTGGAGACCCAGCTAATAGAAGTTATTAGCATGCATGTAAGGGGCCTAGCTAATAAGGAGAGCTAAGTTAATGTTAAAATACAGCTGGGTTTTAGAGGTTAGCATGCTGTATAGCTGTAGCACAGTTACAGTGTCATTCTGTGGGATACACTGAGTTAGGATAAGGTATTAACAGATGAGCTAATAAAGTCCAGTCAGTTACTGAGTTAAAACGGATTCATTTATCACTGAGATGAAACGGGGCCATAAATACATTTAAATAGGTTACTTCCCACAAAAGAGGAGCTAACACTTAATCATGTGTGTTGACTCAGCAGGATAAATAAGTTGATCTACAGGAGAAAAATATTTAAAAGCAAGAAAAATGCCTGAGAGCCTCACTACATTGTATTCTATTATAATTATATATTTTGAATTGTCACCTGAATTTTTTGACATTTAGACACCCTAAATTGGTGCAGAAAATGCAGAAATTAGGGGAGAAATCTTCACCAGAATGCAGGAAATTAAGTGTTTAATGCTCGAATCTCGTATCTCGTATCTCTTAAAGCGACTCGCTTCACATTTGCGGGTCCTGGGCAACTGAATGGCCAAATGTTTCGACTGTACACAATAACAGCGGGGAGTGGATTGTCAGATGAAGAGTTTGAAATATGTTTTAATGATAATAATACATTTATTTGTCATGTAAATACATCTAAAAAGTTTTGTTATTTATATAAGACAGCAAGTAACGTGTCTAAAGGGTTAACCATAGACCTTTGCTTGGGCCTCCCTAGGCCTTGGGCAGGGGTCATCTGTACCCTTCTGTGAGCCTCTTGAATGCGAAGCGCAGGAATTTCCTCAGCCTGGAGATGCTAGGTTGTGATGCTGGAAAATAAGCGTCCATAGGTTGATGGATGTGGATCAATCGCCAATTCACTCCACACATTCTTTATTGTGAACATATAAAACAGTTTCTTCATAGATAATTACTTGAGGTGGGAAGAAAAGACTATTCACACAAGGGGGGATCAATCTCACAAACCCCCAATTGAATCTAACATTTGTTTTTAAAGTATCAAACTTATTTGCCGACCCCTGACCTACAGCATTAATAACACTGAAACAACATGACAATGCTGGAGATACTGATAGATATTCAGTGCTTCATTAAAATATAAAACTGTTACAACTACGTTCCAGCACAATTCACCACCACATCGGAGCCTATAAGCCCCAAATATCACCAAATGCGACACTGCACTCCCTTGGGTCCGCAGCAACACACCACGTTTGAAGTCGATTGGATGAAAAGTCCCTGACATAATCGAAATATAAACACACACACACACACACACACACACACACACACACACACACACACACACACACACACACACACACTTATTTGCCGACCCCTGACCTACAGCATTAATAACACTGAAACAACATGACAATGGCGAAGACACTGATATATTTAATGCTTCCTTAAAATCTAAAACTCTTACAACTACGTTCCAACACAGTAGCTTCTAACATAGGCCTATCTCAAACCTGCATGATGACGATAACTCAGTTTCAACAATTCACCGCCACATCGGAGCCTATGAGCCCGAAATTGCACCAAACGTGACACTGCACTCCCTTGGGTCCGCAGCAACACACCACGTTTGAAGTCGATTGGATGAACAGTTCCTGACATAATCGAAATATAAACACAGAGACACACACACACACACACAGATTTCCCTCTTTATTACACTAAACTTATATATAAAGTGCCAACATATTCAAAGTACAAATGCTGCACATAGTAGCCATTTGTGCTGAAAGAAGAATAAATGGTTAAAGCTCTCATTTTATTTTTAATTCTCATTTTTTACAGGTTGATTGTGTTCAAGATCCTGGCCCAGTTTGTCATACTGGGCTGTACCTGGATTCTGGGCCTCTACCAGACAAACCTTTTCTTTCAGGTCCTCTTTATAATTCTTAACTCCCAGCAGGGCACGCTCCTCTTCATTGTCCACTGTGTGCTCAACAAGGAGGTAAACTAATTTACTCATTTAGCTGACTTACATCTACTATATATGCCAGGGGTTGCACGCCTCTGGAACAACAATGGGATAAGTGTTAAGAGGTCAACACTGGTGCATGTGTCACTGCTGGAATCGAACTCAGGTCCCCCACACCAAAGGCATGCGTCTTATCCACTGTCATCACCATCTGCAACTGTTTATGCAAATAACTTCTTGTTAATCTGCTCTCTGCTATATTTTCAGTTTATAAAGCAGTGCTTCTAACAATGACAGCAATAAAAACAGCTGCCTTTATTTTTGGTTGCACTAACACATGACTTTACAGGAGTTGTATTTCATTGTATTTTCTAGGTTAGAGAGGAATATGTGAAATGGCTGACCTGTTCTTTCAATAAGCACAGAGAAGGCGGATCTGTGGTAAGTTTTAAGAAGAAAATAAAAATGCACGATACCAGGAACATTTGAATAATTGTGAAGTGTTGAACAGATAGAACACCTCTCTATTGATTTTAAAACATATCCTTGGTGATTCAAGTTGAATTATGATTTGTGTAATGTTGCATGAATTTCATCCCTTATTTTAATAATGCATAAAAGAAGATGAAAAATGTATTTCAACAGAAAGATGCTCCATCAGTCTCAGAGGACATGGACAAGGTTGAAGAACGGACAGGCTAATGGAGATTGTATGAGTATGACAAAAGGCAGACAGAAGACACAGAGGAGAAATGCAAACCATATCCATTTTGAAACAGTAGTCATCATATATGTTTATTATTATCTCTGACAAGGAGGTTATGTTGTTATTGCCTTTTATTTGTTTGTCTATCAGCAGGATTACGGGAAAACTACTTGCTCTATTTTTTTCCCTTTCTTTTTATTAAAGGCTAAGGATGAACCCATTACATTTTGTAGCAGATCTGAATTACGGGACAGATACAATAAAAAAAATTAAAATTTCATTCACATTGCAAATTAGGTCAATTGATGTTCAGGTGTGTTTTTACAACTCAAATCTGTTGTTTTAACATGTAGTTGTATTTGTATCTCAAGATAATGTTTTCGGATTTCTACCAACATTTCACTATGTGTTTAAATATTAAGTAGCTAAATCATTCTGGTTGATGTAGTAAGTTTGTTTTCTATGTCCCAATTTAAATTTGATTCAAGTGAAAATGTCTTTTTTTATGTTTTGTTAACATATAACAACTGGTTCTGATAACAAGCTGCCATGTCCATGATGTTATTTCAGTTTAAGCATTTGACCTTTGTACATCATAATAAATTGTTTTGAGATCTTCACAAGAGTGTGTTACGTATGTAAAAGAACTGCATTTTAGAAGTACATAATAAATGCACAGCTGAGATTTTGAGGCTTCAGCTAGGAACAAATTTTTAAATATTTGAAATATAATAAATTTTAATAGTTTTGAAAAGTATCCAGACATATATAGTGATTGCCTTTGAACATTTGCATATCATAGAAGCAGGGTGCAATTTGGGAAAAAACAGAGGGGGGGATGCTTTGAAACATTTTTAAAACAAAAATAAATGACTTTGGGCGTGTTCAGTGACGTAACGAGGACACTGCATGGGCTACTTTTGATCATAGAAACAGATCATCAGAATGATGTTTAGTCTTGTTTCAGTAACATCTGCCGAATTCCCTTTGACACACAGCTCCTCTGCTCACCAGAGCAAGTGTCTCAGAGGTGTTGATAGGCTATTTTTCATGATATGTAACCAATCAGACACTGAGCAAGACTACACAGTGGTGTTTACAGAGAGAGGTGGCTACATCAGAGCCGGGGAGGCTTGGGAAGGGCAGCAGTGTCAGAAGGCAGCAAAGAGGCTCCTGGGCGCTTCCACCCACTGGAGGAGGAAGGAGGGGGCTCTCGGCATGGCGTGTGTGATGTCAGCATGAGACAATGTCGCAATACTCGTGGGCTCAGTGCCTCGTTGCCCGTCCATGTCAGGAGCTGGTCGCAAAGGAGAGTGAGATTGTTCCATCTCCTTGTCCTTGGGACTGTGTTTTTCCGTTTTGGTTTTAAAAGAGAAAAACAAAAACAGTTGTAAAATGGTTTTACAACAGTTTCAAAACAATTTGGTTTTGAAATAAAATAATCAAAGAACGAACCATACATGGATTATAGTTCTAACTGCAGGTCCATCTGTCTTTCTTATCTAAAGTCCTAGAGAAAGTAGTTTTTACCCACCTGCAAACATTAATTAACCATAATGTTTATGAAAAATCCCAGTCCGGTTTCAAACCCAGTAATACCACTGAAACTGCACTTTTAAGACGTTTTAATGACTTGATTTTTACTGATGATTTAGGTATCCTGGTGCTCTTAGACTTCACTGCTTTGACTAAAAGCACAATATAAGTTTGACTAAACATATTTTCCACAGTTATATTCAGACATGCACTCCTGAAATCAGCTCCCGCCCTGCTCGTTAGCCAATGTGCATAAACGTTTGGTGTTTCTGTTCATTCCTTGTCCGGTCAATGTTCGTGTTGTGCCCTGTCTGTCATGGCTTCAGTGTCTCTTGTTCTGTCTCTCTCATTTTGTCCTGCTATTTTCCAACTACTGTTCCGTCCTGTCTCATGGAGTCTTGATTGCTGTTTGGATCAGCCACTCAGTTTGTAAGTGTTCTCACTTTTAGTTTTTGGAATAAACCTCTTGAACTGAACCTGCGTGTTTCCCGTGTCTGTGTTTGGGTCCAACCAACCTGTTTCCTGTCCACAAATCGTAACAGTTTGTTTTACATGAATTGCTTTTAAGAAATTTGTTACCTGTATTGAAAAGTGCTAAAAAAAAAGATATTGTGAGGCCAGTCAAATACCAAAGGCAGCAAAAAGCTGGGGAGTAGTGGACTACACACACAATTTGTAAGATATTCAGATAAACATTTTGCCGTCATGTTGGTTTTTTGGAACCTGAAGAGACCATTTTCAGACGAGAAGGTGGAGCTAACAAGCTGGCATGGGTAGCAAAGTGCATCTGTAATTCATATCAACTGTGATATTAATTTGGATACTAACTTGGGCTTGCAAAAAAACTTCCTTAAAACTAAATGTATTGAACGAATAAACCGAGTGCTGAACAAACCATTAATGTTAGTTAACTTTCATGAACTCAAAACACACTGTGAAAGGATCAAAGTTGTTGGACAAAACAGCACCCAAAAACTAGTTCAGTTAGTTAAATCTACTCAGTGCATTGGATACAATTTACCTTACAAAGTCAATCACAAGGTAGCCTTGCCCTAAAGAATACCTTGCTTTATCATCTAATTTGCTGTGTATTAAAGAAGACTTGAAATTAGCAATTGAAATCATTATATTCAGGAATGTGTTTACTCAGAAAAAGTAATGTCATTTTTTTTTCTTGTGACCCCAACCAATCGTGGTGTTGTTACCTGCTGCCCATTAGAAGAAATGCAGATTTAAGGTACTTCCGTGTTTGCTTCACTTTTCAGACCTTGAAGTTCCTGCAGGATAGCATCACTAAAATTTAAAAATGTTCATGTACATTTCTAAATTACTGAAAGGTATTCAAGATATTCTAGATGCAACAGAACCTCCCAAGGTAAACCCAGATGCCATTTTGTTAACCATGTTTTGCATAAAAATGTTCAAACTATACTCAGCAGTTTTAAGATCTTGTCAGAAACAAATCACAATTCCAATCCTGACTCTGGCTTGTTATGTTGAATTTAGCAGTCAGCAAGCCTGTTAATTGTCATTTTAAGATTATGCAAATTTAGATCATACCTTTCTCTTAAAATATAGATGTAAAATCATCAGTTTACATTGTAGTATAGTAAGTAAACTACAAAGTAAAGTACTCAACACACTTTTTAGCAGGGCCAAACAAAAGAGACAGCTGTTCTTGACAATTTGGATCTACAAATTAAGAACACCAGTGTTGTCTTATCAGAAGCGGTACGTAGAAAAATACGCTAGTGTTGAAAACATTGCTTGCTTTCACTAATAATTACTCTATAATAATGCTCTATAAGTGATAGTATTTATTAGTTCTGTGGTTAATTTAATCTTACCTATGAAAAACCTTATAATTCAAATTTGTTTTAAGTGCCAGATTGCTAATCTAAAGACATGATGTGCTGAGGACACTGCAATCTTTTTCTTTTCCCTAATGATGTTGTTGGTGACTTTGCATATGGTGGCAAACATCTTTTCTGCATCAATGGTACTGAACATCCAGCAGTGTATTTTATGTTTGCCTTTATATGTATTCATTACATCAAACTAAATTAATCCAGCAAGTGTCAGGTGTTTGACCACAGGTCAAGTCGATAACAGTGAGTAGTGAAGGAGATGGGGAAACCGGTGGTGTGATTCTAGACATCTCAGACAATCTAGTTTCTGCACTGGTGCCAACCTATAACCAAATCAACAAATCAGTGCAGACTTCAACAGTGGGTAAGATAAGGTCCCTTTATGTTAGATGGGCTGCATTTGACTTCTCAATAAATATCAACTATACCTGCTATAATTTTCTACGTGCCATTGGTCCAGAGAGTTATGATGACAAGATAGTCAGCCTTTTTGCCAAAGGTCAAACCATGGAGATCAACTTGGAAGTTCTTGCCAGCACTAACAATGGTGAGAGAGAGTTGATTATAAAAAAGGATTTGATCATCAACACAAATATCTTTTGTAGATGTTTATTTCTTGTATCATATTGATTCTCCCAGGTTCTGCAGCAGCTGCCTTTATGGCACTGAATGGGATGGAGAGTCTTCTTAGTCATCAATACTTTAAAACACAAAATGAGACCGAGATGTTTTTACTGCAATCTTACCAAAAAATAAACAACACCAACCTTACTGAGCCTGTCAACTTTACCATCTGAAATGGAAATATGTTATTTCGTGAGTCTTCTGAAATAAAGAATTCAATCTAGACGTCTTTTAAGGGTTTTATTCTTTGCAAAGGGTCAGCCAAACATACAGAGTGCAAGCAGTCTGCAGAGTGTAAGACAAAGAGCCAGTGTAGAAACAGGTGGTTTCATACTGTAAGGGTATTACACAGCTCTCTTAGGGAGGAAGGGAGTAGGGACCAACTGTCCTGAGATGAGGGCCTATCAGGGTCAGTCAGATGAGAAAACTCTCTAACGAGCATCTTTCCTATGGGAAACTTCACCTAATTGTAACATAATAAAATGATCAAATACCACACAGTGAAACATTGAAATATTCTGATGAGTCATGCAGGGTGAAACAGTAAACAAAGTAAAATATCAAATTTCTATCACACATCCAGCACAAGCAGGTGCTGACAGTTTATCTAATCTATTTGGATAATTTTTAATCGGTCCACCTCTCCACATTTGCCCTCATCTTGCAGATAGGGGAGGTATTATAGATTTTTTTGTGAATGTGCATTTGCTAATAGAGGATCAAACAGGCAAAGTCAGGTTGATCACAGTATGTGTTTGCTTGTGCGTTGTCTTCTCAGCCTCCACCAGATAATTCTTTCTTAAACTGGTTAAACCAAATGTGTGTGATTGTTGGACTATTCTTTGCTTTGGCCATCTTCACATTCCTCCTGTGTAGCTGGAACCCCAAGATCAACAACACAGCCCGTCATCACCTCTGCCTCAACCTTTCCTTGTCCCAGCTACTGCTGCTGTGTTTTGACAGATATGTTGATCAGAAGGTACAGCAAAACTAAGAAGCATAATAGTTTTTAAAAGTATTACTGAAGCTAAACAACTGAAGCCAAACATTCTGTGCTGAGAGCATATCCAGAAGCATTTTGTAGCTTTCAACGATACTACTGGTGTAACGGGGTAGACCTGTATCGGCCTATTTTGAGTGCAGTGGTGTGATGGGTGAGCACCTAGAGTGAGTGTGCATTTTGTGGGTGTGGTTTTTCACATGGGTTAATTGCATGGGGATGGGCTGATGGCAGACAGGTGTACTTGGGTGTGACCTCCATCTACATTTACCCAGCCACACACTAGGCTCAGTGAGTCTTCTGCTTGTCTCCTGTGTGCAGGTACAGAGTTCTGATTTTGAATGTCTTCTTCCCTGGGTATACATAATTATGTGGGCTGGTGGCATTGTCTGTCGTGTGCAATGTGTTATAAATTGCTGTTGTGTAACTTCAGTCTTCTGCTTGTCTCCTGTGCATGGGTGTGCTGAGGCTGCTGATCTCTAAAAGAATGTGGCACACAGCTGGGTCGCAGTCTGGGGAGCCACCAGTGCAGAGCCACCGCTGCTTATATATATTAGTGGAATTACCAGAGGCCCCAAGCACTGAGGAGGCTACAACTGACCAGCCTGTGACCAACAACAGCAGACCTGTTCTTGTCATGTTTGGCTTCGCCCCACGCAGGAAAACGAAGTTGAGCACACCCATGCACAAAGGGCCTGGGTGTGCTCAACCCTGAGCTTCCCCCATTTGAACTGACCTTTAACTTTCTTAGCATCAGCCTTGTTTTAACCCCTGTTATGTCTCCTTTGTACGAATAAACTTTGAGGTTATATTTTGCACAGCTTGTGGTATTGTTGCCCACTTATTTTACTCACCGCTTTGTCACTTCTGAACTAGTTTGGAGTGTTACACTTGTGTCTACAGCGGGCCTGCACCATCATGGCAGGCCTCATATATCACTTTGGCAACTGTCATACATGATGCATAGCTCATATTTTCTATTATCAAGGCAATAACTACGAACTAACTAAAAAATTATTCAAGGACTTACGTGTGTGCGAACACGTGAAATTGGTATCACATGTAATTGGCATGTTATGGAATTTAACCATGTCAATTAAGTGAGAGGAGATGGAAAGCTATGATGTCTACATGTTTTCCTGAAACATTGATCTTTGTGGGGGTGATAGAGCAATGGATAAGACGTCTGCCTTTGGTGTGAGAGACCCTGGTTCAATCCCCCACTCTGTCCCATCCACCATTGTGTCCCTGAGCAAGACACTTAACCCCTTGTTGCTCCAGAGGCGTGCGACCTCTCACATGTATAGCAATTGTAAGTCGCTTTGGATAAAAGCATCAGCTAAATGAATAAATGTAAAATTTACAAGGCTACGGATTTTAATAATTTTACTCATATATAGGTAAACATACATATATGTGTACATGCATATATGTACACATATATGTACATGTATACATATGCATATATGTACATATAATATAGGAAAACGGCCAATTTTATATATCCATCCATCCATCCATCCATCGTCAACCATTTATCCTGCGTACAGGGTCACGGGTGGGCTGGAGCCTATCCCAGCTGACATTGGGCGAAAGGCCGGGTACACCCTGGACAGGTCGCCAGTCCATCGCAGAGCCACACAGAGACGAATAACCACTCACGCTCACACTCACACCTAAGGACAATTTAGCTTCACCAATTAACCTAGCCTGCATGTCTTTGGATGGTGGGAGGAAGCCGGAGCACCCGGACAGAACCCACGCAGACACGGGGAGAACATGCAAACTCCACACAGAAAGGCCGGGGCAACCGGGGTTTGAACCCCGAAGATCCTACCAGGAGCACTAGGCTCCAGACAACACAGCCTCCAGGTTCACCGAGGCACGCAAACCTCTCCACCACAATAAGGTGATGGTTCCCGAAGAGGCTGATATAATATGTTTTCAAGAAATGATTCTTTGTGTGTGATCTTACTGTAGTATTGGCGTGTGACACTCATTATGACATAGGTTGTAATTGTTCTGCCTTAAAAAAAAAGTCAGGCTTTTTTATCCCTTTGTATTTGCAAGGATTTGTAAGTTATTTACATACAGCCTTAGAAACACTATTGTGTTATAGTTTTACAAGAGGAATTGTCCTGACCAGTGATCAATGTTGGGCAAGTTACTTACAAATTGTTACTAGTTAGTTATTACTCCTTAAAAAGTGATAGCCTGATATTACTTTACTTATTACTGGGTGATAAAAATAACTTTTTGCGTTACTCGTTACTTTACTATACTACTATCACTACCACCACCACCTCCCTTCACACACTCTTTCGCCTCAGTTGTTACTTTGTTGGCATACCATCTATAACAAATGCATGTGATTCTTTAAATGACATATTCATTACATTTTTCAACCTTAACTATGAAACATTTATAACTGTTCAGTCTGTGCCAAATACATTTACACTCACTGAGAATTGGTGACTTTGATAGCAAAAGAGCATCCAAAATGAGCAAAAGGACATTTTGATCCAATTTTTTTATGTCTTACATGGCTTAAATCAAACTATCCAAGAAGAATTTCCAAGCCATGATCATTTAGTTTTGTGATTTGGTTTGACAATCTATTTGTGTTAAAATAAAACTTTCAACTTTAGGTTGTCTGTCATTAATGTCATAAAAACTTCTTCATTTAAAAAGTTTTGCTTTCTGTTTACAAAAATAAATCTCTCTGATGTATGAATACCAGGTAAACCTCTAAATAATGAACACAAAACTAAGCTAACATAAATATTTTTTCCATCACAGCAACAAATAATAATTGGGATCTTTTACACAGGATATCTGCTGGCTTGAAAGAATTATTCATGTGCACTTTTGACAGCACATCTTGATGTACAAAGATATAATGCATATTCTGGCCCTAAATATATCATCATATTTACACAGTAGGCTTTATACACTTGTTTTCTCTTTGTCAACTTCATTGCTCACCAGTTTGTTGAAACTACAACTAAAGCTTGATTTATACTCCTATACAGGGTCTACGTGCGTAGCTATGCCATAGGCTACACATGTAGCAAGACATTTATACTATGCGTCGGTGCATCCGTCATTCTGCAATTACACCCCCAAAGGTGAGTCAGCGTTAGCGCTACAGCATCCACTTTGTTGACTTTGCCGCTCCGCTAATGATGTTAGCTATCCTTTTCAAACGTTATCGACCAAATGGATCACATTTTGATAGTAAAATTAATCATTTTGCTCGGGTTGTGACGGTCAAATATTGATCCTATGTGTTACAGTCGCCGTTTTGGCCGCTAGTAAAAGTCACATCAAAGCACTGACCACTTCATGTCGGCTCAAAGGCATTGTGAGACTACCCAGCCGACCAATCACAATGCTTACAGACTGCGTCGACTCACAGTGTAGTTACATTTTTAAGAAGGTGTACGTCAGGCAATGGCGTAGCTTCTAGCCCCGTAGCCTACGCCGTCGATTCGTAATCTTATTACTTCCAAACAGATAGTGAATTTTCAGTGTTATGTAAAAGTATTGCAGTACCCACTCAAAGCTCTGGCCCCTCCTCATGTCTCTTGTGAGCTGTGTGACCCTAAAGCTTTCCATTGCACTTAAGTGAATTTGCATTATTTTTTTGCATTGGTTCCAAACCTTGTAAAACAGTATGTAGATGCAGTGCAAATGTACTTAAACTTAGCTTAAACAGTGATATTTTATTATGTGTGGACTGGGACCTGTCACAATGAACTGCTGCGCCATTTTACTGCTCTTGGGTGAGTTAATTTATGTTTCACATAGTTGATACGTGAAAGGGAATTATGACACATAATTAAACAAGTACTTTGAACCACAAAACATTGCTATAATGTACAGTATGTGTAACTTGTGATTTTACCAAAAACATTCTGGTTCATGTTGCTTCCCTTATCCTGACGAATGTTGTTGTAAGCTTTTAAGATACATATGCCTATTTGTTGTCATCAATATCATCAACACCAGTATAGCAGTGAGCTAATTTCTAATAAGGTCTTGCATTTATTTAGGTGGCATTTACATGTAATTTTTCTTTAGATTATGTGAAGACTTTAAAGAGAAGTATACAACAACAAACACAATTGACAGCAATTCTAAGGAACAAGAACTTCTTTGTCTTTGTGCTTTATAGGTTCACTCTTCATCGTTGCCCACTGTAAGTTTTCTCCTGGTATTGATGATGACCATGGCACAATTATTTATTTACATCATCATCATCATTCCCCGGCTTCCCAAAGGATGATGCAAATTTTGTTGGGATGTGGTGACGCTTCGCAGGTTTTTGACATTTAGCAGACTCCATAGCAGTTTGAATTGTTCCAAACTGCTGTGGAGTACCTATTGCTGGTACCCAATGTGCCATCTATTTAACTTATGACTATTATCCAACAATTGAATATGAAACTCCCCATCTGAGCTCTTCATGCACGACTGAAATCATAGTTATGTACTGTGTATTATATTGTATTTATGTCAATAGATCCTCCTAAATATTATACACTGAACCTTTAATTTACCTCTGTACTGTTGTTTCAACATTTGAAATATCTGTAGTTATATTTGTAGTTCAACACATTGTTTCCTGATTTTTATGCCACTGTAAGAGAAACAATTATTTAACTACATGTGTTAATGTTAAGTTTCTAATAGTTTTGGAAATATATCCATACATATATAGTTGTTGCCTTTGAAAATATGCATTTCATAGAAGACTGTACTATTGGCCTTAGATGAGGTCTCCAATTGTCTGTGCTGTGTTGTCACTTTGTTGTCAGCTTTTCACAATACCTGAAATTAATTAATTCATCATTATTTCAATATTTTTTCTTGTTCAATGCAGGCTTATGAACAGTGTAATTACACAGATAATTGCATAGCTTTCGAGACTTTTTACAGTATTTCACAATTGCTAAGACACATTTCTTGAAACCTCCACCCATATTCTCAAAACTTTAAACACAACCCCCAGTCTTTAAACTACATTCACAAAACCCCAGACTCTTCTGGCAAAATCAAACACTTGCCTCAAAACCATGTGACCTATGTTCAAAATCAAGCAATACATTCAAAACATTAACACAGCCAGTCAATAGGTAAAACATTACAAGCATTCTTTAGACACTACATTAAAAAATTGAGAACACATCATACAGGGCATGTAGTTACAGAAAATGTTTCATTTTTTTTGCGTAGAGAAAACACATCTCCCAATTTAGTTTTTTTACAATCGCTAACATTTTTTTCATTATTTCTCAGTACTGAGTTTACTTTTTCAAAACTCTTCACACTGTTGTTTGTACCAACATGCAGCTTGCACAACAGTTACAGTAATTTCACACCCAAAATGCACCAAAACTACAAAAACACCAGCTCTCCAGCAGCAACACTTTGTCACTCATAACACAGTTACATAAAAAACAATAACAACAGATAGATGCATCTATATATATATCAGCACTGTAAATGCTTGCAGCACTCCATCAGAGGATATCGGTGCACACATAGTAACATTGGCACCCCTTTGGCCTGGGACACCCACTTACTAGCTCTTTTAGCAATCAAATTTCATTCTGTTTTAGCCAAGTTTAGCCTCAGTTTGGTCACCATAGACTTCTGTTGTGCTAAAAGTCTGAAGAGTTTTGAAAAAGTGAACTCATTATTGAAGAAATAGCTTGTTAGCAATTGTAAAAAATGGTAAAAAGTATAGTAATCACAACTAAGTACAGTGAATATAGTATACTGTAAGTACTGCAAGTAATACAATATTGAATATCTGTATATTCAAGTAAGCCCAAAGAACAAAAAACTATAAAGGAAAAGCACATTACACTCAAAAATGTTGTGCAACTGCAAAATCAAAGTCAAAGTGTGACATTGCCACTACGCTGGCCAGGGACTTGACCACAGATTGGTTGATCACATCATTAGAAACAAGTGTGCAGAATTATGAGTTGCTGTGTGTAAAAGATGACAGTTGTGTTGTAGTTGTGTTTAACTTTTGCTGCATGTTTTTTACCATTTTGCATCACAGTGCAAAATGTGTTTTAGTGAGTGAAAATGTGTTTAGAGTTTTGCAAAAAAGAGTGGAGGAGATTTGCAAACAGTGTCTTAACTACCTGAACTTGTTTAAGGTTTTGCCTACAGAGTGACTGATTGGACAAATGGATTTAGGCCACTGAGCATTGGGTTCAGAGAATGGGGTTTAGTGTTTTAGCAATTGTGAAAAACTGTAATACAAGAGCAAGTAAAATAGACCATAATTTTTAAAGTATCTATAATAGTGACAATCCTACCAATCCTTTCTGTCTATCTCAGTTCCATTTGTTCCCCATGGAATTGGTAACATCAGTGTAGAGGAAATTTGCTTGTTATTAACTTTGCATTACAGTTTTCCTCATTTGCTTAAATATTATAACCAGGCTATTGAACAAAAATTTCAAAACCAAAACTCCACTTTTCAAAAAGTACACCAGTTTCCCCAAATCTACACACAAATCCCGTCATTTCTCATCGCCTACACCCTGTGGTCATTGAGAAAACACTAACATTCAATATTGTTAACTCAAGTCAGCATAGGTTGAGCTCAATTAGCGCACAGCTACACAGGTGGAAACACAGGGAGTCAAAATTGATAACACACCAATCAGAACCTTCAATAGATAGATAAAAGGCCCAGAGTCAGTTCATTCAATTTTGGAACAATGAATCCAGAGAAATATGAAGGAAGACATAAAGGACACCAGAGAAGAGGAGGAGCAGTATGGAGAGGAGAAAGAGGAACAGTAGGAATTGGAAGAGGAGATGGGATAGGAGTAAGATGAGGAGGTGGAGGAGGTGGAGGAGGAGTAGGGAGAGGAGGAGAAGGTGGAGAATAAGAATCTCTGGCATGTTCCAGACCAAAGACAGGATGCTGGGGCAGAATAATTTGTTGTACTGTATAGTACACTAAGGAATAAAAAAAGGTTCAAATGTTTACATTTGTTATTTCTTTTGTTGTGTTCATCATGTGAAAAGGGGGAGAACCACAAGCAACATTAGTAAAAAACAGTTTTTGGATTATTGTTTTGAATTTATTGCACCAGTGTGTAAGATTGTGTTGTATGTGTGTGTGTGTGTGTGTGTGTGTGTGTGTGTTCTTGAGGACTTGTGTGTTATGTCTGAAGGAAAAGTTTGGTTTTTCAGCAAGATTGAATGGTTTTGAGTGGAGAGCTTAATTTTGACCTGAAAATATGATGTTTAGGGAGTTGGGTGAGAAGTTGTGAATTTGTGTTTAGAGTTTCAAGAAAAAGAGGCATAATTTGAAGAAATGTGTTTAAGCAATCTAGAAGAAACTGTAATTAAAGTGGGTAGCTCTGTGTTTATGTGACCATACCATGACCATGAAGGTTCCACAAAACGGCATATGCACACTATTTTTGTCTATAATAAACTTTTGTTGCCTCTGATTTTTCCTGGTTTATTGAAATATATACATAGTGTTTTAAAACCATATCTTTCCCCAAATTTTATAGGTGGAGTTGCATACTTGCTTCAGTTTTATATATATATATATATATATATATATATATATATATATATATATATATATATATATATATATATAATACACTGTTAGATTAGTACTTTGTGGTTACTGGGTTACTGAATGTGAGGCTTTGCATGGAATATGGAATTACACTGCTGAACTTTGTCCCTCATCTAGGCAGATTTTTGTGGAAATACTGAAATACTTAAAGGTTCCATAGAATGGAAAACTGTATTAACTTTGGCATATTTGAATACAAACTGTGAATCTCAATCTCCATTTCCTTCTTCATATTTAAATGCAAATTGCCCTGGGAAAACGTCCGAATGCCAGCGAGTATTACATAACATCTGGAATGTTTACACCCCCAAAAGTTACATAGACCAGCCCACATTCCAGAGAAGCAGTCATACGTCCCGAGCTGGAGATTGTGCAGTGAAGTGTGTCTCACAGAAATGGCGTTTATGGTTATGAAGGAAATAATTTTCTTGTTTTCCCTCTAATGTCCTCTGGCTGCCCTGACTCAACTCTGTAATTTATGAAGTTTTCTGATGGACACATAGCAATTGCTGCTAATACTACATTTTGCTAACCTTTAGCTGTTGCTAGCAGTAGCTTCTGGTATCAGCTGGCCCTGAACCATTGGTGTCACCAGGTCATTTTCAGGTGCTTTAGTCCTGAATCTTTTGACTGTAACCCCGAATGTACCTCAACAACAGCATCAAAAATATTTTCATCAAAATGCAATAATCCTCATGACCAAGCCTGTCTCACAGGTCTTCAAAGAATAGAGGCTATTCAAAAAAATATTGCTACATTTTATTCATATGAGGGACCCCCCCACACCCTTACTCAGCCTGCCTGCATTTAGAAAGAAAGAGTGCACTGGGTACAGCTTCAGGGCTTGTCAGCACTTTCTGAATTGTACAGGCTATCAAAGTTGGAATCAAAAGAGACCGGGTTCAATTCCCCAGCCAATGTGTCATGGAGCAAACCACCCCTAGTTGCTCCAGAGGCGTGCGCGTACCTGTCAAGTATCCCAGTTTGGCCGGGAATGTCCCGTATTTTACCCTCCTTTCCCCCCATCCTCCCATTAGTATTTTCCCGTAAATCTCCCGTATTTTAACCTGCGTTATGAAAAAATAATAATACCCCGGGCGCCGAGTCTCAGGCTGCACAAAGTTGGAACCACATGTCTCACGGCATTTTTCTTTGCAATTGCCACAAGATCAGTCATTGATCTCAGCTCACAGTAAGCTCACGCAGGTAGAATGTGTCCGCCGTTTTTATACCTCATCCTGCAGTCACCTGCAGCTCATGTTAGACTATGAAGTCGGCGAAAGTCAGCCGCCGTCATCTCAAACGCACCTATACCCAATCTGAGCTCTGTCATTAGCCTCGCGATAACTGCCACCTGCAGGTAGACGTTAGACAACGGAACTGTTCGCGCTCCACTCTCGTGTAAAATTAACCACTCTGGCCCAGGAGTGTATTTACACTCCTTCCAAATCAGTCTTAAAGAATGCAAAGTCTGCAACAAATTTGTACAATAATTCACTAAAAGAGTAAAGAAAAGTTACGTGAAATTAAAAGAAAAACTTTAAAGAAAAGCATTATGAAATGAAAAGAATGTCTGGATTGAAAATAAAATATAAATCTAAAGACAAGCAATGTTAAATGAACAGAAAATATGCAAATAAGCATTTAAATAAATGCTCTTCATATATGCCCTTTTGTGTTTTCTTTTAGGCTATAACACCTGTCTCGAAATGTAAGGGAAATGTAAGGGATACTGGAGCTTGGTTGGGGTGGTGGGACTGCTCGCGGTGGGCGCCGGAAAAGTTCCCTTATTTTCAAATGCAAAACTTGACAGATATGACGTGCGACCTCTGACACATATAGGAATTGTAAGTCGCTTTGCATAAAACCGTCCACTAAAGAATATGAGATTTCTATCTGAGCCGTTGCTAGCATGAGTTAGACAGCTGCAAAAGTAACTAGTCACATACAAACTAAATCGCCAAAAGTAGAGGCAGAACAGCTGGAGGATATCACAGGGAAAAATAGACAACAGACCAAATGTGCAACGTTTTAAGGAGAAACTGACACCTACCACTATCATTGCGCAATACAGATGTGACACAATCAACATGAACACAACAAAACAAAGCATATGGGTAGCATTAAAAGTTGGTTTAGTAAAGACTGTAATAGAGGCGTGTGGTAACGGCATCCTTCTTCTTCTACTTCCTCCCATTTTGCTCTTCAATTGAAAAGGCCTTCAATACCAGTGTTCATAAATTTGCATTGTTTTTTGCATTCGTATCAAACCTTATAAAAACAATTATTGGGTGTTGCAAATGTTTCAATGTGGACTTTAGACAGTCAGGAGTGATCAGCAGATTTGATGTGTCATGATGAACTACTGTGCCTCGTCTCTTCTCCTGGGTAAATAATCCCTATTTTATTAAAAAATAAATAAATTTATGCAATTTTTCATTGACATTTTGAGATGATCATCATTTATAGCTTGTTGTTAAGAAAGTTTTGTGAAATTAGAGGCATTGTGTTTCTTTTTCGTAGGCTTTCTTGTCATCCCTGTCACTTGTGATTTTCCTCCTGGTATGGATGAAATGAATTGATATACTTACAGAGTACACAAACAAAGCTTATAACAATGAGTGAAATTACCATTAAATCATCCTTATTGCCAATGTTTCCTTGTTCGGTGCAGGTTCTTGCGATGGATACACCAACATAACTGAACCATGGCGCAACAGAGAATTTACATCTACTTCTTTCCCTGGCTGTCCTACCGATGATGCGAAGCTTCTTAACAAGTGGTGGCGCTTCACTGGCATCGGTGGAGACAGAGTTATTCCAGGCTGTATTGGAAGATTTCGTGGTGGCACACAACATGTGATTCATATTCCCTTTGAATATCCAACTACTGAATCAGTGACTCCAACAACAGGGACTGCATATGGTTATTATGCTGGGTGTAATGTCATAAGTTTATCGGTGAGTGTGGCTCTGTGTCCTGGAGGATTCTATGTGTACAAGCCATTAAATCACCCATCAGGTTCAATGGGATACGTGACTTGTAAGTAGTGTCTAATTGGTGAAACCCTTTTTTATCCGTCAACTTATCAAGCTTTATTGAAATTGTATGAAATAAGAACACTGTCTTTGTATGAAAATGTCTCTGTATTTAGACAGTGACATTAGGCAGGTATTGCTTATTAAAATATGACTAAAACAAGTTTATGTAAAATAATGTAAAGCAAACACTTGGTGTGATGGATGTGTCAGTACCTAAATTTATTTCCCAACTTATAATAATGGCCATGGTTATTACTGATAATAGTTAAACCATTGTTCCTTTCAAACAACAGGTGTCTGATTTGGCAGCAGTCTTCTTTTTTATCAAAGAAAACTGTTTACATTAATACAAGAACAAAAGTGAATTTGTGACTTAATCAATTAATTCTTAGAGAACACTGAAAGTCAAAGTTGTGATATGTAAGTGTAAAAGCTACCATTTTGGCATTGATGGCTATGACCTGCCTTACTATTTGATCTATTTTATTGTTTCTATGGTTAAGGATTTTACTTCTCTGATGCCCAGATGATGGGAGGTAAGACTTGAAGGCTGCTTCGAACCTTAACATCAAGGCATAGGAAACATCTTTTAAATGAAAAAAACAAAACTAAAAGATTTTAACTCATGCAGCATATTGAATACATCTCAGGTGACTGGCCATAAATGGAGTCACTCAACCTGATTAGCATAAATTGACAGAACACCAACCGGTGCCTGTCATGCACACAGAGCGCCCTGGTCCCAGTTACTCAGACCAATGCAGCAGCAACAACAGAGTAGCAACATCAGAGAAAAGGCAGTGTTTCCTATTTGTTCATGTATTTGTCAAATCTGTCCAACACAACGCTGACAATGTCGGAGGCCTACTTTAAAAGGGTTATTAGTAATGAGTAATGGTTTAAAGTACACGAAGGTTTACTTCTCGGCCTTTTGGCTAAGATTAAGTTTAGTATCCGTTCTTATCAGTTTAATATCTGATATGTCCCCTATGAGGGGACAGCATATTAAATGGATTTTTAGTACCGGGAGCTGAGAAGAGGGGCTTGCTCCGTTCACGCCACGCATCGACCCAGTATTGCAGTGACACTTAAACCATACTTGCTCCAGACATGAATAGTAATTGTAGCACCAGCTTTGAATAAATGTAAATGAAGGAACATCTGGCTCTTGATGTAGCTTACAGAACATTCTTCTCTGAGTTATTGCCTAATAAACTACAGAAGTAGTAAAAAAGGGGCTGTCTAGATAGACATTACATGGTTAGTGTACAACTGTGGTTTTAGTACTTGCTTTTAATTTACTTTTATATAGTTCCAAAGCAAAAATCTTTGTTAAACAGTTAAAAGTTTTAAAATTTGTAGAAATCAGTGAATTATAGGAGTAGCCTGCTGTCTTGTTTTCTTCCCTGGCTTCCCCTGGCGTTGATACTGGTGTTCATTCTGAATAGTAAACCTGAATGGTAAATTCTGAACCTGAACCTCATTCACTTAATGGTAAGGTTAGCTAGTTAGGCTGTGTGTTGGAGATCAGTAATTCACTCAAAATATATTTATTTAGTTAAATGGTTTAATTAGGGTTAGGGTTTGGAGGTGACAAGTGACAAAAATAATTGTGACTAGTCGACTAATCGAATAAATAATGATCAGATTAGTCAACAAAATTAGTCATAAGTTGCAGCCCTATTTACCTGTTAAAATACCTTTAAATGGCCAATGCAGCCTATAACATGCAGTATTTCACTTGACAGAAAGTGATTGCAGCCTCTACTTATTGACTGAAAGGTAATTTTGGCCCTGAAAATTGTTGATTACATTAACTGAGAGGCTGGGGGATGCGCTGACTTGCAGTAGTTTATAAGCTGTGATTAGTTGTTAGTTTAGGCTACATGGTGGCGCTCTGTAAGTAAAAAACAGGTTACAGGTTTATTGTTACAACATTACAGTTTTATTTAGTCATTACACTAGTTTGAGAGTCTGGGTGTACTGACTTACAGTTAATAAGCTGTCAATAATTGCATTGTACATTAAATGGTTGTGCTCTGAAAGTGAAAAAACAGTTACATAATTCCTTATGCAGTTTTATAAGCAGCCTGGATTGAATGCAGCAGGTGATATACACTCATAATCATGAATGACTTGAGACTTGACTTGGACTCTAGCTCAAAGACTTGTGGTACCAGCTCAACTCGCCTCAACTCTACTCGACAGAATAGTGTCACAAAAATCTTACAGCTGTGGTTTCCTCTGCCTTTGTTGATGAAGTTTCCTGCTGCATTGGCTGCAGTGGTCTGTGTGAGCGTGACTGGTCTGCAGTGTTCTCACGACACCTTTTAGTATCGCCTGAGCTCAACTCAGCTAACTTGGAACCACGACAGAAGTGAAATGAAAAAAAGTACTGGATTGCAGGTACAGATACAACTTTTCACCAATGGAAACCAAAAAAGGCAAGTAGAGTTGAGGCGAGTCGACCTGGTACAATGACAAACAGTTGTTAGACATGATGTGGAGGATTTAACAATTCATATTTAGTTTTTAAATGTTTATTATAGGACAATATCAAAATAATTATTTCTCTTTTTAGATCACAATGTGTGTAACGCAGACTCTTGTGGACCACTTGCTCAGTGTAATCCTGATGGGGGCTGTATTTGTGTTCCTGGGTATGAAATGATCCCTACAGTCTTACCAACTCCAGATTCATTTGGTTGTGTTGGTAAGAACATTTTATTTCATCTAAGTCATTTAGTTGATACCTTGCTTTTTCCCCTTTTTTGAAAAAATCAGGGAATGAAGTTGTTTTTTACAGTAATCAGTGTAGCTTGGTAAAATTATTATTATTATTATTATTATTATTATTATTATTATTATTATTATTATTATTATTATTATTATTATTATGAAGAACACCGGGGGAATGTTTGTGTGTTCACAATCTAATCCCTATGAGTAAGCACCATTACTATTAATGTAATTACGTATTTTTACTTTACTGTAAGCGAAAGCAGTTACTTTTTTGTATCCTGATTACGTAAAACTGTTACATGTAATCCGATACTACCCATGTGGTTATATAGGCCTACCACTGGCATGCTGCCGCTGCTGACTGATTGCACTATCTCAATTAGAGCTCAACAGATGAGCAGGTGTGTTGCGGTTCTGTCACTCGGCAACATAAAATGTCTCCTGTTGCGATTTTAGGACCTTTACAGCCCTATTTCCAAGTAAATTATAAGAATTTACCGTTGCGACCAGCCTTTTTGTGGTGCAGGGACTAGAGTGGAACGATTTTGAAAAAAATATCTAATATTGATTATTTAAACTGACATTGCAGTTGCGATATAATTTGCCATACTGGAGGTAATGATAATTATAATAATTATAATTGTTATCATTGTTCTCATATTCATTGAAACATCTTGAAATGATTGTGGTGTGGCTTTTGCAAGGATCTGTGCCAAACAAAGATGTTTACATAGGTCTGTTGAATATGATGTGTAGGCCAGCACATCTATGCAGCACCACAATATAAATGGTATTTTGACACACATTTTGTCTTTAACAAATATTGCATCTCCAGCGATTTGAAAGTTGCAGTAGTTCCATGTTGTGATTTTGGTAAAATTACAATTAATTGCTCAGCCCTAGCGGGAACATGGGTAAGTACTTAACTGAACAGGCAATTTGTGGTAGCTACTTAGCTTTAGACTTAATTTTAATATTTTATTATAAGACAATATCAGAATAATTGAGAAAGTACATATAAACACTATTTTTTTGTGAAATAAGAACTTGTATGACCACCCATAGCTTCATAACTAGGTGAAATTATGTGTGGTTATTTTAACTCCTAAGCAGGAAGCACATCAAAATTCCAAATGGGTTCTTAAAGTATATAGTTTGTTTATAGTGTACCTTGTTCTTAAATATCGTGTCCATAATATATCTTGTTAGACATTGATGAATGCCAGACTGCAGGAATTTGTGGCCCTTACTCCAATTGTAACAACACCATGGGGTCATACCTCTGTACCTGTTTGACTGGATTTAATGCAACAGATCCAGCATTACCACTTGGAACCTCTAATCCATGCAAAGGTACCTTTTAAAAAAATCTCTGTATCACATTTTTGCAGGTTGCAGAATTTCTTAAAAAAGAGTTTAATATGAGTCTGTTGTCATTTGCTTTCTTTAGATGTTGATGAATGTCTTGACAATATCTGTGGTGATAATGGGACCTGTATTAACTACCCAGGAACATATACGTGTATATGTTTTAAAGGCTACCATGTTGTATCTGAATCAATCCCTGTTTGCCAAGGTCTGTACTATACACTATGTACTATGCCATATGTTTTTATTTTATTTTGACTTGTTATGTTTGAGATTTATTTGTTGTAAAGCACTTTTGTAGCAGTACTGAAAAGAGATATGCAAATAAAGAGATTAGTCATATTATTCTTAATTTTAAGTAAGTTAACTGTGATATGACGTGAACAAGGGATAATCCACAATGTGGACAACTGTGATATGTTGAGCTCTACAGGCATAGACGATCAATTGACGGTTACACACCATAAATAATATTAAGCTATATTACAAACTGTTGAAACATCAACATGCAACATACTACGCACAACAGCCCCTAATTGTGAGGCCAGTCATATGACAATGGTAGCAAAAGGGAGGTATAGTAGACTACACTCACAATCCGTAGGTTAGTCAGCTGAATTGCTCACAGGCTCATGGGACACTGGAAATTGTTGTTGTTGTTGTTATGAAGATTTGTTATAAATGAATATCCCTTCACATCTTGATATAAGAGATATACATGAAGCTTAGACAATGTACAAAAAGCCTCAGGAATATGCTTCAGCTGTTTGAGTAACACAGGGGCTAGCTAGGAAAAGAAGTTGGATTTTGGGTTGTTTGCATTGTGTCCTTTTAGCATAGTCAAAACACACAATGATACACTACCAGGTTCGGTTTATTGAAAACATTGTCGCTAACAGTCTTTGTTCCTTTCTCAGATATCGATGAGTGTTTCAACTCAACTGTTTGTGGTCCTAATTCTGTTTGCACCAACACGCCTGGAACTTATACCTGTACATGTCAAGTGGGATACGCACCAACTTTACCAACCAAGGAACCCAGCAAGACCAACCTCTGTATTGGTACTTGTGGACACCAGAGTAACAAACTTGAAAGTTAAAACATTTGTGCATGGATAACTCATTCTTATTTATTTATGTATTTTTACAGATGTTGATGAGTGTGTCAAAGATGCTACTGTGTGTGGACCACATGCCAACTGCACAAATTCCGTTGGATCTTACATTTGCAACTGCTTCCCTGGGTATCAGCTGAACAAGCGAGATGTGACAGCCAGCGTTGCTGTCCGTTGCACAGGTGCGTCAGCTTGTTTAGTATCTGTGTGACAAAAACTGTGCTTTTCCTCGACTTCCATGTAAGAGGACCTGCAGTGTATGTGGATAGGCTCATTCTAAGGTAATAAAATGGTCCACTAAATATATTACCCACTGGACCTTTAATGATACGCTAACACAAAATCTACAAAGTGCAGTGGATACAATTGGACTCAGTTAGATTTTTATATTGACTTATTTGACATGAACATGTTTTTATGTTTTATTTGTTGCACATCACTGTGCTATGATAATGTGTGTGTCTACATTTTACATTGATTGCTGGAAAGTACTTTGTTACATTGAAAAGAGCTATATAAATTGTTATTATTGTTATTATCCTGATTGACAGGTCCTCATGGTAGTGACTTTTCAATCATAAGGTAGCCATGGTCTGAAGGCATCCTCTGCTATTTTCTATTTTACTCTGTTTACTTTCATTGAAACTAGCAATTGAGACCATAAACCCATTAGGAAAGTGTTTACTAAGGTAATAAATCAAGTGAGAATTAGAGTAATTTTATCATAGACTTCAGTGCAATCGGACCAATATTTGCAACCAGTGGAGTTGCCCCCTGCTGGCAATTAGGAAGAACATAGGTTGAAGGCACTTCTGCATTGGCTCCACTTTTCACGTTGGAGGTTGGTGCTTGGTAAGAACAGATAACCCAGTGTGCTCTTCTCCTCTACAGATATAGACGAGTGCAGTGAGACACCTGGAATATGTGGTAAACAAACTGTGTGCACTAATTTACCGGGGACCTTTTACTGTTCTTGTCCTGATGGAACCTTTCCCTCAACTGGAATCTTGTGGATGATCGGGGTCTCATTCTGTCAAAGTGAGAAATTTAAAATTTAAAGATACATAAGCTTTACTAAAAATGTAAAAATGTTCATGTACAATCTCTTCTAAATCACTGACAGAGGTTCAAGATGTTCTGGATGCAATTGTACCTCCAAAGGTAAGTCAGATGACATTTCTTTAACTATCTTATGCATAATAATTTTCAAACAATATCCCAACTCTACGCAATTAAAGCAACAGTTTTATGATCTTGATAGGAGCAAATCTTGATGCCAGTGCTGACCCTGGCTTGTTTTTATGTTGAATTTAGAAGTTACCAAGCCTGTTCATTGTAATTTTGAGATTATGCAAAGTTAGATCATGCCTTTCTCTTAAAACATAGATGTCAAATCATCAGCTTTCATTGTGGTATAGTAAACAAACACACAACACACACTTTTATTGCAGGGTCAAACAAAAGAAAGAGCTTTTCTTGACAATTTGGATCAACAACTTAAGAACAACCCAGGTGTTTTCCTACCAGAAGCGGTATGTGGAGAGAAAAAACTTAAAATATATAAAGTAAAATTAAGTTTAAATTATTTTTTTAGTTCCTTTTTAAATAATTTAATAATTCAAAGTGTGTTTTAAATTTCCAACTGTTAGTCTAAAGACATGATGTGCTTAGGACACTGCAATTATGTACTATCTAATGCTTTTCCTTCTGACATTCTTGATTTCTTTGCAGACAGTGACAAACAGCTTTTCTGCATCAATGGTACTTAACATCCAACAAAATTACAGTTGTATGCCATATTTGTATGTGCTTGCCTTTAAATGTATTGACTAGAATTACTTAAATTCTTGCAGCAAGTGTCAGGTGTTGGACCACAGGTCAAGTCGATCACAGTGAGTAGTGAAGGAGATGGGGAAGCCGGCAGTGCGATCCTGGGCATCTCAGACCTTCTAGTTTCTGCACTGGTCCCAACAACCTATAACCAAATCAACAAAACAGTGCAGACTTCAACAGTGGGTAAGATAAGGTCCCCTTAGTTTAGATGGGATACATCAGACTTCTCAATAAATATCTGTACTGTACCTTAATAATTTTAATTCATGTGCAAGATTTGAGCCTACGTGCCATTGGTCCAGAAAGTCATGATGACAAAATTGTCAGCCTTTCTGCCAAAGGTCAGACCATGGAAATCAACCTGCAGGCTCTAGCCAGCAAAAACAATGGTGAGAGAAAGTTGATTATTAAGAACATGAAGACTTTGATCATCAACACAAATTATCAAAACGATTGGACTCAAAACAAAATTATTTTTACACTTTCAGGTTCTGCAGCAGCTGTCTTTATGACACTGGATGGGATGGAGAGTCTTCTTAGTCATCAATACTTTAAAACAGAGAATGAGACCGAGATGTACTCGGATGTTTTTACTGCAATCTTACCAACAATAAACAACACCAACCTCACTGAGCCTGTCAACTTTACCATCCAACACAAGAAGGTGCAATGTCAAACAAAATCTAATGATTGTACACCCAGAATCCAGTTTTTAAAGTATTAAATCTCTGTTTATCTTGGTTTCACAGAAAGTACCTAAATCTGGAATAGTCACTTGTGTGTACTGGGAAAACCAAAGCAAGAACAACAAAGAGGGACAAGGAAATGCAGGAGGAAAAGAGGGAGAGACGATGCGCTGGTCAGTAGATGGCTGTTGGGTTGCATACTTTGATGAAAACTACACAGTGTGCAGCTGCTCTCACCTCTCTACATTTGCCCTCATCATGCAGATTGGGGAGGTATTAAAGATTTCTATGTACATGGTAAAAGTGTGTTGCTAAGGTCAGGGACCAAATAGAATATTTTTAAATTCCTAATGATTTTGAGAATTAGTTACATCATGCACATAACAGATTAATAGATTTCACAATGATCACACCACACCATTTGATGAATAGAGCTACAGTAGGGTAGGGCCTGAAAAAGAATTTACTTTTATTTCTCTGAGTAATACATTGTGAATGCCTTTTTAATGTAGTTTTTACACATTTACAAAGGGGATATTCCACTGTCAGATTCTCCTGAAAGCAACTTTGCATCCAGCTCGTACGTAATGGGTCATCTGTAGATAACTGAACAAAACTATTAGAATTCTTTTTGAAACATCATTATTAAAAATAGAGTAACACAAAGGCCCTTAAATAGATGTGGTAAATAATCTAAGTGATTGTGATGAAAAGAAACACACTGAATAATCCAAAATAATGCACTTTGAGAAACACGAATAGCATAAAGTTTTTCTTTGTTAATTTAACAAGGGCAGTAGTAGTAAAAAATTAGGACATTGAAATTGGGATAAATATTTAAATAACTGATCACTTAGACTTACCAAGGTGAAGACAAAGTTGCAGAATCAACATCAGATTAATCAGAATCTTTATGTGTTTATCACTGTGTTTGTGTGTCTTCTTTCTTTTCAGCCTCCGCCGGATAATTCTTTCCTTGACTGGCTGAACCGAATGTGTGTGATTGTGGGATTATTCTTTTTTGCTTTGGCCATCTTAACCTTCCTCCTGTGTAGCTGGAACCCCAAAATCAACAACACAGCCCGTCTTCACCTCTGCCTCAACCTGTCCTCGTTCCAACTGCTGCTGCTGTGGAACGACAGATATGTTAAAAATGAGGTACAGTAAGATGCAGATGTTTTTGCTCTCAGAAGTAATGTCACACAAGGGTAAAATGTAACTTATATTAAAGGGTAATATGTAGTTTTCGGTGGCCACTAGGGCTGCGGTTATAAGATTGCAACCAGGTGTGTGCTTGTACATGTGCCCTGCTCGAACTCATGAGCGAGCATAATCCGAAACACAACCCTACATGAGGATTGTGTTGGAGTCTGTATTGGGGGCTGGTTGTTTTGTGGTGTTGTGGTGTTAGTGGACTGCATGTTGTTAGCTGCAGAGTTGTCGCTGTGGTTAGCAGGAGTTCACCAGAGCTTCACAGGTTGCCACTGGAGTCCTCTTCCACTCCTTCATGACGACATCACGGAGCTGGTGGATGTTAGAGACCTTGTGCTCCTCCACCTTCCGTTTGAGGATGCTCCAAAAATGCTCAATAGGATTTAGGTCTGGAGATATGCTTAGCTAGTCCATCACCATTACCTTCAGCCTCTTAGCAAGGCAGTGGTCTGCTTGGAGGTGTTTTTGGGGTCGTTATCAAGTTGGAATACTGCCCTGCAGCCCAGTCTCTGATGGTTTGCTAACTGGGCCCAATTTGGACATTTTCACTTAGGGGTGTACTCACCTTTGTTGCCAGCGCTTGAGACATTTATGGCTGTGTGATGTATTATTTTGAGCTAATTTACACTGTTATACAAGCTGCATACTCACTACTTTACATTGCAGCAAAGTGTCTTTTCTTCAGTTTTGTCACATGATAAGATATAATCAAATATTTACAAAAATGTGAGGGGTGTACCAGAGATGGGAACTCAAGTTAGAGACTTGGACTCGAGTGCAACTTAAGTCACACACACAGTGACTTGAGACTCGAATTGAGTCTCCATCCTCAAAATACCTCAGATTCGACTCTGACTCGAGGTGCGGGACTCGTGAATGTTTATTTTTTAGGAAATTTCTGATGAGCCGTTATTCCCTCCCTCAGTTACCTATAACCTGCCTACATATCACGTAACATCTGCTGCGTGCAGCTGCACGTGAGAGAGGATAACAAACACCGGCAGCTGCTGTGCCATTCATTATAAACTTTGGCTTTAAAACTTCATACAACAAGACCCAAACAAACAAGCACTGAATGCAAATATGTGATGAGTAAACCAGTTTAGGTCAGCATTGGCCATCTAACGTTAGCTTGCTTCTTGCTTGGTGGTGGTCGATTAACGTGATCATTTACGTCCCGCTGGCTGCCATCATGTTAATTGTTGCCGTTGGCTTGAAAGAGGTTACAGGTTTTTTGTTGATCATTTAGCCTAACCTTACAGGTTTATTTAGTTAAAACATTACACTGGTGAGTCTGCAGGGTGCGTTGACTTACAGAAGTTTAAGCTGTCATTGATTGCATTGCACATTATAGTTGTGTTCTGTGAAAAACAGGTTACAGTTTATTGTTTTGAGAGTCTGCAGGGTGTGTTGACTTAAATTAGTTTATAAGCTGTCATTTACTACATTGCACATTACATGGTTGTGCTCTGTAAGTTAAAAACAGGTTACAGCTTTAGTGTTGACCATGTAACTTTACAGTATTATTTAGTTAACTTTACATTGGGTTTTAAACTCAGCAGGGTTTGTTGACTTACAATAGTTTATAAGCCATTAATTGTAGACACATTGTACATTAGGCTACATGGTTGTGCTCTCTAAGTTAAAAAACGATTTATTGTTGATTATGCAAAGTCAGAGTTTTATTGACTTGCAGTATTTAATAAGCTGTCATTGACTGAATTGCACATTACATGGTTGTGCTCTGTATATGAAAAAACAGGTTAACAGTATTCCTTATAGCTATGAAGTTTTGTTAGCAACCTGGATTGAACACAGCAGGTGATACAACATTTGTAATAACCATGAGAGACTTGAGACTTGACTTGGACTCTAGCTCAGACACTTGTGAGCATCTCTGGGGTGTACTCACTTTTGTGAGATAATGCATGAAGCTTTGTTGGTGAGTGAAATTAAGAGGTATTTTATTTTTCTCAAGATACTTCTTATGTGTCTCTGCAGCGGGCCTGCACCGTCATGGCGGGCCTTCTCCATTTCTTAGTCATTGCAAGCTTTGTATGGATGCAGCTGGAGGCGCTTCAGCTATACCTGTTGGTCCGGAGGCTCTCCAAGGTGCAGGTCATCCAGAGAGATGGCCTCCCCAGGCCAATCCTTTACCTGATTGGCTATGGTGTTCCATTTGTGATTGTGGGTATTTCTGCACTGGTATATTCTCATGGATATGGTGCTACTGAGGCAGGGGTGTGAGTACAACAATGTTATATGCACTCATTCATATTTTCCTGTATAACTGATGTTAATCTAGGTTGAAAAGATTGTTTATTGTTGTGTGTTTGATTATGTTGCAGGTGCTTGCTCTCTAAACAACGCAATTTCAACTGGGCTTTAACAGGCCCTGTGATTTTTATCCTTGGAGTGAGTATATTACATATAAGCAATTGCATCCCTTCTATTTCTCCAACTTTAAAGGGGTATTATGTAATTTTCAGCAGCCACTAGCAGTGCGGTTTTAAGATTGCACCAGGTATGTGCTTGTATGCGTACTCAAACTCATGAGTGAGAAAAATCCACTCATGAGCGTCACACAACATGCTTGAAATGCAGGTAAACTCTCACTGCACCGTTACAGTAATATTTTTAATCTGCTTGAGGTTGAAGTAATACATGCATATTACAAGATAAGCATGTATTATACGATTTAGCCATCGTACACATCGGGGTGCAATAGCTTGCCGCTTTTCGATAACTATTTGTTATTCTTTCACTGGAGGCTCAGCAATATGAGCACAGGAAAATGTATGGATGATAATGAAAACAGTTATTCAGCTAGACCAGGGGTAGTTACAGTTGCCTTCTTCTAAATTCAAATTTTTTCTCCATATTTATCATCTCTGTTGCACTTGTCAGACAAACCGGACAGAAAGTAAACTCCTTTGATTGCTGCAAAAATGAGGATCAGTTCAAATTGGGAGGGGCCACTCGTAACCCCCCCGAAAATTGAATGTTTTAGTTTGGCCCAGTCTCACAGACACACAGAGAGCGCTCTGTTGCAGCAGATCATAAAGTACTATGATTGATACTGCCTAAGGCAGGCTGATATAAGACATTATTTTTTCTATATTTATATCATTTTGACAACCCTAATAATAATGTCAAAAATAATTAATTATGGCGGTTGATCATCTGTTTTTTCACTAACTTAATGTAATATTAAACAACATTGCCGCATCTGCCAATATTGTAGGACTGAGTTTGCTTTCTCGCGTGCAACTTAAAATGTCTCTGCGTGCCCATGCTGGTACACGTGCCATATGCTGCCAACTCCTGAGCTAGACTGAATATTATAAATGAGATTGTTGCCACACTTTATGTCTACAATTAGACCGCAGTAAGGAATATTACTGTAGTGAATGGGTCTTCAGTTGTCCCCATTATGTCTTTACCCTTAGTCTCAACTCATATAAATTCTCATGAAGGCACATTATACTCTATTCATAGTTACAAGGACCTGCTACCGCCACCACACACTGAAGAGCAGTAGGCTTTCCTACTTTTACTTTCATTCATTCTTTACAAAAATATATTTCTTTAGAATTGAAGGTTCATACGGAGGTCTCTAATGTATTTATTTATTTATTTTTGAACAGTGCCTGTTCACAGGGGCTGATGTGTTCCTCCCTGCTCTTTTGTTCAAAATGTGCTTCATACATTGATTTCACCTACTCACCTACTTTCAGTGGTTGGCAAGAGGTGGCGGCGGGCCACATAAATTAATAAAAAAATACTGTGATAGCGGCTGATGCTGAAATAGATCTCAGTCATGACAGCAACAGTTACTCACATAATCACTTCCTCTTAAGTGATTGTGAAGTGTTTTATTTAAAGTCGAATTGAGAGCTTTTACTTTGAAACATTCTAAAAGACATTAAAAAGAGTCTGTGACTTGCTTCACACACCTCTTGAAAAACAGCCTCAGGAACGTGATTCCCCTGAATGAGAAGCAAAGGAATTTCCTTTGCCTGGACATGCTGGGGAAAAGAAAATCACTGTCCATAGATTGTTGGATACATATAAAATAATATATATATTGTGTAAAACCGAACACACAGCCCTCCGATTGAAAGGCATGTACACTGCTTAACTGGGAACTGAACAATTGTTTTTTAAACTGTTTTTTCAAACTACTTTGCCGATCCCTGACCTACAGCAGTAATAACATTGAAATAACACGACAATTCATGACAGTCTCAGAGATTGTGTCTTTTCCTTTTTCTTTAAGCTCAATTGGATATTGTTCTGTGCTACTCTATGGAGTCTGAGACCCACCTTGGCCAACATGAAAAGTGATGTTTCTCAATCCAAAGACACCAGGTATGAGTGCTGAACAAGTGCCTTTGCATCTAAATGATTAATCTGTTTGACATATGTGTGACATTGGATTTGACTTGTTCAAAAGAATAGCTTGTTTCAAGGGAAAGGTGTTGTTTGCTTACTTGAAAGTTCAAATTTATAAATAATGTACATACAATATTAATACACCACAGAATCTACACAATGTTCATTTGAATGTATATTATATGTAATGCAGATATGATATTAACTGTAATGTACACATAGTGAGAAAGTAGTATATTTTGAAGAAATTCATTGTAGGGGTTATAATGATTAGGAGGTTTGTGAATATAAATTAAAATAGTTCTTGGGTTAGAGTAGGAGTAGGGGTAAAGTGTGCTCACAGTTGGGCTTTGACTAAAGTAAGGGATGACATTACATAAAAAGGCATCATAAACACTCTACTTAGTAGCCATCTATGTTGAAAGGCTTACACATTCTTATGATAAAAACTCTTTAATTTCTCATTGTTTACAGGCTGATTGTGTTCAAGATCCTTGCCCAGTTTGTCATTCTGGGCTGTACCTGGATTCTAGGCCTGTACCAGACTAACCTTTTCTTCCAGGTCCTCTTCATTTTCCTCAACTCCCAGCAGGGCACCTTCCTTTTCATCGTCCACTGTCTGCTCAATAAGGAGGTAGTCTTAAGCTAGATCAGTCACAAAATGTAATTTAACTATCGGTATTAGGGTAATATTATTACTACTAGGGATAAAAGCATGACGGTAGCCTACTCGTTTTTTAAGGTACCATGGATCCAATACATTAAATAGGGCTACTTGTGCAGCTGCAGCGAGAGCTCTGCCTGGACTCGTTAAAAAGAAAGGGAGTAATACTACATTTGCAAAAAAACAATGTGCAAACTGTGTCATTGAACTTTTCAGACTAAAGGTAGAAACACATGGAATGAAGCACCTCAGACAGACGTCCAGATTGAGTGAGATTCAGTTCACATTACATTAACAATGTCGATAACAATCGTTATTCCTTTTATATCCTATACACGTCACTATTGTTTGTTTTTTTAACGCTACATGTGTTTTTATGTAAAGGGGTGTATTTTGAAGTATGGGAATTATTGTTTAATTTTTTTACCGTGGTTTTGAATTGGGTATTGAGAATCGTGGAATTTTATTGGATTTGGTATTGACTACTAAATTTCCGATGTCGTAACATCCCTAAATACTACACAGACAACATGAATAGAATATTAAGTTGCATTTGTTAAACAGATGAGCTATATTAACCTATAGGTTTTGATATTGTGGATATTTAATGTTATTATGCTGATGCTAGCATTTATGTACATTTTTTTTTGTGTTTGGTTCTCTAATTTGTTTGCTCCAGGTGCGAGAGGAGTATATAAGATGGATGACATGCTCTTGTGGAAAACAGAGATCTGTGGTAAGTCCCTGAAAATACACTCCACTCAATTTATTAAAACTATTTTTTTTTTAAAAGTTGTATTACTGAAAAGTAAAAAAACCTTACATGTGCGGCTTTGTATCCCTTACTATACATGACACATCCTTCATGAATCTATTTAAATGACACATGTCCACAACTAATTTTGCCATGCTATATTTGGTGTTTTGTATGTGAAAATGATGAGCTATCCCTCTAGCAACAGATAGGTAATTACTGTACTAAGACTGCATATCAATTTCAGCACTACTACGAGTAATAGTACTGTAGTACTAGCAGTAGTCATGTTGCAGCAGTATAACCAGTATAATACTTATTGTAATATTTTTTTTCAACAGAAAGATGCACCTTCAGTCTCTGAGGATTTGGACAAGACTGTGCAATAATCAGATGGGGTCTGGCTATTTTCATTGTCCAAGGACTGAAATGAAATGTTTTAAATTAGGCTTCAAACAGTGAGCGCTACTGTTTCCCTAATAACTGTAGTCAGGTTTATTTAGGCGTGAATTATTACACAATATACAAATAACACAATAATTAAAGTTGTACTAACAACATTGCCTAATGTCATTATGCTGAATAGACTTGAGATGTAGCTCATATGGTTTGATAGTCACACAGTATATATTTGAAAGCTTATAGAAACCTACTTTGTTTGGTCATTTCTACACTCTTATCATTACTGTACCTTAAATTAAATTAACCAATAACCATTAAATTACCTTCATAATTTAATGTTGTACACATTAGGGCTAACACAAAAGACCATAATAGTGTAAAACAGGGTTCTTAACCTTTCTGGCTGACCATCATTAAGACAAGGCCCCTGGGCCAACCGGTAGGCTACTACCAGCGGTGTCTCCCCTTTCTGAGGGTCTCATGTGCCCACACAGATCTACCTTTCCCTGCCTCCTGCATGTTTGTACACCTCACACACTCAAAACAGTGCCAGTGCAGGCGCTCTGCATTTGTCTATTTTATTAACAACAAAAGACACAGTTCTGTGAGTCATGATCAAGTTTCTGATAATATGACTGTTATTAGCCTACTTAACGGCAAACCAGAGATTACAGATCCCATGTAGGTGGTTGCCAACATAAAAAAAAAATGCAGCGCTTTGCTCTTTTTCTAAATTCAACCAAAAAAAGGCATTGCTGTGCGGCTCACGTTTTTGAACCTGCAAAGTGTTTTCTGTCTGATCGGGGCCTGATTCTTCTTTGTCGTTTTTTAGCGGTTGGCATCACCGCCATCTACTGGATTAAACAGTGAAAAATATTTACAGTGTCCACCGAAAGTGGGGTTCCTGACTCCCAGGTTAAAAGCCACTGGTGCAAAATATTTTTTTTAACTCCTGAATATTTTATATTCATATTATATTATATATAATATATTATATTATAAAATGAGTCCCAAAATATTACAAGTCATCACAGTGTTAGAAAACACTTGTAAGACTTTGAAATTGTCACCATCTCTCCACCCAATTAATTTGCCTGGGTGTGGGAGCCTTCTCAAACATACTACTGCCCACACTCTCAGCCAGTCACTGTCTAAAAAAACAAACTTTCTACAAAGTAAAAACATTCATGTCTCAGTTGTTTCTTTATGTTCCCATTTGTATTGTATTTACATGAGAGCTGGGACGTTTTGAGGTGTGTCAAACTTTACAATACAAATTCAAGGGATGGGCAAAGCCAAGGATATCCTCTCTCATTTACATTGTATGCTTTTAAATTGTATAATACAGTGATTTAGAATTACAAAAGAATATATTTATTAGATTGGTAGTATGAAAAAACACTCAGGAATGCAACGATAAACTTTTACTTATTTATCAAAGAGGTTGCTAGAAGAGTGCACTCCCACTCTCCTCGCACCAGGTGTGTCTGAGGGCATGTGGGTGAGGAACAAAGAGTTGAAAGAAGGAAAGAATTTTTTTTCCCAATAATATAATATAGTGTAAATTTTATTATAAAAATGGGTACAATGTATGTAATGAAGTGTTTTTGTTTAGTATAATATCAGCTTTCTTTAAAATGCATAGAATGGTATTGTAACTATGCGGAATCTTTCATGAAATAAAACCCTGAAATTGAAAACTTTCCTTTGTATATTTACAAACATTATTATTAATACTAGCTCACAGGGAAAAGCTACTCACACACCACCTCTCACCCTCTCTTTCTCAAACTGAGCCACCTGTGCTGCACTTACAAATCCTCATATGGACACTCTTTTTGTCCATTTAAACTGTTTATGAGGCTATACACAGATAAAATGGATATAAATATCGGCTCCCACATAACTCCAACCCTGCTCACCCATCCTCTTTGCTCTTGAAACGTAAAGACTTGTGCATACTGTTGCAGTTTATTTTCAATTTAATTCAAATGTGAGAGTGCATTGTTGCGATCTCTTGAATGTTTTGTTTAATGTGTTCTGATTTGTGAATGCATAAACTTGATGCCGCTGACCTGCCACACAGTCACGCATTAATGTCAAAGATGGTGCTTTCTGGCAGGGCCGTGCAGAGACCTTTGGAAGGGCAGGTGCTCAAAGTATAAAAGGGGCACATGGAACAAGGATTTAAATAGTGTTGTTTTCAAAATAATGATACAGAAATATATATCATTATGTACTCCTTGCTGATATGCGTATACTGATGCTTCTATCGGTAAATCAACAAATGCTGTGATACAGTTTTGAGAAAGACACACAGGCAGGGAAATGCACATTTTGGTGAGCAGCGGCTCAAGTGAAAAAAACGGCACTTGTCATAATTATTTATGATTTTTTTTGACAAAATCTTAAATATATTAACACAACTCTGACTTCCTTACCAATTTATTTTAATTCCCACTTTTGCAAATGTTTAACCCTCAACATTTTTCTACAAAATAATCACACAAGAGCAGCAACAGCAAAGTCAACTCTGCCACAATGTGCATGTTTTTTATGCTACTAGTATATATTTAGAATAAATGACTGCACCAAGGAGAGGGACATAGTTTCACTAATTATTTGTTTATTTTTCACAAGGCAATAAATCCTTTTAATTGTTTTGGTCTTGTTGGATCACATAACACTTAGTTTGTTAGGACTTGGTTTCACATTTGAGGGAGGGCTGTCTGTATCATGTAAAGATCTATCAGCATGCAACAAACTAATAGAATGGATAGTTAATAGATGAGGAGCCTCTACGATCAGAAATATAAAGTTACTGCTTAAGGCAGGACACTTTTTCATATAGTGGTCAAATTTCAAATTTGGGTCTATTTTGCTTCCATGTCTTCTTTTACTCTCATAGAAAGAAAACTTCCAAAATACACATGTAGATGGAGTTTACCCTGTATATTAAATAGAACATTTCAGGGGAAAAGAATCTTGATGTAAGTCATTAACTGGGGAAGGTCTGTGGTGACATGATTTAGTTATTTTCTTTAGCCCATTCACCTGCAGTGACTTGCCAAATGTGCGCAAATTAGCACATTTTAATTAGTTAACGCCTAATTTGCATATCAATGTGGCGATCGTCATTACATTATTAGACACAAATTTTACTGTATTCACCTGTTGTGTCTCCATTAAGTAGGCAACAGTAACAGTAGCCTGTATGACCAACCATGATCCTTAGCTTGACTTTAGCTAATTATTTTAGCTCAGCTCATGAGTCATGCATGTTAGCAGTGAACTCGAGGCACTGGTAGTTTACTTTTGTTGGTCTTTAGTTCATCACCACTCACCTCCGCACAAGCCAAGAAAAACACTGCTGGGAGGGGCTGCTGCGGGTAGAGGCGGAGTGAGAGAGAGAGAGAGAGAGAGAGAGAGAGAGCATCGGAACAGACACAGGCCCAATCCCAATCTCCACCCTCACAGACTCACAGACTTTGAGGCGCGTTCCCGGGAAGTCCGTGAGGGCTTAGGGCTGTCCCACTGTCAAATCGTCAAGTGCGCGAGGGCTCTCTCGCGGACATTTTGAGCCCTTTTTAGACCCTTTCCGTAAGTCCGCATTTCTGCAGACTTTGGCTGAGGGAATTGCCCACAGTTCATAGCGGTATGACGTGAAACACGGGGGTTACCAGGGGAAGCCCGGAAGCGAGACAAATATCACGGCAAATACGCCTATATAGGAGAAGAAGAAGAAAACGGTAAACAAACAAGCATTGACACCAACGCTGATGTTAATATTGTTAGAATTTTCCTGAACTTAAGATGGTGCATAGAACACATAAAGTCAGAGGAATACACCTTATTAGCCTACACACTTTGTTTATTCAACTATTTATTTTAGTTTTTACTTAATGATGTGTGTTTTGACCAACAATAGTGTCGGCCTATTCATGATTATTGACAAATATATTGACATTTCCCGCTCCTCCACTCTGTAGAGTGGATGTCACTATAAGAGCCTGCAGGACTTCATTAATCAGACAAAAGCATAAAATAAAAAGTGTGCAGCGTTTTTCAGCGTTGTCAAGGTAACGTGATAAAGTGGGAAAGGGCCGTCCCGTTCCTAGTTACAGCATTTTGAGTCCTTGCAGCCTCTTGCACTCAGTCACTTTCCAAGTGACGTCAGTAAAGTCTGTGAGGGTTCAGGGCTTAGGGCTTAGGGGGGTGATTGGGATTGGGCCACAGTCTCATCTCCCGACCTGATATTTCGATTTTTTATTTAGTAAATATATTTGTTTGACAGGAAAGCTGTGCGCAAACAGGAATAGATATACTGTATATATAAATTCATTTATTTAAAAAAAAAGCATCCTGGAAAAAAGGGCACTTTCTCTTGAGGAAGAAAAAGGGCAGGTGCTTGAGCCCCTGTTGATGTCTATGTGTGCACGTGCCTGCTTTCTGGTAACACAGTAACACAGCGTTACTTGGATTAGTAACTGTAATATTATTACCGGTTACTGAGAAATGCATTACTCCCCAACACTGGTTGCAACACTTATTGTAAAATGATGAATACTGCTGAAAAGACGAAAGACAATCAGTCAATAAAATAGGTTTTAAAAAATTTTAATCACTGCAACTACCTGAGGTCCTTAAGCATACAATCATAAATGTGCACAAAAATAATAGACTGATTATTGGAAAGATACACAAATACACACACACACACTCATAGAGGTACGCATACAACCAAATACATCATCCCCTCTGGGCTTCAGACTGGTGGAGATGATAAAATATTTTTATTGCTCTTTAGCATCCTTGGAAGGCACCACTGATGTGCACTCCACTTTTGGCAGAGAGTCACTTTCCCATCCTGTCATTGCAAACATTAATCACTATACTTTATTTTTTTTTCTACATGGATACAGCACTTTGTTCAGAATTACTGTAACATTAGTCCATTTGTCAAGTTTGTCTTTGGAATTTATCTTGTTGACATATGAATTTCTATATGTGCTGCTTTTTGCCTGTTCTCTTTAAATTAAAGACAGACATCACCGGTCATATAAGCTACTGTTTGCACTAGAGGAGTAGACCAGCAAATGCTTTAATGTAATGGCTATACTCTCTTTCAGTAGATAATATATAGCACAAAAAACTTCACATCAGAAATTAGGGATTTCATAAAGCAACTTGCTATTTGCCTTTAAATTTATACATATAAGAAATACTGTACACAGATATCACCGGCTGCAGCTTGCTTTGTCTTCAGTAGTGCAATGCATAGGCCTATTTCTACCTCAAGGGTGCAGCATTTAATCATATGTAAGATAGTCATTTTTAAGACATCACCCAATTTAAATATTTGCTAAAGTGTGAATCCCAGCATGTCCTTTTGAACACAACATGTATTTCCCATTGAAATGCAGTCTGCGAAGGCAATTTTGTTTATAACTTGAGGTCATGGCTTTTTTAGCACACAATCATATTTTGTTTTGTTTTTTTTCCCAGAAAGTATTAAATAATGGGGTTGATGAACAATGATGATAAAGAGGGGAAAAGCTTTGAAGCGGGAGGAAGTCATTTCATCAGGACATTCATCCCAATATTAGAAAAGATCAAGGGAACATTCCCTGCACCCTTTGTATCTGTTCTAATTATTTTTACCATCAATTCCGTGTCAGGCTGCTGACAAAGCAGAGGGGTGATCATGGTAAAGAGCTAGTGGCTCTAAATGCTGGATGACACTTCTCAGTCTTATCCATTTTTCGAGGATAATGAGGACCGGCCAATTACCCAATAGAGCCACAGTGGAGTGTCTGGGGTCGCAGATTACAGAAGCTGCAGAAATCCCCAGTGGAAATTTGGGCAAAGAATGGAAATAAATAACTGCAACCTTGGTGCTTTTAAGCTACAGCCACTTAACTACACTTAGCTAGACACTTACAAGTCCAATTTTGAGTAGCTAACAGTGAAGAAAAGTATTCAGAGGGGGTTCTGAAGTGGTTTTGAACAGTGCCAATCCCTCATTTGTTACCTCAGTAGCTGCTGACATTTTAAGCTCTCTACACACGGAACCCACTCAGCTTATTGTAATTACTAGGAATACTCCATAATAACCTACCTGGAAATCTACATCAATGATAAGCAAAAGGCAAGGCATTTTATTTGTCAGGAAGTCAGCAGTTGTAGGTAAAATAAGCTAGCACATAAGCTAGTTTAGAGGTCTGTGATTGGCTGGCATTACTTCACCAGTGTCTTTGATTCTTCCTGGTGAAAATTTTGTAACTACATCAGTCACCTAATATGGCTGAGCTTCAGTTATGTGAGTCAAATCCAACACAGGGGAGGATTCACACCAACCTTATTTGGTCGTTACATTTAGTTAATACAAACCCTAGAGCATTTACCCCCCTGGGTGCAGTTTGTTTGGGTTGGTGTGAACACCGGACTTGAACTCTGTGGACCAAACAACCGCTCTCTGATGTCAAGTGAACTCTGGAGGTGTTCCTTTCTGGTGTGAACACCATTCAAAGGAATTACTGTTCTCTTTCATGCATTATTGTTGTCATTTAGAATAATGCATATTTATCATTTATTGTTTTATTACACTTTCAGTTTGCCAAAAGAAGAAATATAGAGTATACTGCAACACTCAAGAACAGAAGGTGAGGAGTTTGACTGTCGCGGCACACCTATCAAATGGTAAGGGGGCTCAAAGCGGACAGAAACCTCCCATGGAGCAGAAAGGCAATACTGGCTTGATCTTGATTTTGAATATGTATAGGCTTATATAGAAAAAGTACACTAAAAATATGAGAGATACTACATAAACTACTATAACAACAAATATGTACAATATATAATAATATTAATAATAATAGGCTAATTATTATATGTAATATTTATTCTGAAAAGGTGAGCACCTTTTAGACTATTGAACTTTTTAAATATGTAGCATTAATTAATTAATTCAAGGAGATACATAATGGATTCTGTAAACGTAAGATGCGTTTAATCCTTTGATAGCCTATTTGCATGGGCCAACTATGTTTTGCATGTTTGGTATGTATCTAGTCCACTTTGTAGGCTATGGCAAATGCAAACAAGTGGTATGTGTGTCCCTCTGATGCAGAGATTATTCCTTGAAATGCCTGCATTACTAAATTATTTATTACCCGCTGTCTTATGAGCCTTTAATTTGCGCGGTACTCTAAAGTCTGCTGATATGCGCTCTAGACCAACACCAACATGAAGCTGACGGTGCTGCATGATGTATGATATCCAGGTAGACATATGCAGGGGTTCGTTGTCATTTTAAACGGCGACTTTATGACCAGCCGAGGAACATTTCCACCCCAATGCACCAATGCATTTGTTTACAATTTCTGGACCGTCTGAGTTTGTGCCCCTGTGAAATCAAACCGGACCAGTTGGAAAATTGAAACAAATTATCGTCCTCGTTTTGGTTCGATCCAGGAACCGGACTTTTGGGTGTGAACCGCCCTAAAACGCTCTCTCTGATGTAGTTTTCTATGACTACCACTAGATGTTGCCAAAGGGCCATATTTTACTGATTGTACCTTTTAACTGTGTGGGTTTTATGACAGCTTTGGGTTTTAATATTCCTAAAACTGCTCCTGCTGTGAACAAGCCCTGCTGATTGTGCATCTCACATAATAGCTATTATCCACTGCTGGTTCTATGCATTAACTTGCATTGGCATTGATGTAAGCAACCCACATATAACAGCACCACTGAAATCCAGGAAAATGTATACATTCTGTTGGAAGAGAAAGTTTAAGCAGTGTAAGTTTCCTTTGCAATGATGTTTTATTCAGAGAATAATCATTAAAACAGGGCAATATAAGTCGATATACACTTTGCATTTCACCACCTTTAGCTTTCCCTTTTATGCACATAGTATAAGTTTATGCCATGAGTTGTATGTCATTTACACAGCAGCACTCTTCCCAGGAGCCAGTGCAGGAACAAATGTTTAATGCATACATATTTATGATGCAATAAGATTGAATCAAACAATGTCAAATTTTGACACACTTTCTGTCAGCATACTGAATGTCATGAATCTGCATATTGCTTTGGATATTGTACTCTGACAAACCAATGTTATTATATTAATATGTAGAATAAACACCTGTTGTGGTATGTGGTATGAGTGTGCACATCAATGTGGGTGAGTTAATTAACTGTATTTAAAGTGGATGTTTGTTGTTTTTCAATGATTCCTCAATAATTTGTGAGTGTGTGTGTTTGTGTGATTATATGTTTGCATGCATGAAAGTGAATTGTAAGAGAGTCGTTCAATGATAGCGTCTGTAAGGATCAGCTGGAGCTCTGGCGTTTGGTCTGCTTGAGTGCTGATTGCATCCCAGTTGAGTCTTGTGATGATGCCCTCAACTCTGTCCAGGCATAAGGCCACTGATGACACAGCCAACATTCACACTCTTAAAAACCCTATTCACAACCATTTATTTGGAGTGTCTTAACACTGAATCTATCAGCTTTCTCTTATGTTCCTGGAAAACAACTTAATTCAGTTAGTGAATAACACAATCCATCACTGTGGAAGTATCAGGTCATTAAGTTCTATAATTTGCAAATTCACTTCCCTGCTTCAAATGTCTACATTCTAGACAAGAAATTAGGGCAGTCTCCAATGTTGTATTTTCCGTGAACTATACATTTTCCCTTCATATTTCCTGTAGTTCATTTAGGCCTTTTATCTAAAACCCAGTGTAGTGGGGTCGAATTACTTAGCATTTCTAACAACCAACAGACCAGTAAATTTGTTATCTAAATCAATAATGTGTGCATCTTTGCCGAGCTGGGGCTGTAAAAGGCAATAATGTTAATGGATTGAAATCAGAGTTACAAATGCACAAATATTTCCAAGACAAATGTTTCAGGCAATCGTGCCACCGTGGCTCTGACATGATATTCATGCCATAGCCGCCTGCGAAAGAAATAATGGACATCGTGAGGAGTGAAAAACAAGAGAATACAGTGCTCAGGGTTAGCTTCAGAGTCTCTGCCTCGCTCACTCTTTGCTCCTCTTCTCAATACTATACTTGGTTACCATGGAAACACACTTGCAGCGCTTGAGTCGTGAGGCCAGACAGCTGAGATACCTCGTCTGGTAAACAGTCCTGCAATCTCAACTGAATATGTTGGGTGTGCGTGTTTGAGTTTGTCACATTATGTAGATGTCAGCCAAAGGTAATGGGAGCCGGAAAGGTGGCAGGGCCGAGGGTGGAACTGAGACCGCAGCTGTACGAACCTTTCCTAGTGCAAGCTGTGATGTTTTACTTCACTGACATTTAAGCAACAGATACGGTATGAGCCTGTTTAATCGACTAGACTGGGAACATAATAAGGTGACACATGTAACTAACTGTAGGCATATCCTAATGTTTCTTTTCAGGCACTATACAGTCATAAAGGGAGAAAAGATACGCAGAGAATCAGTAGGCAGTGTTAAACTTCACTCTCCATTTATATTAGAAAAGTTGGAAGATTTTCATGGTATACCGTGCCTCCTACACCTAAACTTCATAGTCTTGTCTACATTTTTAGAGTAGTCATTTCATGCCTATAATTATCATTATCATGGCTGGAACTTAACTAAGATTCTATTTATAAGATAGGTCTAATGATCTTTATTGTCTTTGAAGATAACCTGATGTAATGTGTAAAACACTGCTGTGTATGCACACTAAGCATCATCTGCACAAAAACGATAACATGCAGACCAGGACGGTCCTTAATGCCAATGAAATCAAGAGTAGGTGAGTGCATAAGCCATCTGTCATCCAGCAATCACAATTATAGACAAAGCACGCATACCTACATTTTAGTGTTTGGTTTGTCAAAATAAAGATGCTGAAAAGTGAGACTGGGGCTAAAGCAAACAGATTTTAAAGACACTTAAAAGGCAGAGTGTCCTGTGACTGGCCTCAAAAATAAATCTGTTCAGCAATTTCAGCACTTAAACACCGGGAAAATTGGTAAGTGGAACAAAGTCATGTAAACCTTGACCCACCTAGAAGCAAGCCTGTATGGATCAAGAGTAACTTTTTTCTGCTACAGTGTACATGTCTGCTCTGTAAATCACTTGTCCTGTGTTCACCTTAGGGGGAAAAAATCAGAAACCAAAAGGGTGGATTTTATATTTTTTGGGTTCACGATGGTGCCCCCTAGTTTTAGATTAATTTGATGAAATACTATTCCGGTATCCACCTACGTAGACTGAGACCTTTTTTCAGCCAACCAAATCTTGCACAATGCGGTGTTCTCTAATAGGAAGATTGTCACACTGAGCCAGACAGCAGCCTGCCACACAACACAAGAGCCACATTAGCTTTCCTCCTTCTAACTTCAAAACATGAACATATGTCTTGTCCAGAACCATAGCTTGTTGAATGAGCGACCAAACGCCACTCACCAGGGATATGTGCTCTGCTAACGCCAGTTGGCTAGACACCAAATGACTTGCTCTGCAGGAGCACATTAAACAGCATGTAAACATACCTTCAAAAGTTATGTCGCTTGGGCCAGATGTTGGTGTTGTCCTCAGTATTCAATACAACTAACATGCTGTCTGCCCCTGATATGCAGGCTATAGCACAAATTTGTTTTTCTCTTACCTACGGTGTAACAGCTAATGTCAATCAAACATAGACAAGCCCCTCCAGCCTGAAGAAAAATTACATTTCTGATATTTCCCTTAAGACCTTCCTTTTAACAATAAAAAGCTATTAACAACACATTTACATATTTTTGACTACAAAAAAGGATGACTAAATGTGCTTTCAGTTGGACTTGTGGAAGAAACACATGAACCTAAGAAGTTTCCCAGGAAAAGTAGAAAAAGAGCTGAAAAGTGTAGAGAGGAATGCACCGAGCTGGAAAGATTTCTGGAATGGGAAAGCATCTGAAATGAGATTCATTAAAGGAGCAGCCAATGTCATAGCCCCCAAACCTTAAGTAGTGGCACGATGACAACCCCACTTGCCTTCACGCTAGTAGTTAGCCTCACAAGAAAGGATCCAAAATTAGTCCCTGGCAGTAACTTGAGAATGTAAGAGCAGCTATTAATTGTGTGGCTGTCAGGGAAAGAGGTCCATGCATCAAAGTGGCTTTGTACATGAGAGAGAAGTTAGGAAAGAATTATTTATGGCTAGACAGCTGGATGAGGCTATTAAGAAGTGCAAGCAGACAGGCCAGCATCTTGGGGTCCCGTAAGACAATCAGCACTAGCTTGGAACCTGACATTTTGAAAATGAGCCATCTCTTTACCATCATATTGACCGACTAATAACAGGGCCTGTCAATGGCCCATCAGTCTGCCCTTCTGTGTGTCCAACAAGAGACATAGTATCTGTCTATCACAAATACTGGTTAGAGAGCTATGATGTTTGGTACAGATAGATTCCTACTGATTTTAATGACCCAACTGATGTCTCATGGAGAACTACTGCCTGGGTAAATATTTTCCCTCATCACTTAGTAGTAGAGTATTAAAGGGGTGGTATTATGCTCAATTTCAGGTTCAAAATCTTAATTTTGGGTTGTACCAGAACAGATTTACATGGTGTAATTTTCAAAAAACACCATATTTTTCTCATACTGCACATTGCTGCAGCTCCTCTTTTCAGCCTCTCTGTTGTACACTCCACTCTTGAGCTACAGAGTGATGCATCTTATTTGTACCATATCTTTGTTGGGAGTAGCACATGCGCAGTTCCTAGGTAAGGACTACCCAATCAGAAGCAGAGAAGGGCGGGCCGTAAGAAACAAGGTAGTGTGATCCAAATCAAAGCCTTCAGATGGCGACCATAACCTAGCAGATGGTATGTTATGTCAGTTATGACCAGTCCACAACCACATAACATCATTGATCCACATCTTACCATCAGGACTAAACGCTGAACTGTTGCCGGTGTTCTGACGATCTAAGCTACCTTGTCGAAAATGCTACCATAGTGCAAATTGAGAGACTCGACTCGGCCCTGCTCCGTTTTCCATTGCAGTTAGTACCCAGAGATAGCGACGCCACACACAACTGCCACGACGTAATGTTCAATGCGACACACACACCAGCGATCCACACAGGTCTTAAAATATATACAGTCTACGGTTAAAACGTTTCAATATTCCTCAGAATGTAAAGACAGATAAGCGATATGAAAACCCTCCAGCTGTGTTTTCCTCTGCCGTTGTTGCTGCAGCGGTCTGTGTGACACAGCGGGAGCAGAGGGCTCTGTGAGCGGGCGGCTGGCCGGCCTCACACGCTCCTCCAGCGGGTCGCCGCAGGCTTCCCCTACAGCCACTTGCGGAGCTCCTCAACTCCGAAAATATTCATCACGTTTTTGTTCCTCCATCACTTCTCGTAAAACTGTTAATATTCCAAATCTACGCAGCTGATTTCTCACCTCAAAACTTCTCAGAAGTGGATTTAGTGATGAACTTCCATACGAAAACTGTAAAATAAACTTTCTGTTGCTGGCCTCTGGCCGGTGCAATGATGATGCAGTGAATAGTGAATATTCTCTAACTAATCAGCAGTCTGTCTGTTTTCACGTTACATTTTAGTATCCCTCAGCTCGCTTGGAACCTTGACGTAGGTGAGGTGATACGAAAAAAGTACAACTTTTCTACAATGGAAACCCAAACAAAGGCAGGTCGAGCCAAAGGGACTCCGCTCAGACTAGCTTGGTCTGAGGGCGTGCCTGGACCCCACCAGCCTTGGCAAGCTTTATGACGCTTTGCATTGTGATGTCACAAGTAAAGGAAGTGAAGGGCTGGACTACAAACGAGCTGTTTTCAAGCGGTTCTTTTGACTTTCTGTGGGAGATAGGAACTCCCTTTGGGTTGGACTTTGGGCTTTTTTACTGTGTAAACCTGTTACATGCACAAAAAAGATATACAACTCAATAAAGGAGAGGGGAAAAGCCCAAAAGCATTTACCACCCCTTTTAAGTATCTCAAAAACAAACAGCTTGATTCACATACAGTTTTCTGCTAATAGTCATTGTCCACATTCATGATATGTATCTGTGTTTTCTCCAATCCAGTCCTAAAAGTGTTAACTTGAGGCCGTTGTATCAGATGTGCAAAAGCAAAGAACAAACAAAAACTTCTTAGCCAGGGCTAATGGAGGTTGAGTCCGGAAACACTCTCCCTTGCTCTGATTTTTGCCTTATGTTCTTGTTTTTCTCTTCCAATCTACTTATTTTCCTCAATTGCATTCAGCCAATAAATGCAATCTCCAGGAAATCAGAACAGCTTATCAGAATTGACCAAATGCAGTCTAGATGGGATATTAAAGCAGGACTTTCCCTTCTTTTGAAAGCAGACTCTGACTGTGTAGATGTTGAAGAAAATGCATGGTTGAAGTGGTACCCTTCCAGATGCCATGAAATAATGATGTGGTTCAACCGTAAGAAATTGCTTCTGAGGCCAAAAGTTATTTTCCATTATTCGTATAGTGGCAGTTTTGGGTTCTAAAAAAATGTAGTTGTACTTTGTGGAAGCACATCAGATAGCTCATCACACATCACTGCATGTCCACCTAGTAGGATCAGTAGATAACATACTTGTTAAGCATCATGCCAAGACAAGTCATTATGCTATTGCTTAACACTAGAGGCATTGATAATGAGAAAATATTAATGAGAATCTCAGTACCACATCAGTCTCTGCAGCTAATAGTCCTCCAAAAAAAGACAGAGATTGAGAGAGAGCGAGTTAATGAACTGAAGTATACACGTGTGTTTGCATGTGTCTGTGTGCGCTTGCTTTTGTGAGTGGGAAAGACAAGGAGACAAAAAAAAACCGGCAAGTGAGAGGTGGGGAGGGGATGAGTGTTAATTGAGTATGATCACACCTCCAACATATTCCTTCATGTGAAACAGGCAGAATCAACCTCCCTGCCGCCCACAGACTTGGGCAGAACACCATCATGGCCTTCTGATCCCATTGCTCTGCATTTGCACCTCTTTTCTTTTTTTTAACAGATTGATTCACAAACTGCTGCGGACTTATTCACCTCATCCCCCTCGCCACTCCACCTTTCATTCTTCCTAAGGCTTCATATGTTTATGAATATATTACTCAGTAAAGTAGGGAGCTGACAAAAGAATGGACCTGTGATCACCTTAATGCAGGCAGACCCAGAGGTTAGTTTAAATGTACTGGGAGCTTGGGGTAATAACTGTTTCTTTGTGCATCTTTCATTGCTCTAAATCACTGCAATGTGCTTACAACATGTGATGCTTTTAGCATGGGTGTTTTTTAGTCAATAATTCACCGCCCTGTTTGCGGATGTGACTGAATCTGTCAAAATAGAATTATTCATATCATGAAGCAAAATCCTGCTTCCTTACTCTCGTCCTTTTCTCTGATCCACCTCTTTTGACTTTTTACAGCAGCTTCTCTTTCTTACTGTAATTACCACTGAAGAATTAGAAAGGCTAATCAGGTTGTTTGTGGTTTCACAAGTTTGACTGTCTGTCTGAAATGTCTGTTGAATATTGGTCTTTTAATGGTGAAAGGAATATGGGATAGTGCAGTATACATGAGTCTACCTCACATCAGCGATAAATTGCTGTCTTTGTCATTCTCCAATGTACTGCATGCCCATGTATGCTCCCTAATAATTAATTCACATGATATTTCATTATTTCAATACCATTCGCTATTTTATTTAGCACACAAAGTGTGTCTGCAGGAATTCACTTCAGTGAAAAACATGCCAGCTGTAGAGGCAGATGCCCACTGCAGTTCAACTACTCTACGCAGAGGTCTGTGCATCCTCCACCTCTCTCTCTCTCTCTCTCTCTCTCTCTCTCTCTCTCTCTCTCTCTCTCTCTCTCTCAGCCTGCCTCTCCCGCCGTGTTGCTGAGCTTGCGACGATAGCAGTGGATGAAAAATAAAATCTCTCTCTTTGCTTTCGGCCAACAGACGCTTACTTCGGAAGGAAAATAAGTGAAGGTACTGTACAAAAAATGCACGTTTCTGTCTTACAATTTCAATATCATTTAAAAATGTATGCTGTCTTGGTTTGATAAATTATATGCGATGGATGTAAGCGACGGCAGAGCAAGCATGCACCTGCTTTACAGACTCCCAACGCTGTGCTGGGTTGAGTCCTCTTGGTGCAACAGAAGCCCATGTGGTTTAATTTACGAGGGCATGAGACCATGTTTTTTTTCTGTTTGGGATTTGAGCAGACTTGTGATATTGAATAATGATGTACGTGTATGGAAAAAGATTTCCCCCGTTTTGCTACAGTTGTTGCTGTACAGGCACAACGTGCTATTTATGTTTGGGTTCTAAATAGATTGAAAGTGTCAGACGAATGCAGGCTGGTATTTATGCCGAGTTCTGCGGGGTTAGGGTGGACGGGCAGAGTATACGCGCCATGGACAGATGTGCGAGAAAGGATTTAGTATCTAGGGAGGAATCACGCAGGGGATAAAACTGGCGATGAGTGCGTGCGTGTGAATGTGTGTGTGTTATAGCTTGTGATTTTGAGGGTGAATGCCCAAGATGTCTTGACCACACTTTACCTGCAATGAGGTTTTCGGTGTCCGCTGCCTTTAGTTCTTTTGTGCTCGTGCGTGCGTGTGAGTCGGTAAGCGAGCGAGCGAGTGAGAGAGAGAGAGAGAGAGAGAGAGAGAGAGAGAGAGAGAGAGAGAGAGAGAGAGAGAGAGAGAGATTTCCTGCCAGCAGCAGCAACAGTGTCCGACTAGTGACCGATGGACCACACAGATTCATTCGCCCACACATTTTAGACTGCCAGGCACAAGCAACTGTGACCAACATTTTAAAATCATCATCAAAATACCACTACGTTGTATAAATGAATCGCTAGTGTCTGTACACAGTTAAAGGCTCGTGTGTCTTCCAACGGTGGACAGGATGCAGATCTTCAGCACCATGGACAAGGCATTGTGCTGACCAAGCACAAAACAGGCTTTGCTGGGCTGTAAGAGCCACATGTTGGGGATATTGAATGGTTCTAAGATATGATAAGGGTGTGCTTGAACATGATCTGCATGCCTAATCTAAATATAGGCACGTTTATCTTGTTCACTTATGTGATTATGTGATAAGAAAGATAGAGGAATCAGGAATTGAGTTCTGAATGGGAGTGTTTTGCTGGATTTAAGAAAGCTGGTAAATGGCATGTCACTCATTTCACTCTTAAAAGTTAATACTAACTGTTGAGTGTTTGCAAGCCTGCACAAAAAAACTTGAGAACATGACAAAACTGAATTAAGTTCAATAAGGGCTCCAATTGAAATTTGAAAACTGAAAATTGAAATAAGTTCAATAAGGCAAGATTTGAAATTACCCCCCCCCCCTCCATGCCCAATCCTAAAAAGTTCACCACAGTGGTTGGGGTCATCATTTCTCAATCCTGTTTAAAAAGTTGCAGACAAACTCACAATTTTAGCATCATAGATGAACAGACCAATAATCATGGTCCATAATGTAGAAGTGTGATCAACTATCTGTGTGATGGGCTATCTGTGTTCTCATGTCCAGAAAAATTTGCAATATCACGAGACTACCACAAATCCACAGACATGTTAACTTCAGCAGCTCCAATAAATTGCAGCTCACAGTCCAATACAGTTTTAAGATATGTTAATACAATACCCTACCTGTTACTGTCTGGACTCACAGCGCAAGGTGCACATGATCAAAATCACTGGTGTCTCATCAGCTGGGCTGAGTTGATCCGTGCTGGGTTGAAAACTTTCTCTTGCGGCACCCCTGATATTTAGAGTCCTAGGCAATGCCTAGGCCATTACATTTGTTTTTATAGCTGGTGAACAGATTCAAGAGAATTTGAATCCAAAACAGATGTCAGGAAACCTGCTACGATCTTAAACTTAAGACAAAAATTGCAATAATACAGCACTGTTTTTAAGTCGGTGGCTAATCAATAGTTTAATTGCTCCATCCAGGTTTCTGCTCTAAATGATAAAAGGGTATATCGGTTTGTTAAGTACCAGTAGGTGGATTCTTTTACAGTGTAGTAAATTTGCTTTCATTACAGTCAATAAGGAAACCTCTCCTAGTGCCTTTACAATCTATGCCTAAGCCTAACCCCATCAATCACTGGCCACATCCACTTGAATTAAGGCGATATCTTTAAAGAATACATGTCAAGCTACTATGACCCACACTATTTGCTTTTTTTACTACACCCCTTTGGTTTCCACACATTGCCTCATTCTCTCTCCAACCGCTGAATTTATTTGTCCCATTCTGTTTATCTCCCTGAATCCATTTCCTCCTGATGTCAATGATTCCTGATGTCGCTCTTGGAGAAATGATGAGCAGTCTCCAATCAATTGCAATCACAGATCAATGGTGTACCAGGAAAACAGGGAAAGAAAATCAGTAGGGGATGCAGATCTAGGAGACCTGAGTAATGACCACCCACCTAACTAAACCACTGCCTTGTTGCTATGTAATCTTTACTTCATCAGAATACTATTGAACTACGATACCCATAATTCAGGGAATCCATGGCGCTGTCTGTTGGGGTTGCTCTCAAGAGGTAATGGATGTCATACTGGAAGAAACCTGAAGTGCAATTTTCTTCCTGTTTACTTCTCTTGTGTGAAATCCAAGACATGCAAACTGATAACGAGTAGTTTGTTTGGCGAATACAGTAAAAAAACAACAACAACAACAACAACAACAATGCCAGTGAAAGAATAGATTACTGAAGCAGCATAAACACAGGATACAGCAAGGAAAACATGGGAATTAAATCTATAGTCCTAACATTACAAATAAATATTTCTAATGAGAATAAATGAGATATAAGACAAATTACATGCTCATTGTATGTTGATAATCAGAAGTGTCATTTATACTGATTGAAGACTCAAGTAAGACGAACTAAGATGTATAAAAAAAGAGTGCTCCAGCAGTCTCTCTTATAGTTGGTAACAAAAGCCCCTGGAGCCATTTTATTTTCCTGACCTTAGTGCACTAAGAGGCCAAGATGCCTAAGGCTCAACTGACCTTATTAATTTACTTTGCACTTGGGTACAGTTCAAATAGATGATGGTCCTGATGTGGCACAGTGATGGAATGCTACTACAATACATACTGTTCAGTTGTACTGGGTGATGATAATGTTTTGTATTTGACTAAACCACAGCAAAAAACAGGGATGTTAAAACCTCATATATACTTATGCCTAATTTATGTGAGAGCACATACCTTGTTAAGTTGACAAAATATATGCAAAATCCAATAGTCGTGCACTAGTAAATCTGTTAGTTTGATCATTACTGATGGATTAATAAAGCAGATGGATGGGGAGTGACTGGCTGCTTAGTTGACTAGTTGACTGATTCTGTCATTCATTATCTGTCTTAAACGTCACTAAACCACATGCTATCTCGCTATCAACAACGGGCGTTGTTGAGCTGTTGCCATTAGCAACTCCATGCTGTAGTTATACAATGTAATCTTAAAGACACAATCTGTGAGCCATATGTGAACAGAAGTGTAGCCCCACCACCAAAATTCAAAGTTATCGAAAACATAGACAACAAGTTATCAATGTTACTAAAAAGTCTGTTTGCACCAGTAATGTCAAAAAAAATTGGCAAAAAGGACTATAATTTCAATCCTATTTTTTCTATTCAACCTTTTTAATTAATTATGTAAATGCTTATGCAATTCACTAACCTTGTGTATTAATCATCGTCTTCTCTTTTTCATCCAGGTTTACAAAAGTCTACTATACTGTGACCAGAAAAACGCAAGTTTTATTCATTTTGTATACAAAAAAAGATGTGCATTTCTGATCCTAAGTGTGTATTTCAGGGAATTAGGACTGTCTACTCTCTGGTCCACACTTGGCATTCTTAGATCTTTAGCTCTCCCCACCAGTTCCACCTCCCCTGGCCGCCCTTTCCCAGCCACACCCTCCAAATCGATTTCCGTATCCATCAGGAAGGATTATGCAAAGATCCTGAGAGGGAAACCCTTGGGAGACATTCACACTTGCACACTCCTCCACATCACATTCTCGGCCATCACACGCTGTGCTCTCTTTGAGCCTACCAGCTGTTACAGTGCTCTGTGCAATCAATACCACAGTCATGTTTCACAACAACTGTCACTCCTTCACTGCCAGGAACCTGTGGGAGGTCCCTTTGGGCAAACGACTGAGAGACACAGTAGACAGTGATTCACTGATGAGGTTTCAGAAATGCAGCAGGAACAGCAGGTTTGAGAAATCTGGATGCAGTTTCATTAGCTGTACTTTTGTGGGGTGTGAAAGGAGTGCAGATAGTGTGGACAAACAGATGCTGGGAAACGGGAGAAATCAGGGAAGGAATAAAGAGGTAGAAACATGAAACAGATTAAGACAGGAAACAAGAATGTTATAGTATACAGGAGAGAAGAAAGGGAAAGAATAGACTGTGAATGATGAGATGTTGGTGAACCACAAGTCTCCAACACCACCTTAACCCCTCTGAATGGCATATAGTCTGGTAGGTAGGTAAGGTCATGTCTTATGCCTGTCAACTTAACTGTAATATAAATAGGGAGAAGGGTAAAAATCTGAAGAAACCAGTGTAACCCAGTGTTTTTAGCCCGATGGTGAGTGTAATGCAATGCTACAGAGTGGCACAGATTCAACATGTACTACCACAATTCAGCTTGAATTTAACTTTACAAACAAGAGTTCATTCATTTCAGTTGAATCAGCTGGTTTCATGTGCATGTTCTTTTTCATTAGCTTCACTGCCACATGTAGATCCATGGAAAATATTGTAGGCAATAAGCAATGTGTGGGTTGATAACCACCTTTAGGAAATGACTGGAATGCAAATACCAATGTTCAGTGAACACACAGCAGTGTTTATGTAGAGGCCAATCATCCAGTGATATTGTATTCCTTCTCTCACGTTAATAAATTCACAATTCACAATGCAATGCAGACTGGAGTGACAAAATGGTGCAATGTGACCTGACATTGACAAAATGTTTTTGACAGGGAAAAGCTGTTTAGCAGAAAGAGGAGTGTGCAACACTGTGTGTCTGTGTGAGGGAAGGTATTCCTTCTTGTGGCTACATATTGAAGCGGCAAGTATGTGATTGCTCAGATGTGTGTATGGACATCCACGTCTCCCTTCAGTGCAGAAGAATCATGGTGCCGACTGACATCTGCAAATATCTGCAGTATACAGTACGGGTATCTCAGCCACAAGAAACAAACCCACGCATTTTCACACACACACACACACACACACACACACACACACACACACACACACACACACACACACACACACACACACACACACACACACACACACACACACACACACACACACGCTCGCTCTTGACTGGCACAAACAAATGAAGTATTATACTGTACATTACTACATGCTGCATGTGCTATATTGCCATTAAATGTTTAAAGCCCACAGTGTTTCTTTAAAGGTACAATGTGTAAATATATATACTAGTCCACACCTGTTGAATTCATACTCCAAAAACAAGAGGACAGCATGTCATTATCAGGTCTGCTGCTAACTGCTAGTTAGTTGTGAACTTTGGCCCTTTAAGCTGAATCCGCAATGGGCACCAGAACTGGGGCCAGGTCGGAGGGCAACTTAGCAGCCTCCTAGTGAACACAACCAAACTGGGACCAGCCTCCAGGGAATACAGTAACGTGGTGATTTACAGCAGCTCCAACCAGGACTCTGACTCAGTGGGGTCAGGTGGGAAAATCAGTTTGAGTGTGAGAAAAGCAAGAGGAAGATGGGCATCAGAGAGTCAACGACAGCGAGTAGAGCCACATCTAACTCTGTGAATTAAGGGTTTAGCTATTTTGACCAAACCAGAGTTAGTGATTGTTGGAATGATGTAAAGACCAACCACAGTTTTGGTGAGTTTTATTTTGTTTCAAGTTTGAATGAAATGTGTTTTATGATGGTTAACAAGGCAGTTCGGTGAAAGAGAGAAACTTGAATTCAGAAGGTGTATGGTTGTATTTTTCAGTTTCATAAGGAAAACAGGTGTACAAATATTTCCTTTCTTGACATTTTGTGAGTTTATTTTGTTAAAGGGGCATTATGGAGTTTTCAGCGGCCACTGCCGTTGCGGTTTTAATATTGCTACCAGGCGTGTGCTCATGCTCGCTTGAACTCATGAGTGAGCATAATCCTAAACACAACCACTTTCACACAGAAATCCTGCAATAAATGCAGGAACACCAACATACAGGCTGTGGCTTTTCGCCGTTACCTCACCGTTCCCGTCTCAGAGACAGATCAACATCGACTTTGAATGTTACTTCATTCATACCGCATATTCATATCGCATACTGGCACAATCCTCCCGGAAAAAAGGCAGCAACTTCGGCTATAGACAGGTAGGGAGACACCTCACACAATATACTGGAAACAGGTAAACCCCTTCTGCAACATTACAGTTATATTTTTATCAGCTTGATGTTGAACTAATTCATGCTTGTTACATGATAAAGTTACAGTGACCTGCATTTATCCAACGTGCTACAGCGTTAGCTGACCTGCTGCTCAGTAACTATCATTTTGTGGCTTTCTCTGTGTTTGTCCAGTTTCACTAATGCTCACTTTGTTCTTACTCAACATCATCTGAACCTGTTTGGTCTGATGGGCTTCGGCACATAAATCTTTATTGTTGTTTTGTATCCTTACGTGGAGTGTGTATTTTGCTGTGAGACGGTTGTAGCTGCTGTGTTGTTGCTGTAGTCTGAGAGAGGCTCGGGTGCCGCACAGGGCTGAATCCAACCCGATGTCCCCACATTAAAAGCAGAATAGTGGCTGATGCAAGCAACAGAGAAAACAGGCGAGTGCTTCATTTCAAAGTCAGTTTTGAGCGCATTGAGAAAAAGGTCATGTAAATTTGATTTATTAAAATCAAAAAATTACATATAGCCGCTTTAATTTATTAGACTTAAAAAGCTAAGAGAGCTTGTGTCACATAGAGAGCTTGCTAACACTAGGAGAGACTATCAGCTTTTGAGGCAAGAGTAGTATTACAACACAGTATGGACTGGGGCTAGCTCGTTAGCCCCAGTCCATTCAGTAGATATCTCATTCAGTAGATATCTCAACAGAATACATTGTCTTTGGCATAACGTCAGGGCTGTTACTTCTTCATATCCGTTGATACTGTTAGTTCATTTTAAGTTTAAGTTTCTGGTCGTTTCTTACAAACTGTATCTTTTAAAATGCAGAAAAACCAGTAACACTATATAATAGACTCTCATACTTTATACATGATTTTTATCAGTTGTTATCACATACATTATTTTTACTTTTCATCAACATGATGCTTTTAGAGAATGTATGGGTAAAATTTTGTTTACCCATCCATGTGGTGAACATCCCACTGCCTTCTTTTTATGCACACACTGTAGGACTGACCTATAAAATCAACCACATTTACATTTACTCATTTGGCAGACACTTTTATCCAAGGCAATGTACATTTGAGGAACAACATACAAGCATCAGTACAGCAAGAGCAAGAGCAAGTGACTAATAAACACTAGTAACAGCTAATAGCACGTATGGTATCAATTGGTTAAATACCTAGGGCAAGAAGTGGGGATAAACAAAATAGTGTAATCAATACAAGAGAATTGTTGAAGAAAAAGAGCACAGGAAGTGCCAAATACCATACTACATAAACACACACACATCTGCCCACTGCAAGCAGAAAAAACAGCGTTTATTACGGTAATAAAAAAAATCAGATTTTACTGATTTAAACAGCTTTGTGGCCAAACTAAACCAAATGTAATCAGGTAACCACCACAGCAACAGGGAGGCTCACAGGTAAACAGAGCACTTACCTCATAAGATGACAACCCCGTCCCAGCATGCAATATGCCGTGAAGTTGCTTATACTGGATAAATTATTAAAAACTTCGATGCAATGTTTTTCATCATCATTAAATCAAATGGAAATATTGTCCCTTATACTGTATGTAAAGTACAGGTGGGAAATTAATTCATATGAAAATCAAGGGTCAGAAACTCTGCAATTTTGGATCAACTCACAAATGCAAAAGTCGCTCCATGTCAGTAATAATGTTATAGTTTTTCCCATAAACAAGCTAATGCTAAATACACGCTAGAATATAGACTGAACATTTGGCTGTGATCGTATAGCGCAGTAAAGTGGTTCTATGGCACTACAAAGGCTGAAAAAAATTATTCAACTAGTCTGATTTTGAATGAAGCCAAGCGTTTGGACACATTTCAGATTTAATAATCTGCAGAGGAAGAAAGAGCTTGCCATGACTCATACAATATGCAGCTGTTACTGTTAGGGGTGCTATTTTCAGGCTTTTACTGCAGTGCCTTATACATTAATACAGAATTGATTTACTTGTGTCTTCAGTACACTGTAATATGCAATTGTTTAACCAATCCATGTTAATTAAAATCACCATGTCACTGAAAAAATACCAATAAAGGAGAGATAAATGTGTGGGGTATGTAGTTTTTTTGTTGAACAAGTTAAAGTAACTGCCATCATTTACACAATCCATTCCTGAATTGTACAATTTTGGCATACAAAAATGAAATCAGGTAAAAGTGGTAGCAGCTTATTTAATTTAGAACTGAAGTGTAAAAACCCAATAATTATTAAAAAACATTAATGACATCTTTAAACCATCTGAAAACCATCTTTAAAGACAAAACTTGACAAAAAATAAATGAGTTTTTAAGGATTGTTCCACTGGCGGCTCAGTGGAGTTGACAAAGCTTTTACTGAAACCTGCATGTGTGGATGTGTGTACATTTTGAACCATACGCACATACTACTTTTTCTGTGTATGAGGGTGTGTTTAGTCAGTATTTTGTGTGTGTATGTGTGTGTGTGTGTTGACTGTATGTGTGTTAAGTAAGGACACCATCTGCCATCATCTTTGCTTTGTGCCAACCCCCCACCCCTATTAACCCACACCCATGCTCACATACACAAATTCTTTCAGTGTTTGAGTTAGATGAAGAAAGAAAATATGGATATGTGAGGGAGGGAGAGAGAACGAGAGAGAAAGAGAGGCAGAAAATGATGGAAGGAAAGTGGGCGTAATTGTTAAAGGGTATGAATAAAAAGCAAACATTGTGCAAAAAATAAAGTTATGGTATTTCTACTTAAATTTCAGCCTCTGGCATGCTACATTCACATTAGACGGGTGCTTACATGTTTCCCTGTACATCACACACACAAACACACACACAAATATAGAAATACAATTACGCACACATACTTGCACACACGTACAAAGTGGATTTTGAAATAATGCCTTGTTTTTTTTTGTTTTTTTCTGAACTGCCCTAGATTCATTTGGCATCTGTGCTGCACACTCAGCCCTCTCTCTCTCTCGCTCTCTTTTTCTCTCTCAGTTATCACTCTGCTTTTTCTCTTACTCACACACACACACACACACACACACACATACACACACACACACACTGACACTTGCCATTGCCCTGTTTCTTGTATCAAGCCTCTTTCCTTGATTCTCTCTCTCTCTCCCTCTCTTTATCCATCTTTCCCTCTCTTAGTACAGACTGCTAAGATCTGGGTATAAATATTTTAGCTTTGTCACCCACTCTGCATCTGCAGTTTTGCAGACAGACAGTGTATCTAGTCCCTGTGTGTTTGTCCTAGTGTGTGTGTGAGTGTGCGTGTCTAGGCTCAGTTTATTTGGATGAGTATATGGCGGTATGTTCAACTGAAGCATCTGTTTCTATTCTATTTTGTGCCATGGCCTACAGAAACTAATCATGTATTGTTTTTTTTTAACTTACTGTACACAGAAGCAGCGTTTTTTGATGAGTAAAACAATGCCCACACTATCCTAACCTTACATTTTCTTAGCATAATCAAAGTAAATCCCCCCAAACAAAAGGTTTAACAAATTACAATCCAGAAAACGTTGTTTGAGCAGTAGGTCCATGAGCGTGACGGCTTATCAGATGCTAGAATCTGAACAGTGGTTTATAATAACACAGGATTTAACAACTCTTGAAAGTTATTACAACTGGAAATATTTAATCTTTTGTCACAATGATTGCAGTAGAAATACAGCATTGCAGTTTGTTGCTGCTATGTTTAACTTATTTCATGAATGACTGTAGTTTTTCGGTGGATCGTTTTGTGTTGGCACAACTTTGTGTTGGGCTGCATTTTTTTCCACACAGGACTTAAGTCAGTTGCAAAGTCATGGCTGTTTTGTCCCGTGGAATCTGGACTTCAGCAGATGCTCAACTATTACTTATTTTAACGTTTTTTTATTTGGTGAAATAAAATGGGATAGAGCACCTGTGTGTAACACTGAAAATGTAATTTCACTAAGACAGTACTATTGCAATTATCTTTTTGTTACAGTTTCACACATTTCCTTTTACTCTTATGTTGTTTATCCTCTAAAATCAATATTTATAATTTGAACACATAATGTTGCCACATTGTGATGCAAAAACACTAGTGTTTAGATGAGCGATATAAACAATGAGCAAATAATACAAAGTCCAGGAAGCCACCTTGAGTTTGGGGAGCTTTTTTCCTGACACTATGTATCTCAAGTAAATAGTATTTGTATGTCTCTCTTTCTTATCCATCACTTATTGTTCCATTGATCATTCCATCCATAGGAAGAGAGAGAGGGGTGGTGGGCTGGATTCAGCATGAGTAGAACATGTGACACAGGAGGAAAACCCTTGCATACACACACCCTTGCAGGCAAGAAGCATTGATGGGATGATGGTGGAGGAAGTATTGCAATTACTTACATAAAACTAGCAATACCACACTTTAAAAATGCTTTTTTACAAGTTAAAGTCCTGCATTCATAACTGTAATTAAGAAGAAGTAAAAAACAACTAAATGCACATAAAATATCAAAAGTGTTTGGTGGCAGAAAGGCATGAAAGAGTAATATATAACATGTCTTACTGGGTAGCCCACATTGTTTTAGCTGGTTGAAGTGGAGATAATTACAATAAGATTATATAATGTTGGGTAGTTCAATTTATAAAAGCATCTATTTTAGAAATTGATTAGACATTTTTTGTCAGCCTCTGAAACAGCTAGCAATTGTGGCTGTCAAATGTAGTGGAGCAAAAAGTACAAATGTATCTCTGAAACGCAGTGAAGTATAAGCATGAAATAGCACAGAATTGAAATACTCAATTCTGCTCATTGTACCTGAGTAAATGCAGTTAGGAACTTTCCGCCACTGGGGTAGACAGACAGGTGTTTGGAGGGCAGAATAAATCTAGGGGATTAGAGATTAGAAACACACTCTCACTCTAACCTGCTGCCTGCAGACAAACATCTGTATCTGGAAGCTGCTTTTAGTTTGCCCACTGATTTCTTAATAATACAATCTGACTCAACATTGACAGTGCGTATGTGTGTGTGTGCCTTCATTCAAAGTAAAAAACAAGAAAGAAAAAAGGTTACATTTTCCCCTTTCACATTCCTTCAGATGTTCTTTGATGCTTAGTCAGCTTCTCAGGCTGAGAGCCTGGAGTCATGGAGGCTAAAATGTAGAAATAAGCTGTTGGCTTGAAGTAATCGATAGTTAAGATAGACAAATGCTACCTCTCTCCTCAGTCAATAATAATATTGATTGCTGTATATCCTGAGTTAAAACAAGGCAAGGGGAGTTCATTTTTCTTCTTTTTCATCTTCCAGTACTGCTTTTTAAACTTCTCTTAGTGCAGTTTTACTGGTGTGTAGTGAGAGTAGAGCTAAACCACACAGACACTGTACAGGCCCCAAACACAAGCAGACATACACTGTAAAATGTGCACAAACATAAGCCAAATGCATACAACATTGTACACATTGCACACGTTGCACACATAAACACAGTGACACACACATATGTACACGCACACACATGGTCTTCACTCTTACCCCTAGGGGTTCAAATGATTTCACAAATGCTCACACTTAATCCACCAGCCAGGCGACATAAGCTTAGATGAGGGTGTGTGAGAATGTGAGTGTGTGTATGTGGTGCTGTGCTGTTGGTTATGTGCAGAAATGAGCACACTTTGTTATTCATAAATAAAAGGCTATGTTTATTTACTTTGTGTGCTGTAAAGTTTTAGCTCACATAAACATGGTAACATAATAATTGAAAGGTGGATGTGTAGCTTAGGGACTCTCAGAGCTAGAAAGACTATGTTCTGAATCATGAACATGTTTTTCCCCCCACAGATTTCTACATGAGTGATTCTTATCAATTCTTGTTTTTGTTCTCATAAACAATCCTGAAAGGTTTTTGTATTCTGTCAGATTGGCCTGAGGGTGATGGGCTAGTCAGTGTACCTGCTACAACAGGTAGCACATGTACAGCCGAGAGCATCTAAGTCGGAACTAATTAAACTAATTATGATGCAGGAAAAATAATTACCTGAGATTTATAAATACGCATTTTATCTTTTCAGGCACAAAGAAATTGCACAGCTAGCATAAACGACACATATTTTAAGACTGTCACTTGAGTCATGGCTTCCTTTGTTACATAATTAATTCAGCTATGACAAGCATAGAATATTTTTCTGATCTACACTAACCTCTTATTTAGAGAGATCAAGATTATCATAATGTTGACTTTTTTTTTCTACATTTGTTTCAATAAGCCCCAACTACATTAATAAATGTAGACTTAACTCTATCAGTAGTATTGTTATTGTAAGTACTGTTCATATAATGGTGTGGACACAGAAGTCAAACATATTTTATTGCAGAGATTACAATATACTTTGTACATTACTTTTTAAAGGCTACAGTAATAGACGTGCATGCAACATTCCCATGTCAACCCATGAAGCTACACATTGGCAGAATACACTGGGTAATAAGTAACTACACCACAACATGTATTTGTCTTTGCCAGAATTTAGTTTAAAGTCAGTTAACATGTCCTCTCTATAACACAAGGGCTGCAATTAGGACTCTCTTTCCTCATAGTACTGACTTTAATCTAAATACTTAATCACAAATAATAATAAATTAAATTAATAAGTAACATAAAGAACTGCAACAAAAACAAAAAGATTGTTTGGCTACATTAGGAAAGTGATTACAATTTGATCATGGTTTGAAATTCAGTAATTACATTAAAGTTACTGATCCCCGGAACCCTCAGTTAATTTAATAGTTACAATGTCTGCTTGTTTGCTATCTTAATGGCTGTTCGATGGAGTACTTACATAAATTAACTCTCTCTGCTTTCAATGGACAGACTTGCCCGTGACTTGTTTGCTTGGTGCAAGGGCTGAAGGTGTGGGAAGGCAGTTCCTGCCACCAAAACAAGAGTAATGTCAATCCTGGTCACTCCAAAATTGTCTAATTTACATGTTTTGTGTCTTAGCTTGATTGTAACCCACTCAGAAATGTGTGAATTAGAATCAGAATCATCTTTATTGGCAAGTAGGTTTACACATACAAAGAATTTGCTTTGACTTGGCTTTAACAAAACATAATACTTGTCAAGATATAAAAATGTAAAAGAGTAATGAAGAATATGCTGTATGTACTGTAGAGGGAGGTTTGGGGGGTATGAGCGTCAGTGTCAGTGGGGGTCACGGGCCTTGTTGATGAGGCCAGCTGCAGTCAGAAAGAAACAGCTCATGTAGCGTGAGGTTTTGGTCCTGATGGACCTCAGCTTATTGCTGGAGGGGAGTGTCTCAAACAGTTTGTGTCCGGAGTGGGAGGGGTCAGCCACAGTCTTTCCTGCTTACCCAGAGTCCTGGAGGCATTCAGGTCCAGCAGGGATAGTAGAGTACAGCCAATCGTTTTCTCTGACGAGTATGTGAAATGCTACAGTCTGCCCTTGTCCCTGGCAGTGGCAAAAGCGTACCAGATGGTGGTGGAGGAGGTGAGGACGGACTCGATGATGGTGGTGTATAAGTGAGCCATCATTAGCAGGTTGAACTTCCTCAGCTGCCGCAGGAAGTGCATCCTCTGCTGGGTTTTCTTGGTAAATGAGCTGATGTTCACCTCCCACTTGATGTCCTGGGTGATGATGGTCCAATTACTTTTGCTTTGGTGAAAAGTAGTGTAATTACCTTTTCATTGAGTAATACTGTATGTGGTGTGTTGATTAGTGTTGTAGTACTCGACATCGGTCTTGGTCTCACGACCACTATTTGAAGATCTCAGTCTCGTCTTGGACTTGCCCGCATTTGTACTCAGTCTTGTTTCAGTCTCGAACGTAGAATACTCAGGATTTTATTTTTAAGACCACAACTTTGGGAATATCAATAAATTGCTTTTGCATTGTCTGATTTATTTGTTAACATCCTTACTTTGATTGGATGTAAAACTTATTGCTTCAAATGCAACCAATAACTTAAATTAAAAATGTGTTATCGTTAATGGATGGGACCACGTTATTAATTTTTACTGCCACTTAGAAAGAAAGCATAAAGAAAGGTAAGCGTTGTGTAAGTGACATTAGCAAAGCTTGCATGTTTCAAGGCACTAATTTCTGTTGCTTGATATAGGTTGTTTGCCAGTTATTTGCCACCTAGCTAGGTGAACAAGCAACCAAATTTAGTTAACATATTGAGGGAAGTAGCAAATGCAGTTTGTTTGAGACTAAAGACAGGGCATGTGGTGACAATGTGCATTTAAATTTGAAAGAAATAATGATTTCACATTTATCATGTTAATTATCGATATTGAACAGTATGACATTTTTTATCGTGATAACATTTTTGGCCATATTACCCAGCTCTAGTGTTGTGTGGATGGTAAACATGGAAATTGAGTATTGGAAAAAGATGCTTAAGATGATTTCAGTTCTTAATGTTTGTATGTGGGTGCTTTAATCTTTCAGATCAATTTGAGAAGTACATTTGATCTCTTTCCACATTTTATTATGCGTCATGTAATGTGGGGAACTGGTCTTGGTCTTGATTCAGCCTCGCCCTCCCTCATTCTTGGTCTCTATCAGAAAGGCTGAATACATCGGCAGACAAAAAGAGGCATGGACGCAAAATGCAGACACTCTGGGAGGGCAGGGCTGGATAAGTTTACAGGTTTATTCAAATGATCACAGTCAACTTACAGGGAAGTCCAAATTAAAGGCAAGGTAGTCCAAACACAGGGATAGGACCAACAAAAGCAAAGCAATCAAAACACAAAGGAACAATCTGGAATTCCAAGGGAAAAGAGAACACAAGGCAGAACACTCAACAGTACATTAGATGCAGCACAACTAAGGGCAATATATACTGGGACATACCACACACACAAGCAGGGAGGGTAATTAGTCACAGGTGAGACACATGAGCAATCAAGGCAAACAGGAAACAAAGTTAGACTAAAACACCAAACACCAATGATTACAATATAAAACAGGAAGTAAAGCTAGAGACAATACACAAGGACGAGTATACCAAAACACAACAGACAACATTAAACAGAAGCAAAACAACAGAACCTAAAAGACAACAGACAGGCAGGGAGTGATAAACACTAACACAACCTAGGAAAACGAAACATAATGCTACTAAAACCCAAAATCCACAACAGTCTTGACTTGGTCTCAGCCCCTAAAAGTCTTGGTCTTGTCTTGGTCTCGATAAACTCTGGTCTTGGTCTTGACTTGGTCTCAGTCTTGACTACAACACTAGAGTTGATTACTATTTATCCAAATCTTGTCAGACATTGATAATCATACAGTATATAGCTGTCACAATTTTTTCTTCTGTTTTTGGGGTGAAAATACAATCAGAAAAATAAACAATGAAACCTTCTCATAATATGCTTACGTTAAATATGCTTACGTTATACTGACAGCATCTCCACCCCACAGTGATTTGTCATTCACCACCCAAGAGAGGTAGAGGCAGGGACGGAGAGAGAAAGAGGGAGAGATAGAGGGGGGAGGATTATCAAAGTCCCCATTCTACCTCTAATCCACAGTGTTCTACCAGAGAGTGTGGCAACACCAGTACTGGAGTCCAAAACCTAAACCTATCTGCCAAAGAATTGGCTAAAACATAGGCTTGTATTGTGGCTGTTGGCAGGATATGAAACCCTTGGTTTATGTCCACAGGCATAGCTGTCAAGATGAATGGTTACTACACATATATGCAGCTCAGCAAACTGAGGAGGGCCTGTGATGAAACTGGCAGACTGAGCTTGGTTTACCTGCTAAAATTGTGCTGAGTGCTGAAAGGACCAATTTAGTGCATATACGTCAACGCAAAAGAGATGCTTAAGTGTCAAAATGAGACAAATGGAAAGAGCTGACACGGACATCTCTGAAGGTAAAATATTTCATTTACGCCAGAGAGATAACTCTTAGGGCGAGATTTACTAAAGGTTTGCATGAGTAAAAATATGTGCAAACTTGATATCACCAGCAAATTAACATGTCTTTAAAATGATGTCTTTCAAAAGTGCAAGATAGCACCTGTTATTCATTTACTACTTTTGCCTAAATGAATATGCAATTTGGGGCGTTTCAGGTTTATTGAGCAAATTAATGGGAGGGTAACATACAAAAACATTTATTTATAACATGCAATGTGATTTAACAAGCCTAAAAGCAATTTCATGTGAGTGCAACAGCATCTGTATTTAATACATTTGAAAGGAAGGTGCAAACCACAAAAGTGTTGTGCAGAGATGGCTTCTGTTATTGTTGCGTGAAGCATAGAGAAAGACATAGAGTAATTAAAAATATTAGATTATATTTCTATATCCAATATATCGAAATACAATTATTTAATTTTATTTAGTTGATGAACTATATGAATTGAATTGTATTTTTGGTTTTCCTTGAAGCTTTGGAAAATTTCATTTCTACCTGACTTCGTTTTGTGATAGTGCCTATCCCCCGTGCTCCACTGGCACATTCTGATCACATCATGGTGCACCTGATTCCTGCATACAGGCAGAAACTAAAACTCTGCAAACCTGCGGTGAGGACATCTTAGAAGTAGACCAATGAAGCTGTAGAGGATCTTCAGGCGTGTTCGGACTGCATAGACTGGGATGTTTTTCAGAACTGCTGCCAACAGTCTGGATGAGTTTACTGACGCTGTGACGTCCTATATCAGTTACTGTCAGGACAGCTGTATGCCGACATGCACCAGGGTGAGTTATAACAATGACAAACTCTTTGAGAGTTAATTAGACATCATCTCCCATGACTCCTCTGCTCTGCTTCAGTCTTTTGAGCGCCTTGTGTTGTCCCACCTCAAATCCATCATAGACCCCCTCCCTGCAGTTCGCCTACAAAGCCAACAGGTCTGCATATGATGCAGTAAACATGGCCCTTCACTACATCCTCCAGCACCTGGACTCCCCTGGAACCTACTGCAGGATTTCAGCTCTGCTTTCAATACCATCATCCCGCTGCAGGACCAGCTCTCCAAGCTGAACATGCCTGACTCCACTTGCAGGTGAATCACAGACTTCCTGATGGACAGGAGGCAGCGCATGAAGATGGGAAAACATTTCAGTGATCCCAGGACTATCAGCACCGGTTCCTCTCAAGGCTGCGTTCTTCTCCCTGTACGCCAACAGATGCACCTCCGGTCACCAGTCCGTCAAGCTCCTGAAGTTTGCGGATTATACCACTCTCACTGCGCTCATCACTGGTGCGGATGAGTCTGTCTACAGGTGGGAGATTTGGCACCAGGACCAGGGGTGTACTCACTTTTGTTGCTAGCAGTTTAGACGTTAATGGCTATGTCATGTGTTATTTTGAGGGGACAGCAAATTTACACTGTTATACAAGCTGTACACTCACTACTTTACATTGTAGCAAAGAGTCATTTCTTCAGTGTTGTCACTTGAAAAGGTATAATTAAATATTTACAAAATGTGAGGGTGCACTCACTTTGTGAGATATTGTATTTCTACATTTATTTATTTATAAATGTATTTATGAATTTATTACATTTATTTATCAACTATTTAGCACCTTATCATAAAAGCAAATTCCTCGTATGTGTAAAACACTACTTGGGAATAAAGCTTCTGATTCTGATTGTCTTATTCTGATTTTCTCCGTGAGATGGAAGAATTTAGAAAGTTGTGTGGCGCTGCGGAGAGCCCCCAGCTTGCAGCAGTGCATGCGTCATGTGTAATATTCATCCAGCCAGAGGAAACAATCACTGTTCACAGCATGTCGGTCATAACAGCAATACAACCCATTGTAGGTATCAGAGAGGGAAGGGAGGCATTGGGGTGTACAGGGCCAGGGGACAAGAGATCGCAGAGCGACCGGCCACGTTCTGGACGCTCGGTGATCGTTCCCTCTGGCTGGATGAAGCACGACACTCCTGATTTTACACATGATCTACGATGATACAGGAATATAGAAACTAATGACAAAAAGCAAGCATACTGTCAATATTTTAGAGACCCCTCAAAATTTCACAAATCATGTTTTTAAGGGAGCTCATGTCTAATTCCCCTGGCTCCCCCGTAATTCGCACTCTTTCCTCGTGTCTGGGTCAATCCAGCTTACTGACTAGGTTTACATGCTGTCAATATTCGGGTTATGGTCGGGTTAAGGTCACGATTCGGGTTTCTGAAACATTCGGGATAACCCATTTACATGCGTGAGCAGAGAGAGTTTCTCCTGTATACATGGAATTTGTAATCAATTGGCAATACCCCAATGTAAACGGCGACGCACGGTTAACGTCTGGACGTATGGACAACCTTAAGACGCAATATGCGTCATTTCCGATTCTAAATGTAAATGTCAGTATCTCTGTACTTTCTGCCGTCAACAAAAGACATTATATTCATGTTTTTGACAACATGAATTAAAAAAACTGGTTTCCTCCTCGCTCCAGAAATACGGTGCTGTGTTGCGTCTCGCCATGTTTACCTCGTTTACTTCCGGTATACTGCACGCGGGTTTGGTGCATACAAGAAGTTCCTATACTCAAAAGACCAAGATTCCTTGCGAATAGAGCATGCGCAGAACACAAATCAATGTTCCTTTTGATGGGGATATGCCGATACGCGTTTACATGACGAAATATTCGGGTTAGAAAAGGGCTACCCCAGGGGTAATATCCAGGTTTTTAAAAACCGGGTTATGAGCATATCCGGGTTTTTGCCGGTGTTTACATGGCCGTGCGCGACCGGGTTATTGCTAATATCCCGGTTTTGAACGGGTTATTGGCTGCATGTAAACGTAGTGACTGTAGCTGATTTTGCTGGGGTTTCCCAAAGCAGTCAAAGCAGCAGTGCTGTCCCAAGTATTGCCTAAGTGCGATCTTAGGCAGGATGGGTCGGTACATACGATTTCCACATACAGGACGCAATGAATAAAATGAAACCAAGTTTTTAAGCAGTGGCTGCTTTCCCTCCTGACTATCCATGGTCGAAACCATTAAAACACCCAAAACCCTCATTTAAATACTGCCACCTCCATTGTGTTTGCAACAGGAAGCCAATGTAAAGACCTCAGAACTGGAGTGATGTCTCCTGTTTTGTCTGGGACCAGGCAGAGCACTAAATGGTTTAAGGAGAAGCAGCGTTCAATTATTATGCTCCGTATATTTGGAACAAAGACAATTTTTGGCACCCCAGATGGGACGGACGCATGATCTGGAGTTGTGATGACGAAATGTTGAGATACTGTGCTAATTTGTCTTCTTCTCTTTCGGCTCTGCACTCCCAGGTGAAAAGTGCATTACCCTCAGTGGCCACTGACAGTGTTTGTCTGGGTGGAGAGAGTAGATTAAGAGTACTTCTCTGTATATCCATGGCTCCTCAAATTCAGGTCTGAGTCCATGACTAAGTTTTCCTCGACACCTGTCATCTACACAACAATTCTTAGTTAATCACTCAGTTGTATTATTTTTCTCTATTCCTTTTATTATTCTTATATAACTTGTATTGTCTATTCCATATTTATATATTTCTACATGTATTTATGTCAACTGTGTGTTTCTCTTCGTGTAGCAACTTATCCCCAAAGCATATTCCTCGTATGTGTAAAACACTATTTGGCAATAAAACTTCTTCTGATTCTGATTTGATTCTGATTCTTGGTACTATAATTAAACTTGCAATATTTGTATAATGTACACACAATTTATTACTCTTTATTTGGGGTGTTAGTAAATCCGGTCCTTCAATATACTGTATATCTCAGACATATCCCATCATGCATTACACTCCAGCAGCACAGTAGTCCACCCACACATATGGATACACATACGTTAACATCCACATAAACACACATTTATGTTTTATGTACATACAATCCGACACTGCACACATCTTGAAAGGTTTCCTCATGAGTCAGACTCATTATTCGGCAGGACAGGTCCATGCAAAAGACACACACACATGCACAAAGCCATGGAGTCTACAGCAGTTCTAATGAAAGTTTTTTAAAAAATCTTTTGTCATTGTTATTTTTTTATCACCAGTACTTCCTTGTCTTCCTAGTCTCTGTCTCTCTCTTTCTCTCTCACTCTCTCCATCTCACCCGCCTGAAGCTGTGCAGTTAGGAGCCTCAGTGGCAGATTTTGCCTGGCAGTGCTAAGGACACATGCGCCTTGAAGGAAAGACAGAAAGACAGATGGGTGGGCAATGGAGATAGACGGTATTTGTTGGAGGCTCAAATTCAATCCTTCCTCATTTCCATTCCCTCCACTCTGTCAGCGGTGTAGTCAAATAGGACGTAGGGGTAAGTTTCAATTTACCTGCACCTGCTCCCAAATTCTAATGAAATGGAGAAAGTTCTTTAGAGGTTTAGTTCATTTAGTGGGGCTGCTGGTTGCTTACAGGAATGTTAAGGTTTTCTTGTATGCTGCTCTTCTGGTGACACTTCACGACAGTCAAGCAGACTTTGTTTTTTCATGCTTTCTTTGATGAAATTGGTCTCATTTCAATTCTGCTTGGCACGAAGTGTGTGAAATGTGTGAAATGTGCAGGAACAGGACAGAAAGTTCTCCAAAATGTCTGGTTCATGCTTGATTGAGCCTTTGGCATCGTTATCTAACCAACAGAGACACATTTACCAGATGCGGGGTCCTGCTCAACCGTTAGCTTAATTGGCCCACCTGCCTCCCCTGACTTTGTGACATCACCTAGGTTCTTGACTCACACACCTGCTGTCCTCAGATTGTCAAGCCTTTGTCTTCGTTGGCAGCCTCAATTTTTTGCCTTGCAGGGTGTTTATTAATACATTTAAGGAGTGTTTGGTGTTTTCGCTTCATAGGGCCTTGTTATGAGCATGGATGCACACACACAAACGACTGACGTTGTATAAGGCTGAGTGGATGGAATGCACTCCTGGCATGTTGAACTAAATGTAGACTTTCTGTCACTTGTTACACATCCGATCCTTTTCTTTCATTTTAATGTAATTGTAGGGAACTAATTTGATATCATATATTTGGTAAATGCATCGTCACATATGACGGTTTATTTTGAACAGTGCACACAGAAAACTCTATGTGGGCAAACAACCTGCTTCAGAGTATACAGTAAGAAGAAGCATATACATAATGTTTTAAATATATGATTAATTCTGAATTGGCCTGTCGTCCGGATGATCTCACTAAGATCATGTGGCACGAGGGATTATAATTGGATGTTTACATAATCAAATTACAAATGGAAATGTCTGGATGATCACTATGCAACTGACTGATTTTCTAATTTATTCATGTGTAAAGGAGATTTCCTCCTGCATTATTTGCCCATTGAGAATGGATGATATACATTTTATGCAGTGAAGTGCCAGAAAGTATTTTGAGCATAATTAGGTATCTTTCGATGCACTTTCAATGCACAAAGAAATCATATAGAGTCAGATCACGAGCTTACATATTTCCCATCCTGTATCAAGCCAATTAAGAGATGTTTGAATGCTAAGATACAGATGGAGAGGTCATGACTTTCTCACGCTCAAGAAATTATTTTTCTGAAATGGGAAACTCAAGTGCCTCAAAGCTTAGCTGACAGAGGAGGCTTAAAACACAAAACTTAAGTAGACTTGTAAGATTAATCAGAAGATTATGAAGACACCGTTGCAAGGAAACATTTAATCAGGCCTTTCAATGCAACATTTTATAAGTTCTTCACATTCATATACTAGCAGAGGCACATTTGCACATAAATATAACAAAATACTGCTTATAAGAATTAAGCCCAGTGACCACTGTTACTGTCCACAGGTAAAAATGCTATCACTACTAGTTATGTAGCCGCAGCCCAGCTAGTTTCAGAGGTAATAGCAGTGCCTGGAACACACTGGTGTCCATTTTAGATTTAGACATGGTTCTGTTTCCTACCCTTTAATTACTTTCTTCTTTTCCCCCTCACACTCGCATTCGATTCAGTGCTGTTAGGTAAACGCGAATGTATGCAGAACACCTCTTTGTGTCACTCTATGAGACTGCAGAAGTGAGCAGTAAATCTAGTAGTAAACACAGATTAGATTTATTTTTTAATAATGCAATAATAATAATAATAATAATAATAATAATAATAATAATAATAATAATAATAATAATAATCTATTGTGGAAACATACATGAAAAATAAACAATAAACTCTACTGTACAATGAAAGAAAATGAAACAAAGGCTAAATATACTTGAAATGGTGGAAGGAGACACTTGTGCAATATGGATTGTAAAGTCTACAAAGTTGAGTTGGAGGTGAGTGAACTTTTTACAAAGTAGTTGAACTCCAGTTAAGCACTGAGCACAGTTTTTTGTGTTTAGAATTAATATTGTATCTCCAACTCACGCCTTGACGTTGACAGCCTATTAAAACACTGGTCCACATGTAGACAAGCAACTGTTAAAACTGGTTCACAGTTGTCTTTTTGATTTTGACATGTTCAACTTTCAACAAACCACTCTAAGGGCCATTTAATCCAGTAGTTGTGCCAGTCATGGAAAGTAATATTCGAAAGATCACTTTACTGTAAATGGTGCTTTGATTGGTTGGCTCTGTCATGTCTGCCTAATTGCTGCTCTGAGCTACAGTTAGGGATGAAGCCCAGAGTACTTTGACTTTGTCCTCCCTTCTTTGACAGACAACCACACACTCACAGAAAGTGCTTAATTCCAGTTGGTCTTGACACAACAAGCTGTTAAACTAAAGAGGTGTAAATGTACATGCCCATTGACTCTATTCAGGCATTACTTGTATCTTGACTCTTCTCAATGGCACTGCTCTCTCTCTTGTTTCTCTTTTTTTGTCTTCTCTCAAACATTACCCCTTACCCATTTCTTATGTTTAGTTTTCACTGCTCACCTTGATGAAATGCTGTAAATACAAAGTATGCAATATGACATGTGAACAAAGAGACAGCCACCAACACATAACTCTTTTGTGTAACCCACCCATGGACCAATGAGAGGGTGTGGAGGTTATAAAAATGCTGACTAAACCTATCTATGAATAATGCTTCTCTTTGTATACTTGTATATATATGTGTATATATATGTGTATGTGTGTGTGTACCTTCTCTTTGATGTGATTATGAGTGGGAGAGGTAGAGAAAGATTTAGAGGAGAGAGAGACACTGAACATATGTATGTGAGAGATAAATTAGAAGAAAAGATATTAACACTCAAAGTGAATTGGTGCACGGGGCACATTGCTCAAACTGGGTGTCCGACTCAAGTTGTATAAATGATGGTAACATGTTCAAGTTACGTTTCGTATTAATGTGTCTTGTGTCTACAGCATTCCACTATTATAAATTCACACTGGAAGCTGAAACTGTAGTCAAACATGGTGTCCATCCATAATTGAGAATGCCATCAAGACTAGACCGAAAACTTAGTACTTTGTTGCCTGGTGAGGGAGGAACACATGTTGTCCTTTGTCATTCATAGATGATGAAATTCAAATATATGCTGGATTAGTCTGGGTTTTCTCTATTCGGCTCTTCGGTCTCAACTCTCACCCTATACCCTAGTGTTGTCTGATGTGACTATACAAAACTGTTGTCTTGCCTTTTTACATCAAAAATAGCAGCAACATTGCTGGTATAGTCCAGGACCATCAAATAAAAAGAATTAAAATATAAAGCCCCAAATGTTGCAGTCTCCAGTGTGACTGTTGAACAGAATGACCAACATAACAATGTGTTTGCTGTTCTCAGAGCTGTATCAGTAGGGTTAAAAACTCGAGCTTGTCCTGACAGTGTCAGGGAAGGCCGTGTGGTCATAAAATCAAAAGGGTTCAACACTTTGTGGTCATGAGATAAACGTTGTGTGAGTACATGGAGTGCCCAAAATGTAAGGGATTCATACAATGTCTTGTGCACAGCTGGAAATTGCTGAGGTCAGAGTGTTCAACCAAAATATTAGAATTCCTCCTCCAGGAACCATAAATATCCCCAGCAGATTTAATGGAAATGTAGCTGTTAGCTTTTGACATCTTGGGTAGAAAGTTGACAATTTGACCTGAAGGTATCCCCAGAGGAAAGCTCTTGGAGTTTCTAAAATGGAAATGGTCGAAGCATGAGTGTACAGTAAGTTTGGGTGATGTTTTTACAGAGCTCAACTGACAGAATATATCCATTTTGACCCGTTTTTTTTTCTTTGAGCAAAGAAACAAAACTGGGACATGCGTGTCTTCTATGAGTTTTTTTTTTTCATGATGGGCTTTTTTCATACTTGAATGTCTTTAATTTCAACATATTTTTTGTATAAGAGCACGCTGGGGAGACACTTCTAATCTGTTTCAGTAGTCAGCTTGAAGCCCTGTGTGTTTGTTTTTCTACAAAATAAGCGTATGTGTTTGTTTTAGTGTCTGCGGGGTGCATGCAGAACAAGCTGTGTGTGTGCACTCATGTCACTCGCAAGTATATTTTACTGTGAGTGAGAGCTCATAGGATGTGAGTTTTCCTCAGTGTGTATGTATTTTGAGAGGGGAGTACTCCTCTCACGTGCATATGCCCATTCACTGTGCCTAGTCATGATCAAGTGTAATGCAACTCTCTTCCTCTATTTAACTTGTGAGGGAGGAGCAGGATGCGCCCAACATTACTGCTGAAAATGAGATGTCACGCTCGGCTCACTTTGGAGCAGCCGGCCGGGCTCTCCCTAACTGATTTAGACTGTCTGTGTGGGAATGTCTGTGCTTGTGTGTGTGTCAGGGAGAGGGTGACACTAGTGGAGGGGGAGAGAGAGAGACAGAGAGAAAGAGGGAAAGCGATGGATAAAAAGGAAGAGAGGAATAGGAGAGAACGTAGAGAGAGACAGAGAGAGAGAAAGGAGCTGTGTCAGTTTCTCTGACATTTATTTGCACAAATTATTCATAGATAGGCAGTGTGTTGTGTACTGCCGGCCTGAGGTGGGTTGTGACAGGTATCCTGCACTGTGACTGAAACAGGAAGATAGGTAGCATCTCATTATATATAGTACCACTTACAGACCGAGCCATCTGTCACCTTGTACCCTTCTGATGCATCATCAGCCATTATTGACACACTGCTTGTCTGCCCTGGTAATGTTAATTTAAAAGAACCACAGCAGCTGAAATGAAGTGAGAGAAAATGTAGGGTAAAAAAGACAACCGGATAGATAGAGAATGGTAGATGGAGAGAGAACATTAATGCACTAGTGATAGATAGATAGATAGATAGATAGATAGATAGATAGATAGATAGATAGATAGATAGATAGATAGATAGATAGATAGATAGATAGATAGATAGATAGATAGATAGAGGCTCTCAGCAGTATTTCTCATGCTTGTCATGGGTCCATTGCGCATTTCTTCATGGTCTTGATGCAGTAGAAATGAAAATCTGTATGCCTCTGAAAACCCTCTTTTCTTCTCTCATCGTTTCTCACATTTGTTCTCCATCTGACTGTAGTCTCAACTCATCTATTCACCCACAATGCCACTCCCCTGCCCTTCCATTTTCTTTTGAAATCCTTTAGTGCCGACTGATGAATTATTTACTGTTATTTATCTATTTGTCTTTATTAAATATAGATTTCATTTCAACCAGGAGGAATTTCTTTTAGCAACATGTTGAATATTGTTTATTTGCACTTATTATTAACACTCTTTACTGGTTTGTTAATGAACACATTTCTTGTCAATTAATTAAAGTAAGTGAGTGTGTATAATAGTTTGAATTAGCTATTAAATCTATGGGAAATTTGAAACAAAATTAAACATCAAAGAATGTTTTGCAATGAGCAGTTTTTCTTTTGATTGCAAAATGTTACATTCTTCTGGGCTGTTTATCATTTTAACATCACTTTTTATTGGTATTCTTTTTTTTCAGTTCCAGGCTGGTTCCAATTTTGTCCCCTGTAACCCTGGCAGAACCACTGAGGTCCTAGGAAGAGCTAAATAACCAACTCACTTTGGAGCACAACCTCAAATAAGCCAACCTGCCACCTGCCAACCTTCCCTTACCAGAAGTTATTCATAAAGGATACACAGCAGACAAGAGAAAGGAGCACTTTTGTGTCCTGACAAAGAGCCGAGGAGTGAGAGAAGGCAACGGAAAGAGGATACAGGTAGATTCTTTTTTATAAAAACAGTTTTTACCATGGACTACTTTGCATGACTAATAGCTTCACACCTATGTTTTTATATGTCATTCACATGTGTGTTTCCCCAAGGATATACCCAACATGTCTGACCTTTATGTACTTGTAGATACACAAAGCCCATACCGGTGATGACATAATCTTACGTGTATGCAACAATACAAACTGACACAACCTCACTGTAACATGTTTGTGGTTTGCTTTACAGTAGCCTGGAACTTTTTTTATTCGCATGTGTCTCTTGTGAATGTTGCATGACAGAAGTGTATGTGCAGTGTGTGAGAGTGTGTGAGGCTTTTGGCATACAGTTTGGCAATGGGGTGAAAGCATTAGTTAGTGTCTTCACAGGCATTTATTAAGCCATCTTCACTGCCTTTATTGCTCTTATTTTGCAGGCAACACTGTTATTAGTGCTGACAGTACTTCACTTACCACAGCTATTATATTCTGTCTGTGTGTGCATATGTGAGTGTGCTGTGTGCGCCAAGCAAAAGAAGTAATAGTTGTAATTATTTCATCTCCGTTCTCTTTCCCGCCTACTGTGCTAGTATTGGAGAAAAACTCACTACTCTAAGACGAATGTAACCTCAACTCAGTTTATCTACCTTTAGCACCATATTGTGGTGATCATATGTTATTATATGAATTGCTACTGTCAGGAACAGACTCCAACCATGACCCCAAATAGTCGAAGATTCAATGCTTCGATAGAAAAAGCCTGATTCGACTGCCAATCTCGAACCTTCACAGAGGTGTTATAAAATGAGGAACATGACATTTGAAATCTTTTTAATGTGCGTGAATAAATCCAAAATTGTAACAATAATAAGTAATAATAAGCCTCAGTTTAGTTGTAAATGTACCGTGTAAGTTACAGTGAGTAATGAATAGAGACTGCAGCGATTGGCCTGATTAAAAAAGTGCACCAGTTACAATTAAGGATGTATCATTTCTAACGTCTTTGCATTGGTAAAATTGTATTTATTTGTACAATTATTGGTCCCTATGCCTTTATGGTTTAGAAATGTGACTAATCAGTTGGTATAAATTTGGTTACATTACATTGAGATTGATTCCTCCTAAAGTGTTTCTCTCATCTCCCCTGCTGCTAGAAGCCTGTCAGCTACTACCGATGCCAAGGTGTGTCACATTAGATTAAGATTAGAAAAGGCTACACGTCCTTCAGAATTTCTAAAAATTAAATGTTTGGAGACACTTTTCAAACTGTTTTCAAAATAACCCTAACCCTGAACAGGCAGTGCAACTAACCTAAAAACTAACTCACCTGAAGTAGCGAGATGATGTGAGTGTGGAGATGTTTGCCTCCCCCTTCCCCTCTGATTCAGCTCTAGCTATTGCCCCAGATAAATATTTTAGAGTTTAAAAAGAAACTGCATAAAATGAGATGCTTACGTAGTTGAAGTACTACAGAAACTATGTGAAGTCATTTATGATTTAGTTAATTTATCATAAAAAATATAATCCAATCCAATAAAATCCAATTCTCTGTACTATATTGAATGGCATAGCTTATGCTTATTATTTTGCATTGTGTTGTATTCAGATCTTGACATTAACTTTTTGGTCACAAGCCAATGTGGCTAGTGGTTTTCCAAAGTCACAACCCACACAGCATTTTAACAAGCCACATTTTTGTACTGGGAAATTATGTTTAATATGACTAAAGTTGACTATGGTTTGCTAAAATTGGTGTGCTAAAATGCACTAAAATTATCATTACTCGGATAAGGTTTTGTGTAAAGCTCCTGTTTTGAAAACATGTCTGTAACATAATACATGTCTATTAAGATAAACGCATAAAAGTGTAGCTTCTTATTGTATATAATGAAAGTGTTGCATGGGTGTAAAATTTTTATTTATTACAGCTGTAAATACTGTAATACAGAGCAAAAAATGATCTGCATTAGAAATAAGAGCAATGAATAAAAAAATGTTTTGGTCTAAGAAAAAATCCACAATTAAGGCAACAGGATTAACATTTTATGTAGGCCTATATCATTTTTGTGCACTGTCCTCCTTGTCCACATCCATGTGTTTCTGCTGCCTGAGGTATTCAGTTAGCCCTTCATCTTTGGGGGCCTTCCTGGTGTACTCATGGATCCTAGTTGCGTCATTCTGAACCGCCTCAGCCTCTCTTGCTTTCACACTAGAAAGTCAGCACCAAGGTCCGAACCAAAGTTCGTGTTTTGATACATTTTGATACATTTGGTTAATTTTGATTTGGTTTCACACTGCAATTCTGCGACCACACTAAAGGACTTTACATGACACACTTGCGTCCTGTCGTCATCATCCATGTGGGCTGTGTCTCCCTACTGCGTCTCCCTATAATTGACATTGATTGGTTTATTAAACAGTTTATCTTTGACAAGAATGAATGAATAAAAAAATGACCATATACATATTTACCACTATATTATTATTATGGCATTACTACCTACAACACTAACTATACTGAAGGCTAGTTCAAATTCTCAAATAAACGTCCTTGTTGTGTGAACATTGTAACGTCGCTGACAGGACAGGAGGAGAAGACAGCAGCAATCCTTCTGCATCCCTGTATGAGGAGAAACCAAAGATGTATGTGGCAGTGTGCTTCTATAGTGGCCGTCTGTTTGAAAAGATGATCTGTCCTGGGAGATTTATAATTGTGTCTTTATTTCAATGCAATTCTCTGTGCATTTTTTTTGTTTCCGGTTTACACGTCAACTGCAAAACTTCCGATCACTAATCTGAAAGTCCGAACTATCCAAAATATGCTTTCACACCAGAAACAAACTGAACCTTAGTTCAGTCTGGACCAAGACTACCTCTTGAGGTCGGACCAAATTTCGTCTGTTTGGTCTGAGAGGTAGGTGTGAAAGCCCCCTTTGTGTACAGTCTCTGGGTGCTGGATTTGTGGATTCGAACCCAGGTGGATTTGAACCCAGGTCTCTCACACCAAAGGCATGTGTCTTATCCACTGTCCCATCACCACCCACCCATCACCACCCACCCATCACCACCCACCCATCACTCTACAGGGCAATGAGCCCAGCTACCCTAAGTTACTGCAGTCAGTCTCAGCTCTTTACTTGCAAGGGATAGAGATTGGCCATGCCCACACATGACCCCACAGGGCGTCACAATGCCAACAACAACTTGGAGGGAATAAGGGGAAAAGTATGGCCTTGAAAGAAAAACGTTGTTTGGAGTTATTTAGTATTTAGAATTCACTTATGGACTTCTACTTTTAAACGTATTTGTTCAAAATAATATGACAAGTAATTAATTAAGTACATCAAAGTTAAACAGTTATTGCAGAAGTAAATATATGAAAATAAACGTAAGTCTAGACCTAATGTCCACCTCCTGGAAGAGAAAAGAAGACCACACACAGCTCAGGAGCAGATCGGGTGGGAGGGTTTATTACAATTATAGTATTAAGTGAACACAACTTTGTGGTGCATATTGTGAATGATAATTCTTATTGTTGTTACCAACTGGAAGTCATGATACATCTGATTTTTTCTCAATCCCGATCGCAACACTAATTTCTATGTAGTTGCACTATGTATTGTGCAGAAGAGGCTACAGTAAATTAACATAGAGGACATCAAATTCCATGCATATACAGTAGAAGTGCTACTATTTGGGTCATATGTTTAGCCTCTACTGTACCTGCATTCGCTGATTTAATTTATTATTGTCACAGTGTGGGCACAGCTTTAGACTAGTAATGAGGCAACACCTCTTTCATTTGGTGTAAGGTGAATGCAACAAAAATGTGGTTTGCAGTTTATCATATGTTGTCAAATATTTGTACTCAAGGCAATTGAATAGGAAAGTAAGGAACTAAATCTTTTTACCTCTCATTGTGGTGGCTTTAGTCTGCTTTGTTGCGCAATATAATAATGTGAACACAATGATCCCTGCTCCTGAACGTCAGACATGGTTTCAAGCAAAGACGTGTGTGTGTGGTGCACATTCATTTCAGCATACAGTCACAGCCTCTGTGGGCATGACTACAGTGTCCTTACATATACCACTTCAATGTGGACGTCAATCAAATAAGGTTAAAGTTGTTGATTATCACATGTAAGATACTGACCATTTGTTACCTCAGTGTTTGGAAGTACCGATAAGTAGTATTCAGCTAAGGAGCTAATATGTTAATCTGTAATCTAACATAACAAAACCACACAGTCATTAAAAAGGTCAAGACAACCCAAAGCCAACCCCTAATGTTTTAATATAAACATTACAGTGAAAGTCACACCCAAGAAGACAGAAACAAAAAAAGCACTTATATTGGAAGCGCTAATACGCCAACTTTAGTGTGTTGCTTTATCTTTAATTTGTGAGTCACTTTGGGTAAAGTGTGTATTTGTGTATGTATGGTTGCATATGTACACATAAGACTACATGCCGATATCAAATGTTAGTCTCATTAGCTGTAACCATATGGAAATGTATTTGTTTGTGCACATAGTTAAATCTGACAGTGATACAATCACATATATAAGTAAATCCCCTTTTCTTTTAGATTTGAAGGTTTTTTGTTTGTCCACTTGTCCAACTCTCAGTGGGCTCTGAGGATGGCACTCTCAGTTAGTCAGTCATTTCAAATCACTTTGGCCCCATCAGGTAAAGAAGCAGAATGGCCTCTAGGGGCCTCTTATAGGGCTTTTTGAGTCTGACAGGAGCACTAGAACTTTTGATGCTTTTGTGGACTTAACAGTACAGGGAAAAAAACATAAAATAGTTTCTGATTCACAAACCATCAACAGTGGGAGAAAATGCACTTGATCGCACTGCCCAGGACAAAGTGAGCGCATTGATGTCTTTCTTCTACTGTATGTTTAATGAACTAATACCCTTGCATTTTAAGACTAAATCAATCCCTTGTGAATACAATCTAGCTTTGAGTGCTGTTCACACAAATTAAGGATAAGTTCTCTGCAATTCCATAAAAAATCTGACCGTCTAGGAGACAGATGCAGTACTAAAGAAACATGTTGGAAGAGTGTAAAACTACCATTACAGGGATGATTGCAGTGAGCCAAAGGCACATCATTACAGGCGTGCTAAAGAGAGGATATTTAGACATTAACATTACTTCAGTTAACCAACAGAGAAACTATTAACCGTTATAGGCTATCAAGGGAGGCAATTATTGACTTACTTGATGGCTTTCAGAAAGACTATAAGCCTGCCACTCTTAAGATTTCAAAGTCATTATCAGTATTGTTCTGTTAACACTTCAGGTGTTTGCATATGGCTCCTTCCAGTCACATGTTGGCTGTGCTCGTGCACTATTGTTTCTTGGAGGGAAGCACCCTGGCATAATTAAACATGAAAGAAAGTAATAATCTATTCTGTAACCCTTTGTCAAGCAGGTAACAAACCATTCCCTCATGCTGTAAGCAACCTGAAGAGGTTCATCCTTGTGATGACTGCCTCATTTGTTAATGTGTGCACTCAAAACTGACTGAGCTAGTTGAACTTGCTAAGGAGATGCTTGCTTTTGTTGTTGTATTTTCAATTTACTGTATCACCAATCCCATGGTGCCACACTTAGCAAACAAATACATGAAACAGTGAAAATGAGGCAGTTGTGACTACCAGCATTGTGAATGCCAATGAAGACCAGATTGTTACAGGAACAGTCTGAGAGAGCTTTTGCACTGGGAGCACACAGGGCTCACACTGTATATTTATTCATATGAGAGCTGACCAGTATAACCGCGGATGACCATTTAGTAAGTAAAGCATAACTTTAGGTTAAGAGCCTTGCTTAAAGGCACTTTGAAGCAAATTGCAAAGTGGACCTCCTCACAGGAACCTCACAGACAACAAATAATCAAATCTTTAAGGGCTATGAAAATAAGATGTATTTGAATGAATGTGAATGTGTGTGTGTGTGTGTGTGTGTGTGTGTGTGTGTGTGTGTGTCTTCAACATGGCTGTAAAAGTAGATGTTGATCTACTCAAGGCCAGTTATTTAGACTGTGCTTTGAGACTATACAGTACATTTCATTTGAGGCCAAGGTTGTGTTGTATCCTGTTCAAGCACTGATTTTCACTAAAACCGGCCCTGTATCCACTCATACTGACACAACACACAAACACCTTTGCTACATTCAGAGGGAGGGAAAGACACACTGTTGATGAGGGATAGATGTTTTTGCATATGCCACAGCCCGAGTGTCTGCTTACATTCCGATCTACCCCATTTAACCATCAATCTAGCAAATCCTGCTTTAATTATGAGCCATGCCTCCTCCTCCCCCAAAACTCAATCACAACAAATAAAAGAGCCTTTTCAGCTATAATGGGATTATTGATTGGGTGGCAGCCTAGAACCGAGAACTGTGTATGTTTCATTCTGGCTATGTGTGTATGCAACAACTAGGCAATGTGTCCATGTATTGTTGTATGTGCTGTTCAGAGGGACATTTTGTGTGCAAGTCTGTGTGTATGTGTGTGTGCGTGTATGAGAGAGAGAAAGAGAGAAAAAGAGAGCGAGAGAGGGGGAGGAAGAGAAAGGGAGAGGGCTGAAGCATTAAATTACCTCACAGTTTGAGTCTCATCAAGGGTGTGTCATGTTTTACTGATGAGTTCTGAGCCTATTTTGACGGATACCCACTAAGACTTTCATTACTTTGCTTTTCTCATTATCACAGATGTCAAAGTGGCTGTAAATTGTCCTATGTGGGTACCTTTTCGACTTGAAAAAGTTACTGCAGCTAGGTTTAGATTTGATTGCTGCCAGTAAATTTGCATCTCAGGTAGCTTAGAACCAAAATGGCACCTGTAAAAGACCTTTTTGACCTTTTTCCCTTTAGCTATTGTTTCACCACTGCCTACCAAGTTTCAGCACAGGCTTATTCTGAAAAAAAAAAAAAGTCACTCAAAACCATTAACTTACGTATGTGTCTCAATCGGACCATACCAAAACCAAACTGGGGCTCCAAATTGTTTTTGTTTAAAAATGTTTATCACTCAGACATTGCTCAAACATGTGCATGTCCGACAGATCTTAGCTTAATTTAACTGTACTTAAATTTACGTTTTTGTTTGTAAAACATTAGTAAACTGATTGTTGTATAAGCAGCTAGTCCATCACTTACTGGTACTACAATTTGCTGAAAATTACACCCACTTACCCAACTGTGGGTACCTCGCAATTATATTTATCAAATTTGCTGTTTATATCTATTGCCACTTTGTATGTAATTGCACTGCATTGACTTTTCTGAGAATAAAAATATGAATCCGGCTTAATGTCCTACATTGACCCATACTTACCTCAGTCTAGAAGGCTGTGAACTCCATCTGTGTGTTTATCAGTCTGTCTTTATGTGAGTGATACATGAGCATGCATTTATGTACGAGTCTAAACATTTGGATTTTAAATCATGTTCTGACTCATTAGTTGTAAGCACACAATATTTGCTCAACACCCGCGCTTTGGCTGCCCTTGTATAACAACAGCGACAGAGTACAAGAAAACATAGCAGCAACCTACTGATATTATTAGACGTTAACGGAGATCTGCACTTAAGTCACGTCTTTTCCTGCTGCGCGTCTGTTTAACATTGTGTATTGCAATGATGTATGCAAATTGAAAACAAACTTCAGTTCCCCATCTTATGTCCTCTTTTCCAGTCTCCTCTTTCATTCAGTCACTATCATTGAATTTACACATGCAGGCTGTTGATGAAAATTAAACAGCGAGGGAGAATCGTAAGAGGAATTGCACTGTATATATGCACACAGACAGATCTATCTATCTGTATTCACACCACTGTCGTCTGTACCTCTGTCTGTCACCTATATCACTGGGGCATTACTTTTTCTTTTGCTTTCTTGCTGTTAGGCTACATATATTTTTACTCCCCTACATCTCTTTGTGAAAAACAGTGGCTGGTGCTCTATTTCATATTCCACCTTGCCTCTCTTACACTTATTCTCTTTATCTCTCGCTGGGTTCCTGCCTCTCCTATTCCTTTTTTTTGTGGTGTTACTGTGGCCGCCAGTGTGCCAGTATACTGTGTCTAGCATTTACTAATCCTGCTCACATTAGGTTACGTCACTGGCCCTTTCCCTTTTTGATACAGTATTTGCACCACTCCTGAGCTTACGCTTTGAGTCGAGCTGCCACACAGAGAGAAGGTTAAAATATGTTGTTTGTCTCTTTCTCAGTTCTGCTCAATCCATTTGTCGTTCTTTGTATTCATAGATGTTATTGTGTTATTTCAACCCCTCCTGCAAGGTACTTCACTCGCATGAGCGCATTCAGAAAGACTAAAAAGACAGTACATGAACATACATGCATAGCACTGACATACCCATGTGACACAGAGGCACATACACACATTTAGATAAATATACATCAGACGTCATGTTATGTTGTGTTTTGTCTCACCCAATTATCTTTCTCCTGTTTAAAATCAACTTTTTTACCTCACATTTTTTCTGGCTCCCAACATTGTCCCTCATTCTTTCTTTACACTCTTTGAAGTGTTAATCCGCTTGCCAGGTCTGTTGGCTAATGAAGCTGCAACCTTGAAGTAATTATTGGTGCCTTGTCTGTGTAAGAGTGCCAGTGACAGAAAAAGAACTAAAGAGAAATAGCAATTATAAATGTAATTGCAAAAGAGAGAGACAGTCCGATATGGTTCTCAAGTTATAGTGTATCCTCAGTACACTGACAAAGTAATGTATCAAGCTTTACTCTCAGTGCCACAGTAGTTGCTGTCGCAGACACCAACTATCACACCAAACTTTCACTAAACTCACACATCGAGTACATGCACACACACAGACACATACACTTTTGTGCCACTATCTCTGTGGGGACATCTCATTGAAGTAATTCATTCCCTTGTTCCTCAGTCTTACATTAACCTGAATTTTAGCCACCTCTTAACCCTCAAAAAGCCGTCTCTACCATTGGGGTCCCCATGGTGACACTTGTCCCACATGGGTTAGTGTGCATTCAGTTTAAAGTCCCCACCAAGTTATAAGAACATGAAACACACACACAAACACACACAGCCTGTAGCCTGTTAGACTACCCTTAATTAGAGAAGAGAAAAAAAGAGAAGGGAAGAGAAGAGACATAATGGGAGTGGGGGGAAGGGTGAAATGGAGATGATCTGAGAGGGGGAAAACAGAACAGAGGAGAACGTGAGACATGATGAGACATCATTGCTTTGATAGCAGGGGCTTGTACATAACATGCAAATGGTGAACATTTAAGTCTGAGAAAGAGCAATGTGTTTTTGTAGGAGGAGAGTAGGAGGTTGCCCGAGCCTCATTTTATCCATGCTAATCGACGCTGACATTCACATTACGGCCCTGCTCTCCACCAGATGAAAACAGAACATTTTCTAGTGTACAGGCGAAAGGGGAAACTGTTAAAATGATTAATAGAAAGATGGTTGGCTGGTTTTTGGTTGTGTATTAATTTATAATCTTACTGTTTGTTGACGCCTGATGGTGAACTGAACCAGTAATGATGCATTCTATGATCCATTTAGTATTTTATACTTAAACTGGGCAAAACTTTAGTGCAAATTGATGTTTTTTAAGCATCAATTTACTGCCTGAAAGACTGGCGCAGGCAGCCAATCAGCTTGTTTATGATATATTTTAATGACGTGTTCAAATTTCCGTTATTGGACACGGAATTAAAGATTGGACATGGTGGTCTTCATTCAGGCTGGACCTTATAAAATAACTAAGCACAGTTTGGTCATTTACCATTTTCACCATGGGTGTTACCAGCAAACCAAGTGTGTGGGAGAACACAGGAGAAGAAACAGCAGGAGAGTATTAGAAAGAAAGAGACACCCCATATGCAGCGAGACATACATGTTGCATAAGCTGACCTATCTAGTGCTGTAATCAGAGCAGTATGCTTGCAACAACCTAATCCAGAAGCAAATGCTAAACAATAGCAGTTCAGCCAAAAAAAATATAATGACTGACAGTCAGAGGTTGAGGCAGAGGAAGAAAGAGAAATAAGATCAAAGAAAGAATGAAGCATCATTCAGACCATCCTCCCATGGTGATTTTGTACATCCACACCCAGCTTGGGGTTTTTCTTTGAGTGCATTTGTTTCATGGGCAGATACTCCTCGCAGCAGGGAACAGTGCATGTGTGTGAGTCTGTATTTTGACTGGAAATCTACCCTGTATATTTTATGAGTGATGTGACATTTCTAGGCATATGTAATCTGTAACTATTCTCAGAAAAAAAGGGGGAAGTTGGTGGGGGATGGTGGTGTACGCTCGGAGATCAGAGTATGGCCATATATGTCCACTAAGGCCTTGCTCACACAGACTGTGGACAGCCCACATAGCGTGATTTACACGTCCGAGTTGCAGGACTGTTCAGATCAGCAGATCAAAAGGAATTAGAAATAGCCTACGCCGATAATGGGCTGTTCAAGTGTCTTCTGTTTCAGGGATGTTTCACCTCCTCCAGACACTCTTTGGCATCACAGCCGTCATAACCAGGATCAGCAAGTGTAGCTGTCAATGTACAGTATCACTAGTATCAACTACGCTAGTTAGAGCAGGATTTAAAAAAACTTTGAAGAATATATAACTTATTTGTTCTTCGACTCTCCATGCATGATTCCCTGGGGTTTCCTATAGTCTAGATTTTCTGTCTTCTAATAAGGAAATGTGATCTGTCGAAGTGAAGAGAGCATCAGCAGCATCAGCAAGAATGAGGACACTCATTACCTGCCCTGTGGAGTGATGTGAAACCTGACTGAAACAAATCAAATATGTGGGTATTAATAAGATATCTTAGAGGCTATGTTTAGTCTACTTGAAGCTATTACTGTAATAAAAAAGGCAGTTTGGAGAGAGAGATCCAACACCGATAGCTGTGAGGGAATCCACATGTTGTACTTGGCAAGTTAAATAGAACGAGCACGGACTGCCTTTCATGGTGGCTTTAAATTCGTTGTTGAAAGTTCTTCCTCTGTCTCTTAATCGAGTGCAGAAATTTGACACTACTTTTACTTCTGGACTGACATGTGACACCCACTGGTATAACGATGAATGATATTAGATATCTCACTTCTTACAGTCTCACCGTTAAGAAGCATCTTTGATATCATGCTATTACTCGGCTGTCCATCTTCAAATCTTTTCATCTCAAAAAGTCCCCAACAGCACTCAACCTTATTTATCAGTGTGATGACAACGCTATATTGTGTGCATATGTGTGAAACTGCAGTGAAGTGGTGTTATAACAATGCTTTGGTGTATTTTGTTTATGTTTGGCCCAGTTACACATCTGAACAGAAACCACTGCTTGTAGTCTCATAGCTCTGCAGAGCTTTTCACCGTGTTTATGACGTGAGTGGCACCGAGCCAGACTTCACATTCGGATACTGTATTTTATTATTTATTATTTATTATTTATTGTTATCTATCTGTACATATGAGCTTACAATAAAATTACTTTAGGAAGCAATATGTGCCGAACACAGAATCTTGTACAAGCCTAATGAATGTCTGTTCACATTACTTTTGTAAAACAAGTGACAGACACTTGCAGAATCTAAAATCATGCAAGACACAGGACTGATGTGCTGATGTGCTCAGTAAACAAGCAAGCGACTCAACTCGGTGTACACATACCAGATTCACGGCTGCTGTGAAGAACTGAACTGAGGTGCCACTGATTTTGAGTTCAGCTCCCAAGCGATGCTGCATTTTATCCAACCTTTTGCTCTGTGCTGTGTTTTATGTCGCTCTCTGCTGCAGCCTTCTACTCAAATGTGCCATTAAAAAGTTTGGATATACAGTATTTTTAGAATAGTTGCAGGAAGTTATTACTGGGCCATAATTTGTGTGAATGTGTGCGCAGTGGGGTCTCAATTAAGATGCTCACACACACACACACACACACACACATACACACACACACCTATCACCACCACACGCACATACATAGCCAAGAAGATGAAACTGGAGCACTAAATGAGGAACAGTGTGTCGTCTGAGACCTAGCCCTGTGTTATTTTAAACCTGGGAAGCATGTCAGGGTTATATTATCTAGGTAGCCTAGAACGAGAGCGACCTGTTAGCTATTTAGTGCACACTGCATGGGTTGGTAAATAGGTGTAAAGCCCTAAAAGTTGCTTAAAAGACAATCCAACTCACAAACTTTACCACAGTAAACAATATAGAGACAGAGCAGTTTTGGAGATCATTCAAAAGTGTGGCATATTGCAAAATGTAATGTTAATGCTTGTTTATTTTACTTCTGCATGGCTAGTTCTGAAGAACACACTTAAAAGATGCCTCTCATGCCTAGTATAATATAGCAGTATAAAATGAGGCCATCATTGTTCTGCTTTACTTTACAGATCAGACAGTATACAGTCTTGTGTAAGCATAGTGTTGTCACATCTTGAAGCATTCATTTTTTCAACAGCGAATTGTTCTGGTTTTGAAAGGCACATACTAATTATGTCATCCTGCCGAAAGTTGTGTCAGATCGCATAAGGTGTCATTCTAGAGGACTTGGAAACTGTATTTTGTAGTTTAATTTGGAGTGCTTGCAAAATCACATCATTCTGTGATGTAATGTTGAAAAACTCTGAGCCATTCTGCTGTATTCCCATGCTCTAGTAATATCATTTCCTTTCATAGAAGCCAATTTGCCTAATGTATCATCAACATTGGACAACTACTCCGTTTCATAAAATGCATGGTGGGATTGACTTTGATGTTTGAGTAAGCTTCCATTATTATGTGGAGAGAGAGCACTGGCTCACTGACTGATAGACTGACTTACCTGAATGTTGCTTCTGAACTCGCCTTGTGCCTCAGGAAAAATGCCTCTCCTCCTAATGGAGTTAAGATATATAAAGTTCAGGAACAGGACCACGCCTCTCTCCCACTAATTCAATCACCTACGCCTCGCCTCATCCAATTCCTCCAATCCATCTACCTGTGCCTCTCTTATCCAATCACCTGCACTATGTATATAAGCCCATCTAACTCCTTTCTCACATCTCTCCCCCCCAAACCCTGTTTCTCAACTCTTTTAATGGGCAGCATGCTGGCCTAGTGGACAGCACTGTGGCCTCACAGCAAGAAGGTCCTGCGTTCTGACCTCGCTCAGCCCAGGCCTTTTTTGTGTGGAGTTTGCATGTTCTCCTCGTGTTTGCGTGGGTTTCTTCCCACCATCAAAGACATGCATGCTAAAAATCCATAATTCTGGCAAAGTAATCTTTTTTTTTCTACAACAGGAACCACAGGGGCTTGATAAGCAAGCCGCTTATCGAAATGAGCCCCCACCTTGAGTCTAGCCTCCCTGGTTCCTAGCCGCGCCCTGCCACCAAACCCTAAACAATCTCCTTCATCCCTCTTCCCTCGACCCCTCCATCATAAATACTCCTCATTATCTGAATAAACTACCTTTTAATACCTCACATTGGCATGGTCTTTGTTAGTGAATTAAGTGTTTATTTCCATGTCATTATTCAGTTTGTGTCGTTTCTCCTCATAACTACACAGACTGATATGTTTTTAATTTTAATGTTAGAAATGGGCGTTGGTGGTGAGTAGTCTTTGTGACACAAGTCACAGCCTCTGCTGGGGTCATTAGAGTTTTCGTCATTTCTTCAATTCCATATCCTGCTCTCAATAGTTCTAGAACAAGTTTAAAAATATAACTACATACACCTTTCTCATGTGAAAGTAGTGAAATGCAGAAATACATTAATTACACCAATCACAGTGCTTGTTTTTACTGTGTGCTTTTGCTAAAATTGTGATATATATGTGTGCGATCAAGGCCCACTTGGCTTACAAAACAGTGAGAATGTGGCAGCGATCATTAGCGTTGCAGTCGACAGTGTATGAAGCCATTGTTATCACAACCAAAGCCATTGTTCTCCCCATCCAGCGTCTGTTTCTGTATTATCACAGGCCATATGCTGATATGCCTACATGCACGTATCATCACAGGGAAAAAACACTGTCGCCCACAGACAGAGAGAAAGAGAGGACAGGAAAAACATTAGATAGATAGATAGATAGATCGACAGACAGACAGACAGACAACTGCTAGCACTCAACCTTATGTTTATTTGAAAACACCACCGTGTGCATCATCCCACCGAGAGTGGGTGCTGGACATTGTTACTGCTCTGAGCAAAGGTACATCTATTGATTCCCCCCCTTTTTAAAATTGGATCTCCTGCGGTGGCTTGCTGGAGGGTGTCAGGTAGAAAAGAGAGAGACAGAAAATAAAACAGACATAATTATGGGAGCATAGTCTTACCCCCGCCAAGCTGTCAGTAAGGTGTGAGAGAGAGAGGTCGAGAGAGATTGAGAAGAGCAGGTGAAGTGATAATGACAGCTTCCAAAATTTCCAAAGCAGCCCAGGGGACAATAGGAGTTATAATGAGGCTTGTTTTTGTTATCTGTTTCCCAGTGTCAACTCAAGAACAGCTGTTTACTTTCTCCAACATTGTTTTTTGTCATCGCATGCTCTCCCTGTCTCTCCTCCCTCCCTGTTTCTCCCTCTTTTTCTCACTTTTTTTTCTGCTAATCACAAATGCTTTCCCTCACTCCCACGTTTTTCTTTTCTCGCTCTGTCTGCTATCTTTTTCTCCTTCTTCCTTGGTGCCAGTTCTTTCGGCTCTTTTTCTACCTCCTCCCGCCTCCCACGGCCCTCTCCTCACCATCTGACCTCATCACCTTACTGAAGCAAGGCAGATCCATGTCTTACTACCTTCCATCCACTTTTAATCTTTAATTCATCTCAACGCCCCTTCTGTAGATGCACATATTTGGATACAGTATAGCTACTTCTCTCCCTCACATGTCGACCCCCCCTTTCTGTGCCTGCTGGACTGTAAAAACTGGCAGAGTTGTGAAAAAAAATGATGATCCCTTGATGTAACTTTTGAGTTACAAAATAAATATTAGAAGTTGTTGATACTTTGTTAAAATTACTTCCAAAAATAAAAATAAAACAAACTTTTGTCTTTTTCCAAAATGCTAACTGTAGCGAAAAATGTGTTCTTAAATTCTTGAATGAAAAAGAAAATAGTTGAGAAGTTGTTTTGTTTCTTCTGATAAATTTAGTTCCTCTCTTGTATTGCCGGGGAGGCAACGCTCTACCTCTATCACCAGCACTGGCGTTAAAATGAGTAACATGCTTTTTAACTGTCATCACTACAAACATGGATGTGCACAATGGCTTACATTTAAATAGTGAGAAACACAGAACAAAGTAATAATTGCTCCATCTGGACAGCTCTAAGTCTTTGTTAAGTCAGAGCATTTCTAAATTGTAATTGCTTCATTCACACTATATTCCACATAAATAAGACCAAAGATGAGTAAAACTTCAGAGGCTTTTCACATAAATAATAAGTTATATAGTGATCTCATTCTACTCTCTACTCTTTTACCAGGGATTTATACTTTTATTACTTTTTTTATTCTATCTGTAAGAATGGGTAAAGGTGTAAGGGTGATTCTGATGACAAAAACAGCAGTGCTGCACCAAAGAACCCTAGTTGATAGTTTACCATACATTTCTGTATGTGAAAGATTTACGCGCCTTTCTTGAAGCCTAATGTTGGGCTGCTTGCATCATACTGAAGAGTCTGGTCCCAAGTGGGAGACTAATGGGTCCCAGTTCAAAGGGGAGCACCCACAGAAAAAAATGAAGACAGGGAGATAAAGAGAGAGAATGAAAGACAGGTGAGATGATCAATTAAGGGGGAGCAGGGTTAAGAGTGGAAATCGAGAAAGATGGAGTGTGTGGTCGGAGTAGAGGAGAGAGGGAATGGAGTGTGAATGTAAAATACTGGAGAAATGTTTTACTGCGAGAACAGAGGAGTGAGTGATCATGCAATTTGGGTGAGAGAGAGAGGGAGGGTGAAATGGTGATAAATCTTGTGAATGTAGTCACAGGCTCAAGTATTTGCAGTTCTTTACTCAGCACTTGGTGCCAGTAGGGTGCATACTGGCCTGGCACTGAGTGTTAAAAGTTAACTTTTTCTTATAATTGGTTGTCACATTCTAGTATGTGTGGCTTTTTTTTCATAAACTCACAACTCTTAAGCAGAGGAATATGTGAGGACGGTGGCATGTCAAAAGAAATCCAACAACAACAGGGCTGTGTGTGTTTGAGCGCCTGTAAATGTGTTTGTTTGTGTACGTGTGCCCACGTCATTGTGTGTTTTTGACAAGGCTATGTAGCAACAAGATATGCTATGTATATGCTTTTCTTACACACACATAGAGATTTGATATCTAGCTCAGTGTATCTGGGCAGCTTGTAATGTTGACTAATCCCGACTGACTAATGTGTGCATGTGTCCAGCTGAGGAGCAGTGAGTTCATTAAAACATCTACTCACATCTGGAGCTACTGTTTAATCCCAGAAACCAAATGTACGCTTCTTTTTAACTCCTATTGTGTCTGTGCGTGTGTATATGTGAATGTGCATGTATAGTATGTGTACAGGATATGTTTTTATATAACTTGCTGTGCACACAGTGTTTAATTTACATGTGATGTAATAATAGCAGGCATAGAAATGCTCATTTACACAATGTGGTTATAAAAAGTTATGCTTGTGGCATTTTACAATATTGAATTTGAGACATTACAATAATTACCACAAACAAACAAGACCATCCTTTAGATGCATGACACCCTCTGCTAGCCTTGTGTACTCCGCAATTTAATTCCTCTGGGTCACAGTCTTTCCAGCACGAAGGGATATTTTAGACTCAAATACAGTACTAAAGGGGCAATAGGCCTTTAAAGGGGCTATATGTAGTTTTTTTAATTAAACCACTTATCAATAAATTACTTATTTACTGCGTGTTTGTGAAAGGGTTGTTAGCTCACATAAAAATGAACCATGTTCCTGCTTTCTTGGTCCCATGGAATAGTTACTATTCTGCATCCTATGTGAAGGAATGTACTGGATGTACTGCATGCGCCTACTGATTCTTAACCGTAAACACAGTGATAACACTGCAATTGGAGTCTGCTAACACCAAAAAAGCCCAGCTGGCTCCCAGCACAACACAGACTCCAACACAAATTACGTGTAAGGATAAAAAACAACAAAAAGGTTTCATGTGCTTAATCACATCAGGCCAAACAAAAATTCACAATAACTGTGATTTTAACTGGGATGCTAATTTTAGCTAGCTAAAATCATGCTTAAAACCAAACCTACAGGAACATTATTTACACGGTAACAATATCATGTATAATATTCAGTCTAGCTGAGAAACTGTTTTCGTAATCAGCCAATAAATCATAGTTATGTTCACTTTACTGAATGAAAGATGCACATGTCGCCTAAATGCAGTCAATGTAACGTTCATGTAACGAGCATGGATTAGTTCAACGTCAGTCCAAGAAAAATATTACTGTAACATTGCAGTGGGAGTTTAACTTAGTTTCTTGCATGCTGTGTGATGCCGTCTCTTGTTATGTCCCTGTTTTGTTTTTGAACCACACTGATTGCTCACTCATGAGTTTGAACATGTGCAGGAGCACACACTTGGGAACGTAGTGGTTGCAACTAATTGACTTCATGGAACATTTGTCTCTATTTAAGAAACAAAAACATTTGCAGAAACAATGGACTTCATAAGGAGCATCCACTGCAGCTAAGTGTTGAGGCCAATGCAAATAGCTTCTAGACTGTGGTTTCAAATCAGACTCTGTATGGAGGATATATGTGAGGACCTACAACTTCTGTGTAGAAAAATCTGTTGTTTATTTTCACAAGAAGTTAGCACCTAATTAATTTCATGGCATCTAATTTATGTCATGAAAAATCGGAAAGTTACAATTCGATTTAGAAGATTTTAAGGCTTGCAACGCCAATGTTGATAGAAAGATCTTGCAGGTTTCAACCTCCTCACACTGTGATACTTGCTCCCAAACTCCACACTGTTTGCAAAATGCGTATTGACTTACTCCAGAAGGACAAGACAAGATGACAGCAAATAGAAATTAGGGGTGAGCGAGTACAAAATGGTCTGTACCTGTATCTGTTCAACAAATTAAATTATCTGTATTCGTATCCGTAATCATAATGGGCAGGGCTTAACCCGGACATGGGTTGGGCTAACCAGAAAGTAGTTATTTAAGCCTTGAAATTGGTATGGGTTGGTCAAAAGTTGCTATATTTATTAGATAAGTATTGACAAGAACATTTTTGATTACAATAGTAAGAGAACTATTTGTTTAAAAAGGTTCCTATATTTATTATTATACATGTATAGAAAATAGATACATTTTACTCGGATGATACTTGTACTCTTAAAACGTACATTATCTATACCAGATAATTGCTTCAACTAAGTATTTGCTCAAACCATTTCATTTTCCATGATAAACTGTCAGATTATTGACTTTTGTATCTGAAACCTTACATTACATTACATTTAGCTGACGCTTTTATCCAAAGCGACTTACAAATGCTATACATGTCAGAGGTCGCACGCCTCTGGAGCAACTAGGGTTTAAGTGTCTTGGTCAGGGACACATTGGTAGATGGGTCACAGTAGGGGATTGAACCTGGGATTGAAACCTTATGTTTGTTGACATATGCATAGTAATGAAACCAAAGCCATCAATTAAGCTGTGGGTCTTAGAAGCAAAAAATATTCAGTCTAAATATTAAAATAGAAAAGAAATATGCATGTGGAAACCACCAACTCTAGACAATCTTTCATTAATGTTTAAAATGATGCAGAATTTATGATGCAGGGACTGACTCTTTTATTACAGCAGTCATCCAAAACTCATCCAGCTTCATTCAACACACAAGTGAAGAGGAGGTGCTCAATGAGAAGCACAAACAGCTTCACATGCATATCTATCGTTTGAACTCTACTTAGGGCCTGGACCATTGGGGTGTGCTGGTAGACAGCCATATCCCATCCATGCGACCCCAGGTAACATGCCCTTTCAACTTGGCAACAGGTGTTGCACCAGCCAGACAAAGAGTCAAGAGACACGGCTGGGAAACCTCAGCTCTCTGTGTCTGTGTCTGTGCCTGCTGCAGATTTTACAGGAAATTTAGTAAGTACATGCACCGTGTCTGCCTATATCCACTTTCAAACTCCACATGTTGTGTGACATCTAAATGTGTCTTCATTTGTGCACACACAACTATCAGGATTTTAAACACTCAAGATCAAATGTATAGATTTTAACCATTCCCAACTGTTGCGTATGATTTCAACAGTTAACATAGTACACAGTAACACTATGAAAGGACTCTTTCAGCACATGTTTTCATATCTCCAGTATATTAACTGTAAACATTACAGCATGCTATAATTTTGGTAAAAATCAAGTGCAGCATTTTAAATACAATATTTAAGTTTATTATTGATATATGTGAGCTGTAACACTCAGGATACAATGTAAGGGATGTGAATGTACAAATATAACACAGACATTACAAAAAACATAGTTGGGGATGACATCTATGCTATGACAAGCCAGTATTCCCTTGGTCTACTTTTGTTTTCATAAATATGTATTTAACTCAGGGATGTGCCTACTTGACCTATGCTCAGTTCTTCTGTGACTTCAGTTGTCCAACCAGAACATGATGCATGCATCAAGGGAGGGATAAAATGAATCATTAACTTGTGCAATCATGTTTTTCAACATCCAGTTCAACAGCACAATAAAACATTGTTAAAGCTCATAAACGGTGCAAGATATGGTTAGATGAAACTTTAACGAGCCCCGTGATGAAAGTAGACTGTGGCTGCAGCAAGTAGCAATGAGATGCAATAACAAGGGAAACGAGAAGGACTCAGTGGATGTCCTGAGCACATCACATATCAGTGGTGGAACACAAAACCCATCAGGTTTTTTTTAGTGAATGACCGACAATGTCAGCAGGTTTCAGTGCTATCAGTGAGATACAAGAAGAGGCTCCGGTGGGCTTTTAACTGTTACAACGTGTCAATTGAGTGGTAAAAACCTTGTCCAGTCTGATAAATCCCAGTTTCATTTGTGACTGGGTCAGGGGACAGGTGCTGAAAGTGACACTGATCCACATAGAGTCTCAAAAGTATCTAGTCTTTGTCTCATTATAGTCCATTCCTGCAATCTACCAAGGACCGCAATTGTGGCTGACAATTCTTGCCATTTAAAAAAAATGCTAAGTGGCAGTTACTTAAAACTCCCAGTGTGAGATAATACACTTCACCGTAGGGGGGTTGTGCTTCAGGGACAGCAGGGGAGACAGCAGGGGAACGAGCGAGCAGGGAATTTGGGTTTAGGAGAGAAAGATGGCAGGTGTGCATTATGACTACACACATTGCTAAACGTCAGATAAGTGATGATTACACATTACAGCCTCAACAGGATCATAACCGATTGACGGGATAAGGCAAGACAAGCTGGCCTGTGCGGGCGGGAGACAGCGGTCAGCACCGCATTCTAATAGAACGTTTTCATCCTTTTTTATCTTCTTGCTCTTTTTACCGCCTATGATTAAAACATGCTGAAATGACACACAGTTCAGCATTATCTGTGCTACTCCGGATGATTTATGGGTGCAAGTGAGAATGCTGTTGGAGGAGGCTCTAAATGAAAAGTGCCCTGAGATAACTTCTGTTATGATTTGGCGCTATATAAATAAAACTGAATTGAATTAATATATGCTGGTAAAAAGCCCATTACAAGCCTCCAGCACATCGCACAACGTGTTTGAGTCTATGCGTGCGTGTCGGTCAATGCATGTGTATGTGTGTTGGTGCACACAACAGCTTTATTTGGAGTTACATGGAAGGAAACGGCAAGGTGTTGCGTGTTTCTCGTTTCTCACATCACACCTTCCCACCTTCACATGAACACAAACCACTGAAATTTTGCTTTTTTCCTTCTTTTCTTCAAAATGTTTGTAAATGCTTATGTGTGCCTATGCGTCGAGCTGTTTGTGTGCCTTTGACATCAACTCCCACCAAAGTCGTTCCAGTGGTAATCTACTTCTACATCTAAAAGTGTCAACACACCTCCTGCAATTAGTCTTCCTTGCAATTTTCCAAGCTCGATGTGGCGCACTCACGTCGGCATCTCTTTACAGATCTGTTTCACTCTGGGCCTGTTGGCATCTCTATTTTTCATTCCTTGCATCTGTTTTTAGTTTAAATTTTGCTTTCCTCTCTCTGTCTATTTCTCCTTTCTGATTTGTTTTCTGTGTTGTTTATCAGAGCCTCATTTTCTCTACTCCCCTCCCTAATTACACCACTTCATCTATGCTCTCTTCTGTCCTCTCCCTCTTTGCTTGTGCCCTCTGTCTTCTTTACCCCAGTCCCTCCATCCTCCATTTCCTCTCTCGCTTCCTCACTTTTGCTCTCTGCTGTGTTTTCCGTCCTTCTCTGCCCGGTCCCTTCTTTTCCCGTGGTGTAAGCCTTCTAAGAGAATGAAACAATGAATTTTGCCATTGCCATTCGAGTGACAAAATTAAGCTCATCTCTCCCTTACGACATACTCACCTCTCCTCTGCTGCCACTCTTTTCTGTCATTTTACTTTGCCCTGTTATGCTTGTGGACCTTGGCTATTTGTTTAATGTGTAACCTGTTATCCTTATGTGACTCTTTTCAGGATGCAAGTTCTTCACAGCAGACCATAAAGTTCTTTCTCATTATTTTCGAATCTCACACATACTGTCATTCTGTCTCTCTGTCTCTGTCTCTCTTTTTCTCTCACTCACTTTCTATGTCTCACAAACATGTCTGTCTCTGAGATTTAACAGGCAAGGGAGAGTTTCATAATGTGATCTGTCACAGCTTGTGTTATATCTGGTGTCACGTCCTTTGTTCTCTTTATCAGCCCCTTTCCACAGTTCCCATGTCCCCGTTTCTCCCCTTTTCTCTGCCTCCATTTTCTCCCTCTTCATGTCACGATGGCTAGCTTTGTATTGTATTTACTTTATTATGTGCCCATAAAACAATACTTGATTTAAGAACTGGAAGCACTTGTCTTGATTACTGATTTACTGTTGGCTAAAAATGATTTGGATGTGGATACAAAATAAGGTTTACTTGTGGAGCTTTTCATTCACTTGTTAGGCACCACTATGGAATAATTACAAATAAGCAAGGGAAGCTAATTAATAAGAGAGAAAATGGTGTAAATGTAGGCCAAGTCTAGAAAAATTATATAATTGTCTCCAAAATAACTATGGACTAAAGGTAAAACATGAGAGAAAGATCTTCCTTACTGAACTTTCGCCCAAAGCTATACTTATAGTGGTCTGATTTTCTTCATATAGTACAGATGCACATTTACCTACTACCATTTTTCAAAGTAATAAAAATCCCAAGCTTCTGAAAAAAACCTGGCAACATCCAAGAATGATGTCTGAGTCATTAACACCATGCTGGGTATCATGCAGTGATACCGAGTGATACTCATATTTGCAGATTTGGCCCTCCATGAGTGTAACCAAAGGAAGCATAAGGATAAGTATTGGGTTCTCCCTCTATTGTCCTCACCACCAACAGTGGTGACAGGAAGAGACGGGGATTGAACTACCAACAAGGCCATTTGTAGACGACCCCAGGCAGGTTGCACCTGCAGCTGCACCCAGCAAAACGTCACAGCAGGGACAAAATCTTAATTTTCACATGGGAATGGGTCATGAGAGATTCAGTGGATCAATGTCAGGGTTCAAAATAAAGAAGGTTTTAAGTTGGATCTTCACTACTAGCATGAAACAATAGATGGTAGATGAGCATGAAAGCCTCTTAGGCCTCTCAGCATTAAGATCATTGCATTTCAGATTCCTAGACACTGAGCTGATGTTCTTAAATCTGAGCAGATTACAACAATACTAACAAAAAAGTACCACTCGTATGTCATCCTTTTCTTCTCAGCAAAGATTATTGGTAAACTGAGACAAGAGCTATCTATTTATTTTTGTATTTTGTCGGCCATACCTGCTATGCCTGTCTGATATGACATGATTATGCTAGCAATCTGGGTCACTGTGACATGTAAGGTGCGCCATTCGAAAAGGACAGGGAACGACTTGCTCCACAATAATTTACGCTTTTATGTAATTTCATCATTACCTCCTTTTCTCTCCCTCTTACTCTCTCCACATCTTTCCCCTTCTCTGTCTCATCACCCCCCCCCTTTTTTTGCCGCCAGCCAGGCAGTGGCCTAGTTTAGCAGTGCAGAAGGTTTGTTAGCATCACCCCCAAACCAAACAATAATAATGTGGACTCAAGGGAGAACACAGGAAGGTTCAGAATCTATGCATGTACAACTACACATAGATGGACACCCATACTGTATGCATCCTTCCGTATAAGTGCAATGTGGGTGCAGATACTCAGAAGTGTATTGTAGAAGCACAAGTACATGCACAAAACAAGCATACACCCCCACCAACAAGCACATATACATCCACATCATTGCATGACTGCCAATTTAATCTCTTTGGAGCATGTAACATTTTGCTTTGAGGAAAGCACACCTGCTCCCTGACACAAAGCATTCTTCTTCCTAGTGTATTGTTCATACTTACTGTTTACTGTAACAGTAAGTACATTTATGAGAGTAAATCCTGACATACATTCACCTCCTCTAGTTTGACACATATTGTTTTCCATTTTCCATAAGAAATAGCCTCATTATATAAGTTTTTAGTGGTGAAAAAACAAAGTAGAACATCTTTTGTGTAATGAACTGAGTTACAATGAAGTGAATTAAACTAAATTAGGGGTAGAGAGAGGGAAGCAGGGAGTATGGAAGAAGGAAGTGTGTATGGTATGTCGCTGTTGTGACAGTGTGTAGAAAACACATTCAAATTTCATGTCTTTTGAATCAAGCCGGAAAACTGATGAGCAAAGAAGATATAAGAAAAAGTGTCTTTGACTCATCATTTCATCACACAGTCCATGTCTTTCCTCAATATCCACCTCTCCCAGTTAGATTGAGAATAAAATCAATAATCACACTAGCCCCTTACTGTAACAAACTGTAAAGGGAGGATGTGATGCAATAAAGTGAGAGGGTAAATCAAAGGAAAAGGAAGGAGATTAAAAGGCAGCATGAAACAGACCGACAGATGCATGAAGTGTATGTTTGTGCATGACTTTCTATCCACATTTGCACATACAAATAGGAAGTTCACGTGTCCCATGTGTCAGCACGTGCCAGCACGTGTCACTCCATTGTCTGAACCAGTGTTGGGTTTCAGTTGACCCATGTTATAATCTGTTGCAGTCAGTATAGGATGCTGGCCTGCAGGCTACTGTATGAGAAGCCATCCATCTGGGGCCCCAGACAGTCACTGCCATCTCCATTATTATTAACCATGACTCATTGCCTGGATCCACTGTTGACTCATAGATAATAAAAAAGAATCAATATACACTGGGAATAAGAATGTCCCAAAACTATTCAGAAGAGTACTGGTTGGTAAGTTAAAACAGTAATATAAAGTATGAAAAAATGTTTTGTTTTGCAGTGAAACTGAGTCATTTTACTTGAAGTCACCTCTGACTCATAGGGAAATTCACCAGTAATGATTTTTATTCATTTGGGACATGATTATTTTGCCCACTGATATTGAAAACAATAAGATTAAACTGTTTGTTTCTGTACTCTGAGCATCCCTCTTGAATCCAGTGTGCTGACAATGTATGGCATGGTGAATGGATCACAGGGCTGAAGCAAGCTAGATGCCTTCTGAGTGTGTCCCATATATCACTTTCATATCCTTTTCTATTCTGAGATGAACTCTGTAACCAAGGCCTATTCCTTAAAGGAATTCTTAAATCTTACCAAGATTTAAATGAGAAAGTATACACCAATTTAATGTCTGTAAACATTAGGCAACAGCTGGCAGCTGGTTAGCTTAGCTTGTCATGACTCTGAAGGCATCCACCTTGGTTCAGCCTTGTAGCTGTGCTCCAGTCATACATTATCAGCACACTGGATTCAGCTCCCCAAAATTGTGGTTTCTTTCACTGCTACACCCAGAGCAATCTACAGTACCTATCATTATGCCAAGCCAGCCGTGGACCTCTGTGGCTTGAATACTTAAATTACCCCAAATTATTAATAGTCCTCACATACAGTACTAATACACTACAGAGACAGCTATTTCTATGATAAAAAACATAGTTGGTATGCTACCCACAGTCCTACACAATGTTTCCCTTTAAAGAAATATCAGAAATCAGCAAAATAAATATTCAAAAGGCTCAAACTGGAATTTGAAAATTTAATCTATTTCTTTTTTTTTCTTTTACTATGAGAGGTTACCTTCCATAGCAGAATGTTTCATTAGAAAGACCCAGCCATCATGTGGAAAACCCAGTCTTGTTTGTCTGCAAGGGCACACATTCACACATTACATTACCTGGTAATCTTTAATAATGAACAATTACAGAGGAGAAATATGATGTAAAATGTAGGAAGAAAGTTGTGCTAGGGTAACCCTAATACCACTGCAGATGCACTGAAAATTAAACATTGGGTTAAGTGACCCTAGTGACCCTATAATCTATTTTGATATTTTATTTCATATTGTATTGATATTTATTGTTGTTATTAATTATGTATGTAGGCTCAAAAATAGCACTTTACTGTAACATCATTTCACATCTAGCAATAGGGTGGAGTAGATATAAAAAATAAGGAGAAATGTTAAACATAACTCATTCTTCACAATAAGGAGATCCCTCCAATAAGCTCAGTGCTACCAATATCACAACATCATCAACCAGACGATTATTATGACTTACTTTACTGTGAGAAGGGGGTAATTTAGCAAGAAACCATGTTTCTCTGTGAGCAAACAATTCAACACTCAAAAGGGAAATCAATCAAATACATTTAATAATGTATATTTTATAGACATTGAGGCATGCAATTCAGTATCTGAGTCTAAAAAGAGGAGTGAAAGAACAGGTGATTTGTTTTTATTTTATTTGTAAAACCAAAAGCACAAAACATTTTATGTAGTTACTGAGCCTGTCAGGTTTACGATGAGTGGAGAAAAATGGGCAAACTGCTGTTCCCGACTATGTCAAACTGAATATTTGATACAAGGAAATGTCTTGTGTTCTCAGTGAACCCCTGAGCAACCTTGGGGTCTAGTAGTAGTGGTGTCCCATTCAATGACTTACAGTACAGCAATTTCACCTCACACTTTCATGCATTCAGCAGGAACTCGCTGGCTATGGTACTGAAAAAGAAAGCTACAAGATATAAAGTAGGCTGTGTTCCACCGGAGGGGCTTCATAACATTGTGTTAAATTGTTACAATGTTATGTTACATTGCTCCCCAAATGTAACACAGCAAAGAACTAGTGCAAATACCTGGAAAGTGGAGTTGTGCTGTTAAACATGGCTATATGATGAGAAAAAGTTGGATAAATACTAAAATGATCAATCTTTGTAATCCAACTGCATTGTGGTGTGGAATTTTGACATTGATGAGCTTAACTAAGCTGTCCTGATTCAATTTTTTTTCTTAATCCTATAAAGTCTCTACCTGGCTCTAAAGGAATGTTTCTTTAACCTATTCATATTCTCCTCTCCTCTGTGTCTCCCCCTTTAATGAATACACATCCACATTCATGCATATAAACACGAAGAGAGGCAGCCGTAGGAGTAAGTAAACATGGCAGTACAATGTATAAAATTATAATTATCCAAGCGCAGTATAATATAATAAAATGTATAGCTATTGAGGAATTCTCCTGCCAGTCATGCCAGTTTAGCTGGAATCATTTTGGTCCAGATTTTGGGTACTGTTCCCTTTTTACGCATGTATCATCTCTGCTTCTGCAGCACCCTCCACCACCCTAACCTCCTCCTTCTTTCTTTGTGTTGAAGCTTTTTAAATATGGTTGTCTTGGCGAAGATCTGATATCTGTATACAGCTCTCTCGGAATTCTGCATAGTAAAGTTAATGTGCTTATGATTCTGGGGGATTAGTGCTCCCGGCAGAATCCTCATTGCTGCTCGGATTCTTTCAGAGCAGAGCATTTTGCACCAGATATACAGATATAACCATATAACCCTTTGCAATAAATCGAGTGTTTTCTTACTGACGTATAAATGAGCGGATCAGACAAAGGCTGTCAGATGAGAAAAGAGACATCAGCTCTTTGATTTGTTTGTGCGTCTTAATATGATATGAATATGATTTGAACCAGTGCCACAGCGTGCCATTTGGTGAATGTATTCATGCAATGTTAGAGCTCAACGAGAGCATCTAATTTTCCCAAACTCCAACCTTGGTATTGCTGCTGCCAAAGAACTAAAAAAGTCAACCCAATCCTTCACATCTGGCGGGGGGAAAGGAAAGGGAAAGGAAAACAAAAGAAACTCTTTGTTTTATTTGTTACAATTGTACAAACTGTATTTTTTCTCCTGCTCTTTCTCTGTCTTTTTCCTTCTCTGACTTTCTTTTAGCATGGTGGTTTACCTTCAGGCTTGCCGATGGAATTCCTCAAAATTGTGAGATGCAATTAGGCATCTAGAATATTTATGACTCACACATTACTACTCGGCACTTGCACATTGCTCTCCCAAGTGGGTTTTTAGGTCTGCCTAAAATGGAAATGTGCACACATACACGCAGAAATGCCAAGCCTTTTGTAGTTTGTTTTGTAGTTTGTCATAATGCGAGATGTGCATCGTGATGGGTTGTTGTAATGACCTCAGCATGTTCGTTCCAATGAGCTGTCATGTCATTTCAGTCATGTGTCAGCCACCACATTAGGGCTGCAACTAACGACTATGTTGATAGTTGATTAATCTATCAATTATTGAAACGAATAATCGACTATTCGGATTGTGAATCGCAAAATTACACAATGTGTCTCATTTAGCTATCAGCCTTTAAATTAAATCTGAGGTTGTTTTAGGCATGTGCTAATTAAGGCAATAAAATAAATACTGCTTTCAAAAATGGATCTTTAAATGAACGTTTCTGCTACAGCAACAGAAATTTCCAATGAAATCAGGTCCTGATAAGCAGCTGATCTGCTGTTTAGTGACGGAGCAGCTTTCACGCCAGTACTGCAACACCCCAGGACAAACTCACACTGTATACAAAGAAAGGAATAATGTCATGCATTTCATTTGCCGAATTTACAAGAGGGGATCAATAATAACGATTTTGTAGTAGACAGCGTTTCACAACAAATATAGTTTCTTAATGTTATTTAATCTTGCGCGCTCGACAGCAACATGTTCTCTGGGAACGTCGCCATGAGCGATGCAGCGTTTTTGATTGTAAAGTCAGGGCACATCTGGAATGTGAACACAGCCGTTATGTATCATAATTATGTGCTACTCACAGCACCATTACTGTAACAATCAACACCAACTGTATAGAAAACTTTTCAGCTCATAACGTGAAGTAACACCGATTTAACGTGAAGCTAGCTCGCTAACTAGCTTACCGAGACGAGTTTTCACCATCCACAGACACACAACGGCTGTGTCCGAAATCACCCACTACTCGCTATATAGTGGACTATATAGTGAGCTCGTCATTTTGTAGTGCTGTCCGAATGTATAGTAATGATTATTATTCCCTATATAGTCCACTCAATGTATCCCAGAATGCATTTTGAAAAGTAGTGTACAACCGATGGTCACTAACCAAGCCGTATATGCATCGGCTGTGTCCGAAATCCCCTCCCAGTCACTACTCCCTGTCCCCTCTGTAGGGAGTTGTATGTAGAGCACTATGTAGTGAGCTCACTCCCGCTATTAAAACAACACTTTCGGACACTACCCCGATCGTTATTTCGGCGCCGTTAATTACGTCATTGCCGTCAGATTGTCATTTTTTTTTCTATCAGCCGATGCATGATGGTATATACGGCTTGGGTAGTGTGACACCTACAAATGTGCTGTCACAATTGTTAAGATATTTTGTGTAATAGCCTGTAAAAAAGGGGCATAATGTGAATGTATTCTACACAGGGTCTAAGTAGTATTTTTTGAGGGTGTTGATTGCTTAACGACGCCAAAAGAGGGAGTATCCACTTATGTGAGCGCTAGTAGGGCTGCGCGATGCTTCCGCTCCTCAGACAGAGAACAGCCTGCTGAAAGATCACAAGTGAAATCTTCTCTCTCTGCTTTTCCTGTCTAAAACAGGACACAATATCTGTTTACAGGTAACTCATGCTTGAGGCCTGTAACAGTAGTGACCATCGGTTGTACACTACTTTTCAAAATGCATTTTGGGATACATTGAGTGGACTAGGGTATAATAATCATCACTATACATTCGGACAGCACTACAAAATGGCGAGCTCACTATATAGTCCACTATATAGTGGGTAGTGGGAGATTTCGGACACAGCCATAGAAAAAAAATGACAATGGCAATGACGTAATTAACGGCGCTGAAATAACTATCGGGGTAGTGTCCGAAAGTGTTGTTTTAATAACGCGAGTGAGCTCACTATATAGTGCTCTACATACGACTCCCTACATAGGGGATAGGGAGTAATGTTAATGAATGAGAGGGGATTTCAGATACAGCCAACGTTACACGCCTCCTCTTCAGATGCTCCGGTGTTTCCAGGAGAGCTCAGACCTTTCCGGCTGAGTGAAGAGTGAAATGCTGCCACACTCTGGAGGTTTTAGGTTGTGAAGGTGTTACTGCAGCTCTAATGTTGTTTTAGTAGCTTTAATGTTACTGTTCACTTTACTCTGTTAAGCTGACGGTGTCGCCACGGCCCGGTGATGTCATGAATGAATCGATTATTAAATTCGTTGGCAACTTATTTAATAATCTATTTTTGTCGACTACGTCAATTAGTTGTTGCACCCCTACACCACATCAAGATACAGTATAATTTATTTGATTACAAAAACTAAAGTTCCCTCTAGGCAGAGTAGTTCCAGTCCTTCTTTGATTTGTGGAAACAAAACTCATCACAATCCATCCATCCATGCATTTTCTAAACAACTAATCTTACCCTGGGTTGTGGGGAGCTTGAGTCTATGCCAGCTCACGCTGGACAAGAGGAGTTTATCACAGGGGAAGGCAAAACTAATCAAAATCTAACATCAGAAGTTATTGAACACATTACGCCTAGCGGTGCATTCACACATCTCAATGGCAGTGCCGTCCCACTCTATCCATATTAAGTCTGCCATGGAGGAGTGTTGGCCAAATGATTACTGCCTTCATCTCAGAGTTGTGAGAATCACCACAAAAAGAGATTAATATAATTGTGGAGCTGCTTTTTTGTGAGAACAGCAGTTCGCTGTATGCAGGTTACTGCTGATTCATCATTGCCCACACCATCATTCTTTATCCGTTCTCTTGACACCCCATGTCCTGCGTTTATTATCCATTCCCCATTTACTCTTTCCACACATCCATCTCTCCTGTGGTGCTTTTGCTCTCCATACCATTCTCATTCTTTTTATCACTCAATTTCTTCTTCCAAAACCTTTCTAACTTGAAATTGACTTCTATCTCTATCTCAATCCCACTCCCCCCTCTTCCATATTTAATGCATCATTGGTTTCCATGCTCCCCAAGAAGTGATTGTGCTTGCGTGCCTCCAGCATTGTAACATTGTTGCTATGGCAGCATTAGTGCAAGTGGGTAGGATAGCAGATGCATGTGTAGTGGCAAATGTGTTGTGCTTTGATAGAATGCAGCTGAACCTCTGGTCTTGTATGTTAGAAACAGTAAAAGTTCCATCCACAGCTGCCCCCACAATACATGCACGTGTGTGTGGAGTAAGAGGGCCATTACCGTAATAGAATCTCAGTGTGTTTGTCAGAGTTAATGTTGGCAAACATGAATCTATTAAGTTTCTGCAAATGAAAACCTCCAGGACATTCTAGCCAGAGAAAAATCAATAGACTTTATAACCTAGAAAGCTTATATTTTGTGATAGTGAATTCTGTGGAAAGAAGCAGGAGAGAACTGATTGAGTTGTGATCAATAAAAGATGTGTTCTGATTAGAGCTCAAGCCAAGAGTGCGGTCTGTATTTTATTTTGTTGCCTATTCGTCATCATTAGCTGTAACCAGTTCTGCTGAGCTGTCATTTAAGCCCCACCCACTTCCCCAGTCAGCTGTTGTTTGATCTGTTGATCTAGAATTTGATCCAGAAATTGTTCTGAGTTTCATATCGTTTCATTTTTTGTATGCTCCTTCTTTTCTACAAATCACAGATGGCTGAACAAAAAGCATCTTTTGATCCTGTAGCCATATTGAGGTAAATTGGTTAGGAAATTCTAACCCTGAGGCTTACCTTAATGGCTGTTTGATCATCTATGCACATATATATTCCTTGAAACCACCCTGATGGTGTTTTATTTGACTTATCAATTAAAGTTGGCATCCAATTACCTGATTGACACTTTTTTGATTATCTATATGAATTCCAGTCACACTGAAATAAGCTAAACACTAGTTTTTTTGTCTTCTATTGTCAATCCATCTTGAAGGTGTTACTTTGATCCCTTGACAATTTCTGTTCAGAGACCTCTGAAATCACACTTGTTGAGCCAAACTTTTATGTAAGTTTAAGTTAGTTATTTACTTTTTGGAACATAATTATTATGGATTTGAACCTGCTGTCCTGAATCCATAACAGACAAATTAAAATTTTGCTACCCTAACATTTAGGCTGCATTGACCTCTGCTGTTCTTGAAGGCCAGCAGGAAAACATTTGAAAGAGCTTTCCTCACTATATCTGCACCTGCTAAGGCATGCAAATGCACATGTTTGAAGTGTAGAGAGTATTTTTTATCATTTTCTACTGCAGGACGGTGATTCCATTCTGCCCTCAATAGCATTATTTACCCAGGCTGAAATCTCTGACATTTCACTGACCTCAATCACTGAATCCCCACTACCCTTTGTAGTTCACATCATCCAATTTCTGTTTTCCCTCAGCCCCTGTGTGGCCTGGGTCCAAGCCACATGTCCAGCTTCGCTCCGCTGCTATTCCCCAAATTCTGCCCTAGCTCCCACAGTAACACAAACACTATTCTTCTTTCCACACGGTTGCCATAATTGCTCTTAAGTTTCTAACCCCAACTCTGTCTTGCTTTAACCTTGGCTCTTGGTTGTATCTACTCTGGTTCTTCCCTAGAAACGTGTCGAGCGCCCTGTCATCTCACCATGGAACCACGTCCCCTGGCCTTGCACCCAGTCATTTGGGGTGGAAAAGAAACCTTGGTAGTAGTGGTGATATAGTGGTCAGTCGGGGGGCTTAGGTGCTCTGCTCCATTTAGCCCTAGACCTTCAGGCCCTTTTCTGTCACGCTCCATTGCATCACTTCTTCTTCCCCCTGCGAGGCATGCAGGGAATGGGTATGATGTCATGCATGAGCAGCCACAGATGACAGTGGTCTAAAAGTCAACCATTGGCAAACAAATATACACAAACACACAGAGAAGGTCAGGGAGGACAGAAAGAAAGTGAGACAGGCATAAAAAAATAAGAGATAAGTTGGAAAGATCTTCTAAAGGCGCACATGATGATGAAATATGAATTATAGATCAAACCTGAGAGAGGTAGTTGGAACACTCTTTCCCCTACTATCCCTTTCATTCCTTTCTGCCCTTTTTCTCTCTGTCTGCTTGTACTCCTACCTCACTCTCCAAAGTAGGTCTTTTTTTGCAGCCCAGATCACTCTCGTAATAGCAGGTTGCATCCAAGGTGATTTGTGTTTCAGTGTCTGTGACTTTGACTCTGTTCTTTGTGGCTGTGAAAAATAAGATAGGAAAAGATCAAACGCAGCATCTCATCAATTCTGTCTTAGCTGCCGCTCCCACTGCCCTTTCTCTCTTCTTCCTCCCTCTCTCCTCACTTTCTGCTTCCCCTTCTCATCTTCTTCAGTTATTTATATCTCCATACATGTTTCTATCCTACTTGAGCAACAAATAGCTGCTCAAGGCATGGGGTATAAAGGCAAGAAAGTCCAAACATTAATGAGGTTTATAACTTTTTTATGTATACAGACAGGCATTGTATACATTAATAAACATAATATATAGGAAGGTGCACGCTTAGAAAACAAATACATATCTTATCTAACCCTGCCAAGAGTGAACAAGCAACATTTTGTTCAGCACGGCTTAACAAAGTAGTGCCTCTGCTTTTGTCAGGTTCGTCTTATGGCCAGTGAGAAATGATCTGTTCCACTCACACATACACACGGTGAAGCTCTCAGAGGAGCCTCATCTGTCTGTAGTTGTGTTTGTCTCATCTCTAAGGTCTGTGTGAAGTGGAGAGGAAGGAGTGTTTTGCTCACAGCCCCGATCTCTCCGAACTACACTGACTGTACTCCAGGGAACTGGCCTGAACTAGAAGAAAGTATAACAACAGTGCATGCTGATGGAAAGAGTGCAATTCAGGAAGAGGTGAAAAGAGACAAAGTGAAGGAAATTAAGAGAGAGGAACACATATCAAGGCTTGTGGAAGGATTAGAGGAGTTTAAAGACAAGAAGAGGTAGAGGGAGAGAGACCTTGGAGGAGGAAGGTAAAGAGCAAAAAGCAGGCAGAGATAGAACAAGCAGTTTTAGGTGATGCTTGTCTGTGGGGTTTGTTTGTGATGAACAGTTTATCAGTTGAATGCCAGGAAGGCATACTGGTCACTGGAGTCATAGGGAACACACAAACACACACACACTTTTAGCTACATGCTAAAAAGCTTTCTTCAGCATCACCCAGGTATTTGGAAGGGCAATCCAAGTCATTTGGTCTGCCCTTGCAATAGCTCTCCTCTTGTTTCACCTCCTACCCAGGATCAGGGAGACATCCACTGTGGGCGGGAATCCCTGTGTGTCTCTACGTGTGTTTCTGTGTGTGTACTATTTATAATGTTACTCTAACCTGAACATGCAGAAGGTATTATGCTGCTTGATGATGTTGTGGTTACCGATAGTGGATAGCAAGGGTTAGATCATTGTGTGAGTGTATGAATAGGGGTTTGTATGTGTGTTTGAAAATGGTTGATTGACAGCCACAGAGTACTGTATTCTTCTTTTGTCATAAAAATCAGTGAACCATCAACCAAGCACCCCATCACACTACATTGACATAGCAGTTACCATAGTGACCTGAGTCTTTTTCCAAATTACTAAAGTGAATAAAAATAGGATTCATTCAAGGTCATGACATCAGCCCGTGGTTGTCGGTTTAAATCCCCCCTTGTTCATGTTGAGAAGCAACAGGTTTGGCCTAACAATGAATAAACACTAAGAATAGATTTGTTCAAATAAGAGCGCACCCATCGAAACATTCCTGTCTTCCTTTGTTACCTTTCCACTAAATGAGCACTTGAATTGCTTGGTGCACCCACTTTAAGTCAGTCTTTCAAGTCTGTCTAAGGTCTTCTGACTCATGGTAGAATGAATCAAATCAATTCATTTTAGCACCATAAAGAAAATGAAATTGTGAAGGGTCAATCATTTTCAACTCAGAAAAACATGTTTGGGCAAAACATGATCAATTTATGTAACTAGTTTAACAGAAAATGTCTTTTTTTGTGTCAGACACTATTCTGTGATTCTTTCTCCTTTTAATAGCATTTTTATATTTTGCATTCTTTAAGCTACTTGTTTTTTTGGCAATTAAGTCAGATACAGAATCCTCACCACCAACATCCATCCATCCATCGTCAACCATGTACAGGGTCGTGGGGGGGCTGGAGCCTATCCCAGCTGACATCGGGCGAAAGGCAGGGTACACCCTGGACAGGTCCCCAGTCTATTGCAGGGCCACACATAGACAAACAACCACTTACACCTAAGGGCAATTTGGGAGACACCAAGTAACCTAGCCTGCATGTCTTTGGATGGTGAGAGGAAGCCAGAACATGCAAACTCCACACAGAAAGGTTCAACCGAGGTTTGAACCCATGACCTTCTTGTACCAGTGCTAACCACTGCACCACCGTGCCACCCTTCACCACCAACAGCTATTTATTAATATTATCATTTTGTCCAATGAGACTGTCCAACCTCATTTGATGCCCTTAAGATTACCTAGCAGGAGTTCTCAGTGGTAGCTGCTGGAGATGAGAGCTGTGATTTTGCTTATTTGGTTATCCTAGTTTAGCAACAGGTGTCAAGCTATTGTGTCCTTCCTTTCTTCATTTTTTTTTTTACTGAGAATATTCTGTTCCTGTTTTTTAATTTGTTATTTCTAAATCTTATCTTCAAAAACTGCAATGTTGAGTCTGCCACCGGCCTGGGGAAATGTCATTGTGCAGTGTGAACAAGAAAAAACAAGAATACACATTCTCCATAGAACATACAGAAATATTTGGAGTTTATTTGTACAACATGTTTTATAAAATGTTTGGCATTATGTTATATATATATCTACATACAAGTGTAAAAGTTCCATTGACATTATGTCTTTTCCATCTTAAGCCTAACACTTCTAAAATTGCATGCACTGTTCACTCCCACCAGATTAGTTTAACATGCTTCTTCATGATTAATATTATTATAATTGAATCATTAATTGTGTTTTTAAATATCCTTACTTTATTAATGAGTATTTCTAAAACTTGATAACTCTTTTTGACCTTGCTGGTCTCAGATACATCTATAGGGCTTTTCTTAACTCTCACAATGCACCTAGGAGGCAGAAGGTCCTTGTCCGATTATGTAATGTGCTGCTGCCTGAGTAAATCAGTCCCTAATTACACACAGATCGTGAGCACAAATTGAATGAAAGATGCAGTGCAAATGTGCCCTGCACTTTTATGTGCATAAAACTGCCTCTCTTCATGTCAGCTCAATGGGTACATATAATTTGCAGATGACACAATTCAAAATGACAGCATCATATGCAGCCAGCAGCACAACAGGTTCCAGTAAATATATTCACATTTGGACTCACAGCGGCTCAGCTCCAAGAGTCATGTTGGTAATAGAAGCGATAAGGACGCTCTCCAATTCCTACACCTATCGCAGTCAATGTTCATTTGGATGCTATTAGAATTCAGTTTCATCATTGTGGCTAATGAAGCGGAAGAGACATGCTGATTTGATGCGAACGCCAACAACATCCAATTCTGTTAGCATTAGGTTTAATTGGCACTGTCAATCATAAGTGTGTTTCCATAGCAACAGTGATGATCAATATGAGCATGTGTATTGGGTAACCAGATTTGTATCATGAGGGGATGGATGTGATATATGTGTGTGTGTGTGTGTGTGTGTGTGTGTGTGTTGTGTGTGTGTGTGTGTGTGTGTGTGTGTGTGTGTGTGTGTGTGTGACACAAGGATTTTACCCAGTAAGCGTCAAAAATATTGTCCTTCACAATGAGTTTTGCTTCAAATTGTTGTTCCAAAGATGGAAGAAAACTGATCTTGAACATGTTGGGAAAATGGAATACACTCAATCAAAATCAAATGATGTGTTCTGATGTCTTGTAATTTTACCTTTACATTGCTGAGCAGATAGCATTTGAATGTGATTGGTTTGGGTTTAAGACGGTTTACAGTGTGCCAATTAATGATGTTCAATTAGTAACTCCAGTTCCTCTTTGTGAGTCATGGTAGTGATTCAATTACAAGATGAGGCTTTTGAAGAGTGTTACTAGATGTATTTCTGGAAAAGGTGGATGTAGGACAGTCAGACACCTGCAGCTAACCTTGTACCACCTGTTCACTTGTTAGCTTCCAAGATTTTAACCATTTCTGCTACTGTGATCCGCTCAGATCAGATGACTTTATATGCTCCACAAGTGCAGGTCAAAAATAACTCCCATGAAATGTTTTATATAAGGTTATCGTTAAAAATTACAAAACAATTTGCTTGCATATATATAGTGTTATAAAACTATCAAATTTTGAAGTAACATGTACACAATAAGATAAATATATCTAATAGTTTTCATGGAATCAAATCTTACAATGCACATCAACAGTCTGCAGTAGTGAAGTAAAAACTTTGATCTCATTTTCATAGTTACAAAAGGATCAGTGTTATGAGTCAGGCTCTTTCCCTTTGAGACAGGTGTTCTGCATGTCCCATATTCAAAATTATGCAATCATATCCCTGAACACGCACACATACAGACCTACTGTGCTTCCTGCCTCCCTCATGTGAACCCTCTGGGTTTCACTATGTGGAGCACCAAATGAGATCATGTCTCATGTGGAGAGGATAAACCTCAGACGGTAGAGTGAGATGTGTTCAGGCCTGCAGAGAGACTGAGACATGAACAGTGGAACAAATCAAAAATGTAATATCTATTATGTATGCAGATAGTATGTGAAGGTGGCGGGGTAAAGATTTCAAAACATGCCAGTCCCAACAGAGCTAACAATGTGATTTTAATAACTGGACTTCATTGCAGATTGATAATGAAAGATAATTAAATATATTATGTCATCATCAAAACAAAAAGTGACATGGAGATTGGTTTGACTTGGGGTCATTTACATATAAAATATATGAATGTTAAGTTGTTTTTGTTATATGCTAAATCCATTCCATTTGTCTGTAACCTTCTCCTGGACTACTCACACGACTTGCAAAGACAGCTTACTCGTGTTTTACTGTATCATAGAGCGCTTCCAACATAACACTGTCTTCACAGGTGTTCAGGAAATAAACCCCTGAAAGTCTGTCAAATTTTTGGCTGCATTATTGTTGTGTCTTTGCTATTATTATAAAACATGCAGATGGAGGGACATGTTTTACAAATCTAATCTACCCAGCTCCTGTCATGTGTCCAGTTTGTTTCTGTCTCATGACTGAGCCAATTTTAAAAGCTATTTGTTCAGTGAGTCCTGATGACCTTCACACCAACCTGCTATTGAAATACTGTAGATGCAGTCAGATTGTCAGGATAGTGTCAGGATCACACAGCTCACACAGGTCTTCAATGAGCACCCCTCAGCATACTTAGCATTATGTTTAAGCTAATATTATTCCCATCAACCATGAGTGGGATGTTTGTTGTGCTGTAGCTTATTATAAAGTGGTGGTTTTTAGTGCAGTCAGGGGCACACAAAATCAAATAGGTCACTGAGTGGCTTGAGTGATTGAAACTTACTGCATCCACAGTGATTTGTGGGTGCATTTACACCAGTTTTCTAGCTGTCTACTTGTGACTAGATCATACACATTTTGATGCAGCTTTGTCTTTATATCCATATGTTATATCAACCTGTCAAACATATGCATTAAGACCACATTGGTAACCACATGTGTTCTATCTCCTTAACCCTGTGTCTGCTTAAAAAGAGGAGGTAGTAAAACTAGCAGGTGTCTATGGTCATTTGATCTACATGACAATGTAACATTTCACACACGCTGTAGGTATTACAGTTTTCTGCAGTATTAAGTAGATTAAAAAAGGGAGATGGACTTGATTCTGTGCTGACACCTCAAGGGAGCGTGGAAAGGAATAGACTGGAATGAGTTCAATTCTCTGTCAGAATTAGAAGGAAATCTGAATTTGTAGCACAAAGAAATCTGGCCTGTTTATCAGAAAAACATACAGAGATTGGTATTGTTATTTTTATGGAATTATGATGGAAATCAAGACAATGTCAAATTGAGAAGTGAGATGAAAGATGAGAGTACTACTTGTAGATAGATAAACTGTAGTGTATTCTATCAAAAAACAGCACACCAATAAGGTGTTCAGAATAAATCTTGATAGCTTTGACTATGCATGTCTGTACAAGTGTCATGAATGCTCTCAAATGAGGACATGAATGTGTTTGAGTGTGTATGTCTACACAGGCATATGCTTGTCTGAGGACATGTGTCCATTGCATTGTGCATGTTTGTGTAATGTGTGTGTAAATGTAAGTATGTTTTCCCAAGCTGCTGAGTCGGCAAGAGGACAATGTCTACCGTGATGCAACAGGCAGCTAATCCTCTCCTTATGTAAACGCTTGACTGCTATTCAAATGACATGCAGATGGGATAGAGAGCTTAGGTTTTGGCAGGATAGTGTCATAACAAGGAATGTCTGTGGAGACTCTGTGGTGTCAGCATTTGGGTGATTAATGCTGCTCTTCGTGTTTAAAAAAGGAATCCTCCTCTCTGAGGACTGAGGAAAGATTCACAAGTGCACATAGGTATCAGCCAAAACTTGATGACCTCATAGCCTTACGAGGTGGTGGATCAAGGGGGGATGACTAAGTGCAGACACACAGTAGGCTAAAAGGGGACCTGTTGGGGCAACACTGCATGCATATATTTACATGACGAGAAACACCATCAGCTGATGAAAAGAGTGTGAAACAAGCCCTGGAGGTGAAGTGACATGGATGTTTTGGAAGCCTGCAGGTGCAGCAAAAATAATAATGCAGAGACAATAAAATGTTACAGGAAGTTTGGGGAGTCTGAATTCAGCTATCATTTATTTAAATTTTGGTTTCAAGACTGGCATTTGTGCAAAGAGTGCTGTCAATATACACAGTGTGGGCAGTATAATATTTAGGCAGCACACTTATAAATATTTTTTTTAAAAAGGGAAGTAATAAAAATAGTCTTTGCTATCATGTATCATATTTATCACATTTTATTGAATCAGCTTTATTTCTTATGTTTCTTTTATTATATTCTCCCCTACAGATTCTCCATTATTCCAAGGGTCCATCCATTTGAGTCAGTCACAGCAGAAGTCTAAAGAGAGACTATGAAGACAAGTTGTGCCACCCCGCACTGCAGCCCAACAAGATATGGCATAAAATGGGTCCCCTGCTAATTGCCATGATGGCCATAAAGCTGTGGCTGGCATTGTGAAGACTTCGCCCCTTTTTCAGCACCCAATCTGGACCGTTCTCCGATTTGGAAATCTATCCTGACAACAGTGTTGCTTCCCTTTCTCCTGCACAACTTCTCTACCTGCCTGACCCTACATTCCTCTACTTAATAATTATAGCTTCTCCTCTTCCTCATTTCTTTTCATTGACATTATGCAGGGTGCTTCTACCACCTCCACTCTCCTTCTTCTTATTCTTCCCTCCCTCCTGTTCTTCTCCCACTTTCCCAGTGTGGTAAATGGGGACTGCTGGCTCATTGAGGGAGACAAAGGCTATGTGTGGCTGGCCATCTGCAGTCAGAACCAGCCACCGTATGAGACAATCCCCCAGCACATCAACAACACGGTTCATGACTTGAGATTGAATGAGAACAAGCTGAAAGCTGTGCTCTTCAGCTCCATGTACCGTTTCACCAACCTGACTGACCTCAACCTCACCAAGAATGAAATCAGCTATATTGAGGATGGAGCCTTTGCAGGACAAGCCAACCTACAGGTGATGGGAATATGGATAATAAGAGCTTAACACTAGAATATTATTCAGAATGCATTAGTTCTTAATTTGAAATAGAGTGGGACACTTCATTGTAGTGGTTTCTTTTGCTGAATGCATGAAACATGCATTTGAAGGAGACCATAATTAGTTAAATAGTATTAAGAGTGATGGTAACTGTGTTTCATTATAATTTTCCTCAGTAAACTCAGTTGCAGGCATAATATCCCTAACAACTCAGACATGACGGTGAGTGAACTGGCAATCATTAGAAAAACAAAAGCTTGGTTACAGACGTTCGCCAAGTCTAAGTAGACATGATTGTTTTTACAACTTTGATTGGGCATGATAATATATTACTCAACAACTTGATGAATGAAGTCTGAGGTATTGCTTAAACAGAATCAACTGGGCAAGAAACACACTGTGATAATCACACAGGTTGCCAACAAAACCGCAATTTTACCATATTGTTGAAACCATCTACAGTATAAGGACATGAAACCTGAAAATTGAGAGGACAATTTGTTATAGCTTGCATAGGAGTGCACGTGTACAACTAAACAATGACAAATTTTAACAGAAAGTCAAAGACAAATCATTGTTCTGTGTGCTGTGTTGCTTCCCCTTCTGATGTCTGTTGTAGACAATGCTGCAGCATGACTGAATCCATTAGTTAAGCTGAATTAAAATTTTAATACCAACAGTACACTTGATGACAAAACTAAGCCCACAGTGTAAAAGTTTAAACTTTTGTGGGTCTTTTTCAGGTTCTTCAGCTGGGCTACAACAAGTTGACAAACTTAACAGAGGGTATGATGAGAGGGCTCGGCCGCATGCAATGCCTTTTCCTTCAGCACAACCTCATTGAGGTTATTGCCAGTAATGCATTCTGGGAGTGCCCCAGCCTCAGCAGCATTGACCTGTCATCCAACAAACTTGCCCGCATTGACCCATCCACATTCACGGTTCTTAGTCGGCTGATGGTGTGTGAACTGGCAGCAAATCCATTCCATTGCGGCTGTGATCTTTACAGCTTCCTAACCTGGTTAGAGTCCTTCAACAATGTAACACACACCTATGACCGCCTCCAGTGTGAGACGCCCAGGGAGATGTTTGGCTTCCCCTTACTTATCGCTGCCGGCCATGCTGGTCGGAATGCCAAAAACATTTTGTACCATCACTGCCGAGATGGAGTGATGATTCCAGGAATGACCTCTCTCCCACCAGATCTGGATGGTCCTTCTGGGCTCGGACCAGAGATGTTTGGTGGTGTGGGGCCGTATAACCAGCCCACCACATCTTCCTCATCTACTGAACATAGCTTCATTCCCAGCATCAAGCTCCATCATGTTTCTTTGTCATCAGCCTCTCTCCTTGTGCAGATTCCAAGGCCCTACAGCAAAATGTATATTCTAACACAATACAACCACACTTACGTGTCTGACGTCATGAATTTGAAGAACAAGAAGGAGATGATCACCCTCAACAAACTCAAACCGCACACCAATTACACCTTCTGTGTAGCATCCATCCGCAACTCTCAACGTTACAACCACACCTGCCTCCAGTTTTCCACTCGGGCACAAAATCAAGATGACATGCTCCCCACACCTTCCACTACTACTCACTACATAATGACCATTGTGGGCTGTCTTTTTGGCATGCTCATTGTTTTAGGCCTTGTCTACTATTGTCTACGTAAGAAACGAATGCATGACGAGAAGAAGAAGTCTATCTGTGTTAAGAAAACTATTCTGGAAATGCGCTACGGACCAGAGGTGGCAGCAGCAGTGGCAAATGATCTATCATCAGTCCACAAGCTTCAGGAGCAGTCCAGAGAACATCGCCAGTATCAGCACCACCATGGAGGCAACATCCCCATGTCCACATCCTCTAGCTCGGGAATGCTCCATTCAGCCAACACCAGTTCCTCTAGACTTTCTTCTATCCCGCAAGTGGAAAAGATGGCTACTGCGTTTTCAGAAGCAATGGCTACAAGTAAAGGAAACTATATGGATATTAGAACTGGAGGGGCAGGGATGGAGAGGATGGGAGATGGTGGGCATGGAGGGATGAGGGGGGGGGACTTGAGAGATGATGATGGAACTGATGTTGGGGATGACTCAGATGATGATGGACATGGCTCTGCATCAGAGATTTCCACCATTGCCATGGAGGTGGACAAGGTTAACCAGATCATTAACAACTGCATTGATGCACTGAAATTGGATGCAGCAGTGGCTGCTTCAGGGGCCGCTACTAACCCCACAAGCTCTGCCAATCCCACCTCACCGCCCCCCACCAGCACATCCTCCCTTACTCGTGGCCTAATCCCACTCTCCCAAGGGGTGACCGAGACGTGCCAGGTCCTTGGTCCCAACAAAATACCCCCACCACCTCCTCTCCCTGCGTTGAATGCCCCTCTCTCTGAGCGCCCAGGAATCAGTGGTGGTGGCTTTGTTGTCACTCCTCCCTACAGGCCCCCTCCACCAGCCACTGCTGTACGTCCTATTCAGCGGCAAATGAGTGCAGATGCAGCTGTGGTTATTGTTAATGCTGTCAAGAAACAGTGTAGTACGACCTCTTGTGGCTCCATGAGTCGGGACAGGGAACGGGGAGGAGCAAGGGTGTATAGTCTGGATGTTCCTGAGCCAAGAAGCCCAGATGCCTGTAATCAACAACAGCAGCAGTACTCAGACCGGGCCAGCCCCGTGGGCTGTGGGGAGCCCCTGGAGAGGCTACCTTTAGTAGGGAGTGGGAGCTGCATTGGAGGGGGTGGTGGTGGTTGCGACAGTGGTGGTGTTGGTGCCCAGCATCAGGACAGTCAGAAGCCACACCATTACCATCAACAGCAACAAATACAACAACAAGCAGCAGCAGCAGCAGCAGCAGCAGCAGCAGCAGCAGCAGCAGCAGCAGCAGCTTGAGGTGCAGCAGGACTACCACTGCTCGGAGCACCGCCACTCTGTCCCAGCTCTCTACTATGAAGGCTCCCACCAGGGCTCCCCAGCCCAGAGGGTTTCCTTCCTAAAGCCCTTGACACGCTCCCGCAGGGATGCAGCATCTTACTCCCAGCTTTCGCCTGCCCGCCACCATTCCAGTTACTCTGGCTACTCCTCCAGCCCAGAATACTCCTCAGAGAGCTCACTGCGGATCTGGGAGCGCTTTCGTCCCTACCGGAAAGGCCAGCGGGATGAGGCCTGTTATGTGACGGCCGGGAATGCCCTTCGAAAAAAGGTGCAGTTCGCTAAAGGCGAGGACCTGCATGACATCCTTGATTATTGGAAGGGTGTGTCAGCACAGCAAAAGTTGTGACTGAGGGACCACAGATAAGCATTGTGGGAAAAAGTTTGCAAACTTCTTTCTCTGATAGGCCTCTGAGCCAGAGAAAAATGAAGAGAAAAACGTAGGACAAAATTTTGCCTTTGGATTATTTTTGGCATGCTAGGTGTATAGAATATTGTCCTAAGAGCAAGGACTGTGAAACTGTGCCTGGGATACGCGAGTCATTAAGGTGTTTTATTTTACACGTCATTGTAGCACCATTTCTGGATGATTTTCATTTAGTGTTTGTGGGTTTTATTTATAGCACAGGGAGCAAATGCCAACTGTGTAATTTAGTACTCTTTGAGTGATCACATTTTGTGATCTTATGGACCATCTTTATCAGTGCCATGTTTTCATCTGTGGGTAATCACAGAAGGTAAACGTTGATACCTTTCATTTTAAACTTGTGTGATCCAAGATGTTGTTTCCTGTTTTGTATTGGGTGCTGTATCAATTTGCCGTGTAAACTTGGATATGTTTAGACTTGTGAAGGGATGCCTATTAGAACAGAGAGAACAGAGTTGTCAAATGCAGGATGTATCTCTCTTCTATGAGATCATTCATGCAGCTGAGATATTTGCATTTTAATAACATATGTCACACAAAAAGAAAGGAGAAATTCAATGGACAATAACAAAGAAAAGTGGGGCTTGAGGGGTCTGCAGCATAAGAAAATCGTGAGAGAGATTACAGTAGAACTTTAGTCTAAAATAGTGCTATGATTGCACCCAGGGATGTACAACACATCTTTCCAACTAACACTCTTGCATGGTTCAATGAATAGTGGGAGGAACTTTGTCCCATAGCTATCCAAAACTGCCCTAAACAGCATTTGTCCACGTAATGATCAGAACTGTGAGCTTAATTTGAAGGAGTACAGATGGCAAAATAATGTTTCCTTAATACAGGTAATTAGACGCTACTTACCTGTACAATTGGGAAATATAACTAATAGCCAATTGAGCTCTTACAATCCCGTTAAAAAATGGCATGAGAGATGTGACCCATATGTGACAGAGATCAAGAGAAATTGAAAATTGAAATTGTGTATAAAAGAAAATATGGAAGAAAAGTAAGGATATAAATAATTTTCTTCAGCCACTGTGAATGTAAGCAGATTATAAGCAGGGTATGGGGAAATCTATTTGCATCATTGAGCACCACAGTACATTCCAAATCCTTTCTCTAACATGAAAACTGAATGAGGCACAGAGGGAAAGGACACTTCTAATTACTGCCAACGTCTCTGTTCTGTTATGGAAATTACTATTGTTGTCTATTGATAACTTAATTAGCCAAATTGTGACAGGCATGTTTGCTTGCACTTCACTCCTCATGATTGTTTGTGTGGCTGTGTGGTATACAGTGGTCAGTGGGTGTTGGCATGCCTTGTAAGATTATACTGTATTTGCCCAAATTTACCTAAATGAATAGTTGTCAATATCTTTCCCAGTGACTGGATGTCTAAACACTTATAGATTATTAATGGCATGGGCAGATATAGAATGGTAATTGTATTTTTCCAGACATACACCACATGGCCGTGATGCTTAGATATACCACTGTAGCACAGTGCCTCTTGCTAACACAGACATCATCTAGTCTCCATTCATTAAAAGTGTTATAAATCCACTGGCCCTTTTCTATTGAAATGATCTAATTATGATTTCCTAAATGAGAGTGTCATTGCCTGGCATTCTGACAAAAGGCATCCTTGTTACCCAAAGTGCTGTGTAGCTGTTGAATTTTTGCATCATCAGCTAACATACACAATCGGAGACACCCTACCCTAAAAATGTGAAACTGAATCGGTGGCCCTTGCTCCACATTTTTATTCAGGGCTATATTCAAGAGAAAATAAGTTATAATGACAAGTTTAATTTCAGGAACATTTTTATCTCTTGATCCTCACTTGTTTATTGTGGATGATGTTATTTGGCCCGCCTCCCACCACCTTCCCCGCTCCCACGGGTCCAATGGGATATGGGTTTGGCACGAGCAGGACACTGAACCTGTCCTGTTCCATTTTATTAAATGAGAAAAGTCAGAAATTGCCTTTCTTGCAGGCAGGACCTGGGTCTGCACAGCACATATCAATACTGCTTTTCTTCTTTTGTTGAATATTTGATCTTTAGCATGCGCTTGACTCCTCTGAATAAATGCAGGTCGAACTGGAATAAGAATGCAAATGTGAAATGGTGGTGTGTAATGATAAATCCATATTGATCTATGTATTTCTTCATCCCTCTTTTGTTCCATAAAACATCTATCCCTGTCACTTTTTTCCTTGTTTTATTAAGATGTTTGCACACAGTCAGGGTCTGAGGTCATAAACCTTGGAGTCAGTGTTGTGCTGTGAGTGTTTACAGTTGAATTGACCACATAAGATCAACAGCCATCTTTTAGTAACAGCATGTCTGGGATGCACCACCTCATCCGCCTTCTGATAAAGCACCATGTGAAGAAAATACAGTCTTGGAAATGTCTCTCGCTGAACTCCTATAATCTGAGATAACAAAGTTTCTAAAGGATTGTGTTACTGTAATTGACAGACTTTCACTTAATCAGAGAAAAGGATTTTCTTTGTTGTTACATTAAAGGAGGACCTAATCCCACAGAGAGAACGCTTTGTGGTGCGTTTAACTTCCCAGATCCTCAACTGCCATAATAAGTTTACAGACATGGACACTGAGGAGAAGTGTCACAGCAAATTCAAAATGATCAGTAATAACAGGATCATTCCAGCTGCCGTTCATCTGCCTAACAAAATGATACATTTTCTATTTGAATTAATATATTTAACACAGAGATATACATTCAAATGCTCTTCTGCTCATACATGGATGAAGCTCTATGATGATACGACATTAAAAGCCCAACAGAGAACATTTTCAGTGTCTCTGTGAGAAGTGCCAATCTTGCTAACAATTTATTAACAGTGTTTTCACCGTAGCTCAAATGAGTGCTTTTACTGTAGTTATTGTTTTTCATTTCATTACTAATTACTTGAAATTCTGCCACCGAAATAGCCACGAGAGAGTCATGCAAAAATGGAAACCAAAACACAAAATTCAAACTTGACTAGCAACTATTTTCTTTAACTCAGTCAATTTTCAAACAGCAATAAAAATAAGTACAAATATTAAAAGAGGCTAAGGAACTTATATTTCCAAAGTGGTCAGCGCAGCTGAATTACTAAAAACTCAAGCAGTATCATACCTGTTTGTTTTTTTGTCCCACAAAGCTAGCATCAAACAAAAAATAAACTTGTCTTCCTTCTCAGCTCATATCCTTGTTGAACCCTGGAGGGTGGCTCACTGGGAGATCAATGGTCCTTGTTGTTTGTCTCAGAGCCACAGAAAAGCCAGACGTGAGAAAACCACCTAATGTGCTGTTAATGATCAGTCCTTTTGTGAGAGGCTAGCTCGGGTTGCTTCCCCTATCTTGGTATACTACCAGAAAATCACAGACACTTTCAGCTTCCAACATGTTAATCCTTTGATGCCTTGATTTAAAGTCTGGCCCAATTTAACTAAACTCAAGTTTCTTTAATAATAAATCAGAGCTCAAAATGGGTTGTGGGTTTATGTCTAATCAGATTCTAAATTACCAAAGGAGTTAAATGCTTCCATTAGTAAAGACCATAGAAAAAGGTGTCAGTCTTCAGTGCATTTTTTAAAAATGTGATCCATGCTCTGTGATCTTTAACAGTTCTACGGCAGCCAGTGTCTTTACATACATACAGGCAACTGTATATTACGAACTAAACTAGGTAATGACTGATGTTCATTCAACATATTACAATGCGCTTTATTCTTATTTCCACATTACAGAAAGATGTGGATGATAAAAACATACAAACTAAAATCAATGTAGACTGGTAGATCAATACCTAGATACAACAAGAGAATGATTTAGACAGAGAGAGAGATTTGTGAACCTGAGTAATTAAACGAAATTAGTCATAACCAGGAAAAAAAGGACATAAGTTGAATAATCCATGTCGACTTGTTCAAACCAACAACACACTTGTTTTGTTTTTTTCCAGGCTATTACGTGGCATTAGAGTGATTTTCTCTCTCTACTCCCTTCTCCTCCCGAATACCCATGAAAACACACACACACACACACACACACACACACACACACACACACACACACACACAAGCTGACTACAAAAATGGAACCTAAAAAAGTGAGTCAGAATGAGTCACAGTCTGACTAAACTGAAATGACTCTTTCATGTAAGGCAGGTAATGGGCAAGGTCTTCAAAGAGAAGTGAGCAATAAGAGAGGGATGGCTGAATTTAGGGAAATGCAGGCAGACATCTGGGATAAAAGATGTGGGCGCGTGGCTACACTAAAACACATGTGCACGGATAACAGAACTGTGGGAACAGCTCTTAAGAAAAAACATTTAGAAACATATGCATTTCTCGTGACTGAAAGCCAACCTCCGTTAAAGCCTTAAGAAGGACATCTTTATTTCCACTTACGTTTAAGGCAGGTGACAGGCACATATTAGCACTGACAGTGGGTTACAAATCCTTTTATTTGGTATCTTTAAGACCTTTTGTCTAATATTCTATTAAGTCCATTAGCTTACTGTGTGGGAGATTAGCCTGTGTGGATAATGTGCCAAATTTGATAAATGGGAAACTATACTGTGTGTCTCCTTGTGATAGCCACAGAATGGGTCCTGTGATTTAAAAAAAGTCAAATGCATGCCATTTTTAATATTTCTCTTTTTAATGTGAATTTTTATTTATCAAAATTTACCAAAAAAGGAAGTCAGTTGAGACAAAAGAAATATGTCTTAGCGTGACTGATTTCTTGGTCACTCTTCACACTTTATGAGGCAGCTCTGACAGACTGAGCACTGCCAACGCTGCCTTCTCAACTGCCAAGCACTCTGAAAAGGAGTTTGAAAAAAAAAATCTCCAAATTACATAAAGATTAAATTTATGTTGAAAGCATGCACTGGCAACAAAAAGTCCTCATCAGAATCTCTAATATGGTCTTGCATCTCCAATTGAATATCCATGTTGGTAAAATACATAAAGCTCTGTCTGTTAGCTATTCTAAGCACCAAAACATGCAATTAGTCTGCACACGGATGGATTTTGAATTTCACTGGCAGTTGTTTTTCGAGCTGCAAACACATTTAAGGTGTTAAGGTGAACCTCTGGTAATTCTAAATAATAGGCTTTCTGGGCAGAAGAGCATTTGAAACTCCTAAGGTATGCCACCTGATTGGACCGTGGGCACTTTTTACGCACACATGTTTATTTACACTGACACAATATGCATTAACTCTGCAAGGTTTATTTTCCAAAGATGGACAAAGGACTTAAAGAATCTGTGAAATATCTGTGAATTTTGTACACTACATAAAAAAATGCTACAGTTAAAAAAACGCTTCTATGGATGTTTTATACTCAGCCTGATATCTTGATATGTCTATGTGTTTCTCTATTTTCAGTTGGCTGTTTGTCTTTCTTTATTTTGCGGGGAGTTATTTTTATTGTGGTGGGGATGGGGGGGGTATTGGGAACTGAGGGATTGACTTTTAATACTTGCATTGATATCAATGATATGTGTTATAAAGGTTTAAGAACAGAGAAAGCTTCACATAGTGTACTACATAAAAGAAAAGTTGTTATATTTGCATGATTCCCTGTATTTTTTGAGAGACAAAAATATATTGTTGTGTACAATGAGTGAACATACATTGAAAACAAAAACTGTAGGGACTGATATACAGTCAAATACCTTTGATTTGAACATTTAGGCTTCAGCTGTTTGTTATTCTCTGTGACGTTTTATATTACATTCTTACCTATTGGTTTTCATTTGGGTGATTATACTGTATACTGACACTGCAGTTACCCTTGCTACTCTTTTAGCCACACGCTGGTGGGGTGCTCAGTGCAAAGAGCGGGTAAAAATGTCTGAGGCTGGTGGGTGTTTACATCCATTAAGTTACGAGAAACAGCACTCCATTCTTCTCCATTACAAAGATTATTCTCCATGGCAGACATGCAAAGCTATCATAATTGGCTTCAGGCCGGGTCCTGTCACAGTTTGTGGTTGTTTTTTCTCTTAACTCAGCTGCCTCCTTTATGGAAGTTGTTTGTTTTTTTCAGTTAAGGGACGTAATATATAAGAATACATCTTCAAAGAGTGCTGAAGTGATGCAATCACACACACCGTGGACTGTCTAATGGTCTTAACCTAATCCCAATCCATCAGTTAGAAGTCACTGGAAAATCAATGCAGCCTCAGTGGCTTCTCCCTCAGCTTCAGCCCACTCGCTGTTAGCTAAATCAATGATTTTCATTCATCATCCTCTGCTCTCAGATCCTGCTGGTTTTCAATCCAACTACTTAACTGAATTCACTTTAAATGTCTTTTATCATCACTCTTTCATTGTACACTAGTTTATTATACACTCTTGTACATGCTTTTTGTGTACACAGAAAATATTGTAAATGGACTTGAGACAATAAGAATAGACAGCTACCACTGTATTAGCTAAAATTACATCTATAAGAAAAAATTATTTATATTCCATAGCACTAAAAACATATCTAATATTGATCTTTTTTAGATACATTAAATTCAAATGAATTAGTTTGACCACAGATAAAGTGGTTTGGATAGAGTAGAGCATATAGAGGGGGCGTGAGGCAACAAGGAGTCTTGAGCACATTTCATTTGGCACCCATCCAATAATGTGTAAGTAACACCTACTGCAGCTCTGCTGATACATTAGTTATTGCATTAGGGCCCATACAGTGACAGCAGCCATGAGTCATAGTCATCTTTACATTCTGCAGTGATAATACAAGACCTTATAACTGAAATATATTGATTGTTTTGTGGCACAGCCTTTGCCAAAACCTTAAGAGGCCTCCCCATGTTGAGTACAAAGAGAACATTAAATGCATTAACCTTCGGGCTAAGTCAGGTCCTCAACATGGCAAAGCCATATTATAAGTTTGTAGAGTTTTGTTTTAATTGGGTAAAATGGCACTGTAGTCTGATATGGTAGCTGTTTATTGGTACTGGAGCCGAATCTGTAACTCCCAGTTATCTAAGTCAAGATGCGGAACTTAGTTTAGGGATACAGCTTTCCACAGGTTACTGCACAATGTCACATACCATGAAGCTACAGGACGCATTTGAGAAAAGCACAGTGCAGATGTATAATAATGTGTTTCAGTGGTTGAACCATTGCATTTCGTCTGCTTTAGTGATCATTTTTTATTATTATTTTAGTTTATTACTCATTTTTTGTCTTCTTTTTGTTTTCTTTTTTCCAACACTTACAAGGAACTGAGAGTAGAGGCGTTTCACTGTCTTACAGGTTGTACCAGTTGAAAATATGTATAAATAGTATAAATAGCCCATTATTAATAACAGGATTTTGATGTACCAGCCATGTAATATACGGTGACTGAAGCGTAACAATCAACTGTGTGATCCCTAAGGCCAAGGGTCAAAGCAAACTCTCACATCAATATCATATGATTTTAGTAACTATTCGGCCATGTATGTAACACTTGTGTCAAATATGGCTCTTGCCAGGTTAACATCAGGTTAACATCATCAGGAGGCTATTTGCACCTCTATTTCCACCTCTGCATGAAATTAAAAGTCCCATGGTCCTGTTCTATTCAAATCTAATGTGACTCTCCCCTCTGGTTTCAGCTCTAAACTTATTAATGTTTAGAGACCAAAAGGGAAAGACAAAACAAAGGTTTGGATGATAGGAACAATTCTTGGCTTTTTTCTTTCTTTAATTATTTGTTGCCGATACTGACATTTTTTCCCTTTGCGATTTCTGTACAAAAGATCTATTTCTATATTTGCAATAAATTTGTAATTAAAAATGAAACATAACAGCACAGTGTCTTTGATAGATTTATGTATTTATTTTATATTTTGCGGGATAAATAGTTGTTTATGACTGACTAGTTTATCGAGACATGCTGACATGTAGCACTACACTGCCATTGAAAATATGTGTGTGTGTGTGTGTGTGTGTGTTGTGTGTGTGTGTGTGTGTGTGTGTGTGTGTGTGTGTGTGTGTGTGTGTGTTTGTGTATGCTTGTCTGCGGTGTGTACTACTATATACACATTATACGATATGTGCTACTCTATCCTTTGGATGGGTTCTGTAATTGAATTATTCATGCACTGGGGGTTGCAAAGCACCTGGACTGACTATTGTGAGACACTGCTGCAGAATTTCCCTTACCGACACACATACACACACCACTGGCCACTTGTACTCTCCATTAAAAGCTCTCAGTGTTTTAAGGGTCCTGGTACGCAGGCACAGATGGGTACTCGGGTGGGGGGGGGTCAAAACTTGATGACTCACCGAAATGACAAACACATCCACCTCAGTCACGGTTCCACAGAGAGTGTCAGATGTTTGAGTCTAGTGTGAGCGAACGCTTTGCTGAACATACAAATTTAATGAGGATGACAGAGAACAACCAGGGAGTTTTCTGAACCTGAAGGCAGAGACAGCCATGGATCTGGGCTTTGCTGGTAGCATTCAAAGAGCTGGTTGGACATGTTTTAACAACAGAGGAATAGTTGGTATTTACTCACTGTATTTAGCAATATTACTAAATTTGATGTAAAAAAGAAAGAAACACAAAAAAGGAAGTTTGGTGGAAACAGATATTCTAAACAGAATGTCTGACTATACACTACATTATGTTAAAGGGCTATGAAGAGATTTTTAGGTTTGGAAATAGAATTGAAAAGGACACCCGTAATGTTCAAGAATACATAGTCACTTTTAGCAGTCTACCACACAATTACACATTTAGCCACATCCATGTGAGCAGAAACAAGGAGGTCAGAAGGAATAAGGACAATAAAATAACCTTTCTTAACACTTTGCTCAAAGTAATTTTTTCTGATGCACAGGCACAAAATCTCCTAAATGCTGGATGTAGAGCATGGACAGGTAGGGAATGGCAGTTCATTCTCGGGACACCTGTTCCATGAGGGTTTAACTATTAGTCATATTTTTGTGACATTACAGGGGTAATGTAGTCATTTGGCTTTGCCCCATTTAAAGTGAAACCAGTGTAATAATAACAGCAGTATGCTGTTACTCTATTTCTATGATTGGAGGTGGACCCTACAGACGTTGATGGACAGGCCCACTCTGATTTAGTGGATGTAGCCCATTGAATTGAGCCCTCCCGCTGTCTGACTTGCATTCTGCTTGATTATGCTCTCTACTCTGGTCTCTAAATACAAGTGGAGGTGCCTTTATGAAGTAAATTTGGCACAATTAGACCAATAAAACAAATCTCACTGCAGAAAGTACAAAACACTCTTGCACCTGAATACTGTAAAATGTGCCTATGCCTGAATTCCATTGTTTTGCTCTGCCCATCTTTTATCAAATCAAAACAATTCCCTCTCTGTGTGAATCTTGCTCTCTCTCATCATCTTTTTCCTCCAGTTTTTCATCGTTCACGCACTTCCCTCCTCTCTCTGACCCTGTTCTTATCCCCACCAGCCTCCTCCTCTTTTCATTGTTGCCTCAACCTCCCTGCTGAGAGTTGTGTAAGCCAAACTTAGCAGCTATAGAAAAATATCCCATATTTCTAAATATCCATAACTCTGAACCATCCTTGTTAAGCTCTTTATCGCTTGAGGATTAGGGGGTTGGATTAACCCTTGACTATCCAGTCTGCATTTTAAACTAACAGTTAATCCTGCCTGCTATCTGCAAGTGCCCTTTCACGCCATGTCTCTCATTGTGTTACTACATTGTGTGCGTGTTTGTTTTTGTGCATGTAAAAAAGAGACCCACACAAAGAAAATAAAAGACACGAAAGAGCAGATGATTAAAGTACCATGCAGGAAACAGAGGTGCTGACCTCTGAAATTGTGTGGGAACTCCAGCTTTTATTGACCGTAGAATGTGAGACTTGCTCTAATCTCTTTTTGACCTGACATCTCTTTCTGTCTCTCTCTCTCACACACACACACACACACACACACACACACACACAGATATGCACACTGTTTGGAGAAAATGACAGTAGCCCCCTCCATGCAGGAACTAAATGAAGCTCGGGGTACGTTCCACCAGGAAGACTATCTTTATTCATTCACAACTCTCTTTCTCCATGCGTTCTAACAGCTGACTATGGACGCTGTCTCTTTAGTTGTCAAATCAGATTTTGCCATGACAATCATTTAGTTACTATCAAACTTTAAATTCATTTTCTCCTCTGCTGTCAGCTGTCATTTCAGAACGAATAGCTGTGGCCCAGTCACTCCTGATTGAACTGTCCACAAGAATATGAGCATCAGAATATTATAAAATAGACACTATGTGTCAGAGCATGATTCTAAAATGTTTACTCAAACCATTGAAGTAACTTTAGTTATTTGAGGCTGTTAGTTACTGGACTGTTCTAATTTTGTAAAACCATGTAAAACCCCCTAAGTTTTAATGAGCACGTAATAAATGTTAAATGAGAGTTGGACAGTGCGTAATATAAGCCTGTGGCACAGCAGTGATGACTTCATTAATTATTTAAATCTTCTCATTTGGGTGATTTTATTAATCTAAATGCTTATCTGCACTGCATCCAGGTAAGCTGTTGCACAACGATTCATACAGTGAAATCATTGGGAACACAGCAGTCATACTCAGGATGAGTCCAGCACCATTAAAGCTGTCCCCACATTTATTTATTGAAAAGTTTCCTCTATAGAATCACAGTATATTTTTTCTGCCATGCCAAGTTGATATTTTCTTGGATTTTTCAGTTTTGCTTCTTAAATGCAATGACATTTGCTGTAGTGGTATTACTGTAAGCCTGGGATTCATCAAGAAGAAGAAGATAGAAGATACTTTTATTTTCACATACACATACATGTTGCATGTAACAAATTTGATCTGCACTTTAACCCATCCCTCAAAGGAGCAGTGGGCAGCCACTGTGCAGCGTCCAGGTACCAACTCCAGGTTTTGTCTTGATTTTGTCACCAAAACAGCCCAGACCTGTTGAGACTTGTGGACTCCACTAAACCTCTGAAGGTGTGCTGTGCTATTTGTCACCAAGACCTTAGCAGCAGTTCCTTCAAGTCGTGTAAATTGCGAGGTGGATCGGACATGTTTGACCAGCACATCACACAGATGCTCAATTGAATTAAGATCTGGGAAATTTGGAGACCAAGTCAACACCTGTAACTCGTTGTTGTGTTCTATTCCTGAACCATTTTTGCTTTGTGGCAGGGTGCAATATCCTGCTAAAAGAGGCCACTACCGCCAGAGAATAGAGTTTCCATGAAAGGGTGTACATGGTCTGCAACAATGCTTAGGTAGGTGGTAGGTGGTCAAAAAATCATACTAACATCCATAAATGGCAGCACCCAAGGTTTCCCAGCAGAACATTGCCCAAAGTATCAGACTGCCTTCGCCACCTTGCCTTATTCTCATAGTGCATTGTGGTGCCATGTGTTCCCCAGGTAAGCCACACACACACACAACAACGTAACGTAGTTGTGCTGGGACCCAGCGCAAATATTTTTCTTGGGCCCTGACAAACCAGCCTTTGGTCAAAATCATGGACAGCAGCTGCCTGAATACCAAATTAATCAAAGTTAGGGCCACAGAATTCCCCCAACAGCCAAAATATTTTTAACCAGCTTATAATAACAAATCAAAACACATACAGACAGTATGACGATAAGCATAGAACTATAGCAACTCATAAGTTTACAGGTATGATCACACAATTGCAAATAGGCCTATTCATCCATAACCCTTTCAACTCAGCGGCAAAGCGTCCAGAGATGTCACACAAACAGGTCACAGTAAGTGAGCATTTTCCAACATACAAGAGGTAACAATTGCAACTTCTATCCCTGACCCTACTCTAAACAGAAAAAACACTGTAACTCATCCATCAGAAGTTCACTCTACGGGCCTTTTCCAAACAAAGTCAAACTATTGCAAGAAAGAAAGATGACGTGAGGATATCCAAGCACGCTTTCACTAATGACAGGGAAAATAGCAATCATTCTAATTTTGAACTCATAGTGGAGTGAGGTGATGGCATGGGTTTTAAATTAATGTTGCAAACGGTGGATGTGAGGACATATGGGTGAACGCTCGCCCAAACACCTTGGCCCTGGTGCACTGAACTGCCAGTACCAGTGGTAGTTAAGCATGTGCACACCTATCCACAATATACTGTAAAAGAAAACATGATTCATCAGGCCAGGTCACCTTCTTCCATTGCTTCGTGTTCCAGTTCTGATGCTCACATACAAATTGTAGGCACTTAGTGCACTCAGTGGACAGGGGTCAGCATGGGCACCCTGACTGGTCTGTGGCTATGCAGTCCCAGAGACAACAACTGCGGTGCACCGTGTGTTCTGACACCTTTCTGTAAGAACAAGTATTAACTTCTTCAGCAATCTGACCTCGTCTGCTGGATCGGACCACACGGGCCAGCCATGGCCCTCTCACCGGTTCACTACTTTTCCTTCCTTTTGATACCCACTTTTGATACAGACCACTGGAGATCAGGAAAGCCCCACAAGAGCTGCAGTTTTGGAGATGCTCTGTCATCTAGCCATCACAGTTTGACCCTTGTCAAAGTACGCCTGCCCATTTCTTCTGCTTCTAACACATCAACTTTGAGGACAAAATGTTCACTTGCTGCCTAATATATCCCACCCACTGGCAGGTGCCATGGTAATGAGAAAATCAGTGTTATTCACTTCACCTGTCAGTGACAGTGACTAACGTTATGGCTGATCGGTACATTTGGGGTGTTGTATTATTGTCTTTTGGGATTTCATTGAGCTTTGCAGAGTTGAACTTCTTCACTCCAAAATAATTTTAAAGGATTGCTTCACAAATATTACCAATGAATAACCAAATAAAATAAAAAGGAAATTACTTACTTCATCCAAGTGGTATCTGGTCATTTAGATAATTAAATTCAGTTTGAGATATCTGACTCAGAAATTTCACCACCCAGTGAAACAGCACTGAAAGAAATGATATTTAGAAAAATTAATAGCAACATCTCTTTCCAGTGCCATTGTTACTCGGGACAAATCACAACTACAGTTGTCTGCAGTTTTCATTACTTTGTACTGAATAAATCCTTCCTATGAAAACAGTGGACAGTTGTCCTTGGAAATCACCTGACGAATCACCAACCTCCAAACTCACTAGACAATGAACAACTCATATTTCCCAATTTAACCCCCTATTGGATACTCAAAAAGTTAATTTACTACTACATGACCAAAATTGCTGCTATCAGAAGAACTCTTGTCAAGTTTGAAGGTCAATAGTCAGACAGAAGTGAGCAAGCAAAAGCAGTTTTATGTCATGTCTTACTTTTCAAAAAGCCAAAATTGATTTCAGCAAAACTATTTGCTCTAAAACTGAAAATCTGCAGGGAGTCAACTAGTCTGACTGTCCAAGACTGACTTCTGTTTCTTATTGGGGAAATAAGACATGGTTTGAAATAAAACAATTTCTCACCATCTCATTTTATAAAAACAGCTAAATCATCTCATTTTATAATAAGAATTATTTTAAGAATGGCTTTTATTATCAGAAATAAAAATGGCAGATCCATACATATTGTATGCTGAATAATAATTTGTTTAATTCATATCTCAGGACTTGAGATGTCCTGAGATATGATGAGCTACATTTCTCAGCTTGAGTCCAGAGGTAGAGCTATCCAATGTGGTTATTTGGGTCATATTTATGTATCTGTCTGTAAATGAAGTTTAGATTCAAGGCACACTATAATAGAAGAGACAACATTGGAAGATGACTGCCTACAAACATGGTCACAATGAGAGCTAAAACCTGCTGTCCCAGCCTAAAAACCCTCTGCAAATACCATCCCTCTGCCTTTGAAAGTTTTATGTATTACACATGCAAACCAGGAATGAAGTGTATGCACAAAAATAAGCACAAAAAAGCCAAAAATAAAAAAAATCTTCTCAGATAAACCTTATTAAGAATTTATTGTCCCAGCTCTTTCAACGAGAACCTGTATATTTTGAGTCTTAAAGGGAGAGTAAGTGATTCTGCAGAAGGATTGTTAATATTTAAATTCAACTGCCAATCAATCATCCAATGCTCAATGATCCCTCGGAAGCTCCGACCCACCAAATTTAAAATCTCTGAGGTTTCTTCCCTTGCCGGGTCATATAACTTTCTTCTCTGCTTATACTTTTCAGACCTTTTCCTCTTTGGCTGTTTCTCTGCCATCCCTCTCTCTTCACAGTCCAGCACATTCAAATGTGCTGATGTATAGAACTCTCTCTCCCATGGCCCCCATCCCTCCAAAAACTCCTGTGCATGAGCACTAACTCCACCTGCTGCTGACTGGCTGGAACAATTTGTGTGGAAAGGTTTCAAACCACTTTCTTTATTTTCTATTTACAGACCCAGGGCTGTGTGGGAAAATCTGATTTTTTTCAGAGCACACACAAAACAGAGAGCTAGCAAACCATGAGGAAATGTTCGTTGAGTTTAACAAAAAGGGTATTGGATTCCAATAACTTACTATGCCTTTAAATTGTTCCTTCCAAATACTGGGGAGAAGGAGGGAGGTTTGGAAAGTGTAAGAAAAATTGCAACATTGAAATTTTGCTCTCACTACTTACTTCAGGTGGCCCTTTCAATGCAGAGGGCTAAAAGCTATTTCCTTTTGTTTATTTTTTTCACAGACAGGCCAAAGTTATCTTGGTTGTGCAATTTGCAACAAAGACTTCTCTCATAGGAAACCAGCACAGTACTTTGTTTTCTGGAGCTTTAACGTTTGCATGACGTTTTCAGGCCTGAAACTGGATAACAGAATTGGTTGTGCATGCAATTAAAAATGCATTAGTGTTTTATGTTGAAGGTATTTGGTCATTGTTTGTTTTAGAAGACTTCTTGGGGCAAGATGAGTGGCAATGATAAAAATGATTGTGGTGTGGAAATTTTTCCCTGCTATTAACTCCTGCTTACAGAACACAGCAAAGGCTCTATGGCGTCAGCTGGAGAATAACATGCACAATATCCTTTCTGACAGGTTGGACTGATTAGAGGCACTCTCACAGAACAGAGAAAGTTTATCAACCTTTCTGTTGCTCACGCATCCTTCAAACCGGCATGTCAGAACTCTGTGTAAATAGAAGAAGAGGAGGTTTGAACCAAGCTACCTCAGAGAGAAAGGAGGTCAAGGACAACCCTTATTAAAACAGAAACCTAGATGTGGCTGTTTATGTTAGGAACTTCTGCAACACCTTGACTATATTTCCTATATTGTATGAAAGACTAAACAGCCTTACTAATTAGACTACTATATCATCAACATAATCATAGGATAATCAAATGATATTCCATCTTTTGAGCATGATGACATCTCTGTAGGGGTATGTATACAACAAATTTCCCTGATGAATATGTTATTTTATTTGGTGAGAATTGAGTGCCACTTATTACTGTGGGACTGACAATTATGGTTAGAAAGAATGCAATGATTGTGTGGGGAAAGTGATTCTAAAACTATATCAAATCCAGGATCAGTAGCTGTAATCACTGGTCAACTCATCTTTGTTCTGGCAATCTATACTTCAACATGCTCCTCAATCACAGTGAGACACTATTGCTAGTTAACACTGTTTTCATGGTAAATACCCATAGTCTGTTGCTCTGCCCCAAATTGCCAAGCCAATCGACCACATTTGAGGTTGACACCAGGGTTTAAAACGGTCTCTCAGGGAGAGAGATAGGATACAAACACCACCTCTGGGACACATTATTGGTCCTTTTCCTATGGACATGGCCATTCCTAGCAATCAGCTGTACTTTTGTATCCTAAGAAAGAAGTAGACAAAAGCATCTTACCATGTTTTGAAAAACATTAGTTGTGAAACATATTTTATGGGAGAGAAAATAGGTATAATGATATATAAAATATTAATTTATGCTGATCTTGAAACAACATTCTTGAAATAATGCACAAACAGCCTGTTAAAATATTGTGCTGTAGTGAGCGTTGATAAACGGTATTTGGCTTTGATGTTGTCTCATAACGAACAAGAAAAGCACTTTCAACTACTGCTGTTAAGGATTTAAAAGCCTTCCATGGCACCATGTAATTACTTTGAACATTGTGTCATCCTAGCTCCCGCATTAAAAGCATGTGAGGAATCGCCCTGTGCAGTTATAAAACTATTAACGCTCATCTGAATGTCTCTTCATCCGTCTTTTCCACGCTCTTTTTTTTACCTCCCCCATCCCATAATCCTTTCTTATCTCACTTTAGTTCATCACTCCTTGCATGGTCTCCTCTCAAACCTTCGGCTTTTGAGCAAAGTGCAGCTAATGGAGAATTCATGCCATCAGTCAGTTTGTCTGTTTTCATCCTGTTTTTAACAGCACAAGAGCATTTTCACCACCACACCTTTCATGAACTCTGTCCACTGGAAATGTTCTGTACAGTCAATCTTTGTGTGTTTTGTGGTACTGCAGTATGAGGTATTTTGTGTTATGCTGTGAAATTACTAAATGGATAACACACAACTACATGCAAACATGCTTAACTAAGAGAGTGAACATGGTAAATATCATCAAGAACACCAGATTTTGTGGTTTTAATCTGATACATGTGATGGATATGGTGCTGTCAGGCCATTTGAGCTCCTCGCAAATGTACCATAAATTGAACAAACCCAAAAAATGCTTAACATTGCAACAATATTAGCATTGTCATTGTGAATGTTTTAAAACCCTGATGTTTGCATTCAGCTCAAAACACAGCTTAAGTACAGCCTCACAAAGCCGCCAGTATTGCCATTCATTCTTAGTAATGTTTCAATCACACTAGTGTCAACACCGGCTGACTGGAATTTGTTTTAATTGTTGTTGCACTTGACCTTGCACAGCCCCTCTCCCTTATGTGACCTAACATTACAATTTTTCTGTGTTTAGGTGGGTGTGGAAACTCCCACATGAAATTAGAGAGCCTGGTGGACCAGAACTGGACATTACATTAGTTTTTCAATGCAAACAACTACAATAGGAGCACACCTCTAAGTAAATAACCAAATTCTAGATGTTGCCTATCTATAATAATGGAAGATCTGTTAACTACTTAAGATGCACAAAGTCAGGTATATATTTTTAGAAAAATATATTTATTTATTTATTTTTACTTATTCATTTACCAGGGACAATGCAGATTAATCAAAACTACAGCTAGCAGTAGCTCAGTCCATAAAGTTTAGGCTAGGAACCACAGGTTGGTTCCTAGTGGTTTGAGTCCAGCTCGGATCAGTAGTTGTGGAGCTGGTGAGGTGCTAGTTCACCTCTTGGGCACTGCAGAAGTTGGCCTTGAGCTAAGCCCCAACTGCTCTGACATCTCTCTGTTTGTTGTTGCATGTTAATGTTTCTGTGTATACTAATAACAATAATAACCCCAGAGTGAGAACATTGAATTTGCCTTGTGGGATTAATAAAGTACATGTCTTCTTCTTCATAATAGGTCTCTGTTAAGTAATGTGCACTGACCATGTGCTATAAACTATATTAACCACAGATATCTGGTGTAACATTGAATAGAAACTGAATTTCCCACTGCTCAGGCAAAAAGCCTTGCTCCATACAGCTGTGCCACTTAATTCATAGTTACTATAAGCAAGAATAGCACATTTAATTATATGACTGTATACCAACTTAAAGATAATTGTAATGTATTTTTATTATAATTACTCTAATAATTACAGTAGGTTCCTGCTTGAATACAAATACAGTATGTCATGAAATAGAGCTGTCCTAACAACATGACATAAACTCACATGACTCCTCCAACCAATCAAGCTCATTAAAAAACCTGTTGGAAGGGTCCTCTGCATTTTTAATGTAGAGTGAGCATTCAGGATTCTACCAGATGTTTAATTCATTGTGCTTAAATATAAATGGCATGTGATGAATGTTGAATGTGTTTTTAAACATATTTGCTCATAGTCCCGTTGATTATGCAAGAGCAATGCATGCGTGTTCTTTGTTACATTTGATTGAGTTCAGTGTGTATGCACGTTTGTTCCAGTCTGTGTCTGTGCAAGACTTGATCAGGGATGAGATAGCATAGAATGTAGTTAGGCACAAGGAAGTTAAGATACTATGTATTCATGTGCCTGCACGTACAGTATTTCTGTGTCAGATTTCCACTAGAGTTGGCTGCTTGTGGACTACTGTACTGATATTCGCACTAGATAAAGCACCAGTAGTCACAATTCATTTGGGGGTAAGACTTTCTTAGAATTTCTTTTGCTAGTACCCTCTCTTTCAGTTTTCAGTAGCGTAAATCAATGTCAACATCAAATAATTATTTCTCTGCATGCTTTTGTATTGTTAGCTTTTCATTTTCCAAATGCAATTTCAGCTGGACTTTAACCATACCGTATAGTTGCTATGTGCAAAACGTTGGTGTTCAATATAATGAAAGCATTGTCATTCAGCATAACCCAGGGTTTTGCAGAATTGTCCATTATTGATGTCATTGTCTCTTCTACCAACAGTACTTCAGTATAACAACCATCACTATTAACACTTGTAATTACATTTTGAGAGAATGAAAGCATCAGCAGCTCTTAACTCCTTGGCTTCCTACTTTTGTAAAATAATAACATTTGGTGAACTCTCCAGTGGATACTTTGTGGTGTGTCTGTGTATGTATGTGAGAGAGGATGAGGATCACAAAAGGGATGAATGGAAGAAAGAGGACAACACAATGATTCAGTGGTGTTTATGTGTGTGGTTGGAGAGCTGAGACCTGCACATCAAAGTGAGGTAACTGGCTGATGCAGGTAATTTAAAGAGTAACTTTGTGACTTTTGGTGTAACTTCCCAATTAATTTGTACAACGAAAGGCAGATAAGATTTACCAGAGGTATGCTGTCATGGCAATTTAGGCTGCATCTTTAAACTGCTCCAAGGTTATCTTTGTGGTTAACTTGAGGTTACTCTATATGCATAAATAGGCTATTATAAGAGTACACAACACATTTGTACTCAGTGTTAATGATGAGAACTATTAATACAGACCACTTGACAGAACATTTTTAGCTTTCCTCCTGACTTGTTGCGACGTGCGCTTTCCACTGGGGTTGCAGCTGAAATGAAGTTATTCTTAACACCATAGCATTATATTCATGCAGGTAGCCCTGCAACCTCTGTGATTTAGGGAGTAGATCTTAATTCATCAATGGTCAATTAAAGAGATGTAGCCCATGTGTAAAACTGAATTCTCTAAAATGTTTTCACATATTTAGATTGACTATTTTACATGTCCAAATATACAGATGTTTTCTTCTGATTTGGCCCAAGTCGTGGCAATGTCTCTAAAGTCCTGATGCAAACAACAACATGGTGATGTGGACTAAAATCAGGAGTATTTCTTCATTGCTAAATTTGATTGTATAATTAGATTTTCCACTGCAGGCATAACACACAGCAGTTGCATTTGTATTGTGATGATGCAGCCTTGCAAAGTGATGCAATGTGGTTCCTTGATAAAAAGAAAAAACACTTTTCAGAAAGTTTCTCTCATATAATGTATGACTGACAAAATAGAAAAAATGCAACAAAAATGCTGTAAAGTTACTTATGCATACACTCCAGTTAAGTTGACACTGAATAAACTAACCAACATCTTAAGACCAATGCAGAGTTTCTCAACCGTGAATTTCCTTGATAACCGCGGGTTCCGAGTAGGTTAAACTCCCTTTGTAGTACAGGCTTCTGTTCACCCCTGGCATCCTGTTCTCCAGTAATCCATCAGATTCTGAAGCCAAATAACTGCAGTCACTCGGTTTATTATAGCCACAGAAAATCAACAAGGACATAAAAAACACATGCACCAGCATATATCAGGATCTCAGAGCTGTTAACTCAAGTGTAGCGATGTCAAACCTTAGCTCAGCCTCTAAACATCCCAGACTCTATGTAATCACCAAAAGACATTCATATACGCAGGAGCTTTGCTTGAAGTCGAGTGTATATTTAGCCAGTAGCAGGGTTTTTGTCACAGCTTTGCACACAAAGGCTATTAGCAAAGGCAAGGACATAAGTGTACCTGTGAGACTCTAAACAATGGAATCTCAGCATCTGTCTCTCAGGACTAAGAAAACATTAGATCAATACTACATAGCTTAACATGTGTATCCACTAGCACCACTGCATATAATTCTTTGATGCACTACACACATCACAGCCAGTGCCAGCGTTATGCAGTCGTCTGTTCACTTGAGTGCTTTTCATGTTAGATCCATGGGCAAATTGCTATGCCACATTGTTATTAACATTAAAAGTAATTTTAGCCATCAGCAGCAAGTAATGATTTGATCATTAGTCTGTTTTCCACCAGGGAGCCACAATCAGTAGTATGGTGTGTGAACCATTGTGGTATCCTTAACTTGGAATCAATTATATGTCAAGGTAATTAATTTCCAAAGGTTATGCTTAATCTATGCTATGATATAAAGACACACACAGATATACAAACACAAAGGGTAGCTCCAATGCAACAGTCATTGTTAAACCTTAACCATGTAATAATTAATGGAGGTCACATAAAAAATGAAAGAAATTTATTTTTGATCTCGAGCGTAACAATCAAAGCAAAAGCATTGAATAACATAAAAGCAACTTAACACACACAAACTGGGGCTATTGTCTATGTACATACACACAGTAGTAGACAGAGGAGAAGTGATTAAGATATGTCTTGAACACAGTGGACACATTTAATTGGATATACGCTTCTTTCTAACAAATAAGTGTGAGGGCTCTGTAGATTGTCCAGAGAGACAGGGATTGTAATGAGATGGAGGCAGAAGCTGCACAGACAGATTATGTGTCTCAAAAACCAGCTACATAAAACCCAAACTGTTTGCATGAATAGATACCACTACAAGTGACAATTTACATAAATCATTTGAATGAGCTGACCATTTCATCTAACAACCTGCTGAGACAATGTTATCATGGTAACTGTCAGGATCAATTTAGTAGATTTCTGTAATGATATAAAATATGTAATGGATCATGTATTACTGAGTTCTTTTAAAAAGATAATTTGTTCAACAATAACATATAGTATGTGTTAATCTCTGTGCAGATTGCACTGTACTGTGAGACATCTATATCGTTTTTCTACATTACTAGTTATTAAACTTAAACTAAGTTTGTTGGGTTGTGATGAATCTCAATTTGAGTTAATCTCTGAAACAGTTTTACTAGTTTTGATCATTTTTGCATCTTGTTCAAATAAGTCGAGTACAAGAACATATAGAACATAGGCTCAAATCTGTAAGTATCAAAGTATCTTCTTGCCTATTTACCACCTGCCGATCAAAATTACTGTTAAATTACACATTCATTGAGTGACACCTCTGGCCCTACAGTGATTCACTGCCATGGACTGTGTAAAATAAGCTGACATAGCCATCATAACACCACAATTTGAAGTCCCAAGATTGGCATTTTGGCTGTCACCATCTTACTCAGAAGTGAACATATTTGGATGAGAAAGTGGATCTGGGGAGGGCCTTGTTGTGCCTCTATTTTAATTAACAAGTGTCTGTGATAGCAACAAGGTAGCCACGAATCTCAAGCATAATCTGCTTTGTTGTCTATTGTACTCTAAAAGGAACCATAATGAAATAAGCAAAACGAACATCACACTGTATTGAAGTAGACTTGTATCTAGGAATTAAGTCCATAATCTCATTAGTGCAATGTTTACTGAGGTAATACAAGAGTGAGAAGGAGGGCCACATTGGCTTTACTTTTAAGACCCAGAGGCTACATACACTGCCAAACAATAACAACAAAAAACCTCCTGACACAACATCTCAAATTATTTGGTCTAAATAAACCGATCACCAAAGTAGTTTTTTAGTTCAAAGTAAGTCTTAGTTTCCAAATATCAAAAATCCCCTTCATGCAAATCCAACAGCTAGCACTTCACAAACCATGAGTACAGTATTGCACAGTAATATGTGTGTAATTGTGCTTTCAAATCTCTCTTTAAAGACTCTTTCTGAGCTAGTCTACTGTGTAATGGCAAACCATTCAAACAGACAAAAAAGGTGATTTCCTCTTGCCTTGCTCCGCTGAAACATTTTTGCATGTAAATTTGAATGGTGATTTGCATTAAAATCTGTTCCCAAATATTTTCATGAGCTTTTCCTTCCCTTTCACACACTGTACATAACTTTTCTGTTTTAGCCTTTATTGGAGTTTCTTTTTTTTAATCATTTTCTTTCATGCATTTTTTTAATATGCGCAAGTAAACTACACTCACAAATGCCGCCACATACTCTGAGCTCATTTGGTGCTGTGTTCTTTATCTGATTCTATTGCTCCCACAAGAGTTGTCTTTCTGTGAAACATCCTCCAGCGAAGAGCTGCAGCTGATCAATAAAATTGTTCATGTGTGAAGGTGTGTGAGTTCAATTGTGTGCATGTGTTTGTTTATGCTTGTTTGAGCCTGTGCATTGTATGTTTGTTTATTTGCTTATGTGCTACAAGCATATGAAATATGTGTACTTTTAAAAACTTTTAAAAACGTTTAGGTACACTTTGTCAGTGTTGGCATTGTTTCATGTATAAGTTTATTCTTATTGGGACAGAATCACTGAGTCTGATAATGGCTTTGTGATGTGCTTGAAAAAATGTCAGACTGTTGGACTGTTGATTTCAGTCCTCTAAGCTACTTTAGTCATTTTATGCTGCTTTGGAATACAAATGCATGGAAAAGAAGAGTGATCTGTATGGTTACGGTATATAGTGGCTGTGCTGAAAGATTCATTTTATTATGTTATGAAGCTTTAATGTCTTTGTAGCTAGTGTGGTATTGTGTGTGTGGATGGATAATTTTGTTTCTTACAGCCAATTTATTGTCTTTGCTGGTGTTGTATGTGTGTGTGTGTGTGTGAGTGTGTGTCACAATCACAATCACATATTACCTGCTTGGCTGATTGATGCTGCTATAAAAGGTCATTAAATTAAATTTGAGATCAATAATTTTCCTCTCAGGCTGTCTTTGGCTCAATCCACACTCTTTCCAGACTTTCTCCCAACCCAATCTACATACATAATAAGGTTGTGGCACATTTTGGACAGATTAAGTTCAGAAAAGTGCTGCAGCCATTGAATTTTTTTAGTGGGCTTAATTTGGGTAACAGGTGTGGTACGGGTCATGTATATGTCACACTAATGAAAGGCATCAGAGTCTAACATCCAGCAGATTGGTTACACATATTTAGGCCACTTAAGAGCAACTTTGTATTTGATACACAGTAGACTGTATGGAATTGCACAAGAATAAATATGGCAGACCAAGAGGAAATCTTCAAATTTGGTTTGTCACTGCACTGTGTTAACACTTGGTAATGCAGATACCATGATCTCTTCAGCCTTTATTAGAAACTGCTGTGTAAGAAATCCTGAGTTTCTAGTCTAGACAGCTCTGAGCTACCTGTTTAATGAGATTTTTAATAATAGTATATTAATTAATATTTAATGTGAGATTTATAGTAAAAGAGCACCTGAAAAGAAACACAAATGGTAAAACATGTTGTTTCATTTATCAAATAATGATGTATTCCTCGCAGGAACTGATGTTGCTGAATGCTTTTCTCAGAAAATAACAAAAAGGATGTGAAGATATTTGCCATTCCGTTTTAATCAAGTCAAGTCAGTATTGGAAGTCAACATTAAAAACAATCAGGAATGATTAATAAAGGAAATAGTCACAGCCAATGGGGTCCAAGATTGCAAATCAGACTGCAAACAATGACCAGTGTATTGAAGATGAAGTCTTAGCTCAGATAGCCATTATCTGTTTTCCGATCATTCTCTGGCTACACCAGAATGTCGGCCGAGGCTAAAACATCGTAAGACATTGGGTTCAGAGATTCTCTAAGAATGAATACATATTCTTGCCACTATGCTTTTATTATGTATAAACTGTATTGCCTGGCTTTTTAAAGTGCCATGCTTATAAATAAAATGTATTTTGATTATTATTATTAATGATATTATAATCTTATTAAACCTCTCTGTCCTACGGTTTCCTATTGAATCGTGACTAACCTTTACCTCTCTCCCCCTGCCTAGAGAACTGACCTTCCCAGAAGGCTGTGCACCATCAACCCACCGCCAGGCCTGTCATGCTCCACTTGGAGCTCATCACGCTACGGACCCCAGCTGACAGGCTGTCATGGCTGCAGACCTTGTTGTCCTCTTAATAGGACATGAAGTTGTTCCAAAACATAGGCACAACATAACACAAACATTCATTCATTTTTTGTGTCAGCTCATTCTAATTAAGTTCTTTTTTCATTCCTACAAATGATTAATCAGTAAAAAGCCAGCTGAGGAAGAGTTGCATTCATACAGCTGGGAGATATACATTAAAAAGTTGTAATGAATGGCTTTCATTTCTCTTTTATTTATATAGTCCTTATTGAAATATTAGATAAGTTATTTCTATTTCATTGAGATGCTCAGTAAGAATTAACAAACACCACAGGGAAAAATGAGTTTCATAAGAAAATACAATAACTCCTCTTATTCTTTATAACAAAGAAACAATTTTCAGTTCAAACACTTATAATAGCAAGTTTATAGATTAGCTAATGGGTATGGCTTCACTGGAAAGTCAATGACTTTACATGCACTTCTAATTTGGATGTGATCAGTGCCAACTGGTCACATACTTGACCAATAACAGATTAGATGATAAATCGTCCAACATTCATAAAGCACCTTTCACCCAATTCTGGCCTATGGCTGTATGTATATTTATATGTATATATGTTCTCGAGGTTCTACCAGGGAAGAGACATTAAAGTTTCAGGGAGGAATAACCTCTCAGAGTGCCCACATAAATATTTAATGTGCTCTATTTCTCCATGCGAGGTCTCTAGTGTGAGTGTGTGTGTGTGTGTGTGTGTGTGTGTGTGTGTGTGTGTGTGTGTGTGTGTGTGTGTGTGTGTGTGTGTGCATGTGTGTGTGTGCAGACTGTAATTACTGCAAAAACACCAATAGAGGAAGAGAGGGAAAGGAAGTGAGCAAGAGGATAAAAGAGAGGGCAGAGTAGGGGGGGGGGGAGAAAAAGTCAGACTACTCAGAAATACATGATTATTATCATTTACAATGTTGAAGGGGCATTGTAAAGGTTTCAACTCTCTTGCACTGTAATTAGATGGAAGCATGTGTGCACCAGTGGTTGTACACACACACACACACACACACACACACACACACACACACACACACACACACACACACACACACACAAATATAAGGTTCTCTCGTTCTCTTGCTGTGCTTTATACGACTTAGATGAAAAACTGTGGATGACTTTTGTACAACGCAGATTATAAGCAGTGAAAGGCACAGTGATGCCAGTCATCCAAACAATCCATAATGTCACACTCAAACCACATATCGTGTGTGATATTGAGTCCCTTTACACATCAAGTGGTTTCATCCAAGTAAAAGTGTTCAACAGACTTTATATCTCATTTTGGATCAATAACACACAAAAGTCACCCACAAACATAATCATCAACTGAAAAGACTGACGGAGATGATGCACAAATCAAATCAAAGCCTGCAAGAATCATTATATCTTGCAAGTATTGATTTTACTTTGTTTTCATTGCCTATGTAGCAAAATACAACAACACTTACACTTACTAAAACACTTACTGCAGTATATTTACATGCACACCAATACCCCAGCTGATAGGATTAATCAGCTTAAGGTAGCTTAAGGCAATAGTGTGATAAAATGGGTGTTCATAAATGACTAAATCCCGTTATGTTGAGATAATGCTTATTTTTTACTGATAACCTGTTCTTTCTTGAAATAAAAACTGATTTTCGTACACTGTTTCACAGTGAAAAGTAGACCAATTGTGATCTACCTTGACAGTATCAAGCAATAGGGGGGTTGTGGGGTTCATACATATAAACAGGTACTGACACCAAATGGAGTCTTCGTCAAAGAAAGTACTTGCAGTACCACTGTGTACATAATTATAGTTTGTTACATGTGGTCGCAAGTGTCCTTAAATAGGGATAAATAAACCCACTTTGAAAGCAAGTCTTTTAGAGTAAATTTTCTGATTTTACATCTACTGTATTATATGGCCACCTACTGTAATGTCGTGGCCAATGAGGAAAAACTGAACAGTAAAAGAATGCTTAATGTTTGTCCTTTCCTTTGTCCACTAGGGGTGTGTATGCTTGGACCAGTAAGCTGGTATATACAATGAACAAAATAATAAACGCAACACTTTTGTTTTTGCCCCCATTTATCATGAGCAGAACTCAAAGACTCACAGAAGACTTTCTCCATGTAAACAAAAGACCTATTTCTCTGAAATATTGTTCACAGATCTGTCCAAATCTGTGTCAGTGAGCACTTCTCCTTTGCCGAGATAATGCATCTACCTCACAGGTTTCGCACATCAAGATGCTGATCAGATAGCATTTCCACAATAAAAGGCCTCTCGAAAATGTGCACTACCATGACACAGCACAATCTTACAGAAGTTTTGAGGGAGCGTGCATTTGGCATACTGACTGCAGGAATGTCCACCAGATCTGTTGCCCGTGAATTGAATGTTCATGTCTCTTCAATAAGCCGTCTCCAAAGAAGAGAATTTGGCAGTACATCCAACCACCCTCATAACCGCAGACCACATGTAACCACACCAGCCCAGGACCTCCACATCCAACGTCTTCATCTCCACGATTGTCTGAGACCAGCCACCCAGACAGCTGCTGCAACAATCGGTTTGCATAACCAAAGAATTTTTGCACAAACTGTCAGGAACCGTCTCAGAGAAGCTCATCTGCATGCTCATCATCCTCATCGGTGTCTCAACCTGATTTCAATTTGTCATCATAACCGACTTGAGCGGGCAGATGCTCACATTCGATGGCGTCTGGCACTTTGGAGATGACAGAATGCGCATGGCTTTTTATTAATAGTATTTTCAATGCACAGAGATACTGTAACAAGGTCCTGAGGCCCAGTGTTGTGCCATTTATCCTCAACCATCACCTCATGTTGCAGAATGATAATGTATGGCCCCATGTTTCAAGGATCTGTACTCAATTCCTGGAAGCTGAAAACATCACAGTTCTTGCATGGCCAGCATACTCACAGGACATGTCATCCATTGAGTTATTTGAGAAGTTTCTGCTATATTTAAGTGAGAATTCCCCAAACAGAATTTCTTGGGCAGGAAAAAAGACAACATACAATAGCACAATGCCAGATAACTCAGAGATTCCTGGAGCTAGAGGCCAGGTCAATGCCATGTAGAGTAACTATAGCTTTTGATAATGTGTCTTGGTGCTTGAAGCGAAGTACAATATCTTCAGTTTCATCTAAGTTTAACATCAGAATATTGCAAGTCATCCAGGTTTTTACATTCTTAAGGCATTTTTAAGTTTAGCTAACTAAATTGTTTCATCAGGTTTGATTGATAAATATAATTGAGCATCATCTCCATAACAATTAAAATTCATTGACTGTTTCCCGATATTACCTAAAGGAAGCATATAGAATAGAGTTTATTCTATATGCTTCTGATTCTGTACTCTGTCAAATATAATTTGTCAGAGTACAGAATCTTGTGGCACTTCACTAACTTTGGCTTGCATGGAGGATTCATTGTAAACTGTAGATACTGATACAGTACAGTTCATTTAATGCCAATTAAATGTTCAAGTTTTTGTAATAGGATGTGATGGTCAGTGGTGTTGAATGCAATAAGATCAGAGACGGAGTCCTTTGTCCGATACAATTAGAAGGTCATTTGCAATTTTCACCAATGCCGTCAATTTGCTGTAATGCACTCTATATTATGACTGAAAATTCTCAAATAAACCATTGTAATGTAGAAACTCACACAACTGATAGGAGACTGCTTTCTCAAGGATCTTAGAGAGAAAGGGAAGGTTAGATAAAGGCCTATAGTTTGCTAAAACCCCGAGAACAAGAGTGGGCTTTTTAAGAAGATAAATTACAGCTACAAAGGACTTTGTTTAAAAAGACAGTTTATTCAAGTATGATAAAGATTAGTAACTAAGGGTAAATTTGGAAACTAACTTAAGCAGTTGTGCTGGGGTTGGTTTCAAGTTGGTTTCAAGGTTGAAGGCTTATATGAAGAAATTGTTGAAGTTAGTTGGTGAAAATAGATGGGAGAAAACAGTCTAAATATATATTAGGTTTTACAGCTGTTTGATAACATTATGAAATTGTATGACAACAAAGCTGCAATAATTTTAAGCCACTTGAGGGCAGCAGACACAAATTATGAACACTTTTTGAGGGAAATATCTGGCTCTTTGGCTGCTTAATGTTCCACTTTGTTCACTAGCTAGTTGCTAACTTTGTCTGTCTGCTATTTAGTGCTGAGCAGGTAATATGTAGTGGGTTTTTGGAGTTTTTTCCACTGAAAACAGCTGCCTGCTGAAGCCAAAAACAATGCTATGAAAGTGGTTAGTGTATTAAAAGAGCAAAGTTGCAGGTCAGACAGCTAAACAATGTATTACTTCAAAACCATAAAGCCGAAAGGAGCTGCAGATGCAGTACCTTGTTAGGAAAGGGATTGCACATAATGCTTAATTAAATTTAGGGCAAACAGAATAGACTGCCTAAAACAGCAATTCAGTCACTGCATTGCTAACTCACTGATGCAATCCTATTATTTTCACACATGGAAGTAATTTACCAGGTTCGAAAGACTAAAAGGCCTGAGGGTTGGATGAAGTTGGTCGAAAAGCAGCCAACAAGGCATGTCACCATTTATATATTTCTCAAAAATCAGTCAGAGGCATGGGAATAGCACATTTTCACTGCCTCCATCCTAAAAATATAAGTTACCGGCGAAGTCAGAATTGCTTCTCAAATTAATGTAGTGCACTATTTCTGGTGGACCAGACCAGATGCTTGTTGCTAGTGTTATATCACATATGACAGGAGGAGCTGACAACAGGCTCCTGGGACCCACACTGTCACCAGTATGACAGGTACAAGCTAGAATGGAATGACTATAAGAATGTAAGACTGGCATATAAGACCTTTTTTCCAGCTAAAGTGACAGTAAGAAGCCAAAGCTACACTTTGTAAAAAGTAGCTGTATGCAATCCTGTAGTCAAAACTAGCAATCCTGAAAACAGCACTCTGGGATAAAACAGACTCATCAAAACTTATGCAGAGTACTTCATCCTGTTCATCCAAGTGTTAGGAATGAAAAGACTGGGAGAAAAGTGAGCTAATTCAGAAATTTGAACAATGCAGAATGTAGAACAATGATGTTCTAAGATACTACTTTCAAGGCTACAACAATGCTGATGAGTTAAAACATTATCCAGTGAGACTCAGCCACACATCATCAGAAGTAGTGTAGAATAAATCCAACAACTGTATCTACAATCCAATGGTGTGTTTCTGTCATGTGAAATTAATGAAGTCGTGTCAGAGAGTGATGCATTCACTTAGAGGTGCACTGGTGCCATTTTTCAAAACCAGTCTATCAGTGTAGCAAGTACTTAATTAACACATCAACACATTCAAATAAAGCTTCTACAGTCATAACAATAGCTTATAAGTGTGAATAATAGTCTCCTTTTCTTGAAAGTAAAACATTTCCACTGTACATACATTTTTTCATACGGCAAAACATAATTATTACCCTAAAGTATCTGTGACTAAAAGTATTAAATGTGCAGTATGTGTTATCAAAATAATCGTTGTACTTTGATGAGTATTAGTGTAAGCACAAGTATGAGTTCTAGGGTGTTTTATCAGTGCAAATACAAATATTATATTTGGTATTATTGCACCTCTTTAACACATTAGGAAATGACTACTGTGTAAGATACAGTTGTAAGATCATTTTTGGACAGTAGTCAACCAGCACCCTATAAAGGGAATTAATTAGTAGGAAATGAAATAGGAATAGATTAAGGGCTGTAAATGAAGGTAGCCATGAGTGAAAAAGAGGTGGGGAAGCAGAAAGAAGGCTGATCTGTGTTAGTTTTAATTTAACCTCTAAGTAGAGAAGGTACCCCCACAGCCCTATCAGATGGGCCTAAGAACCCCTTTATTTCCTCTTTGAAATATGAGATAGCTTTATTAGCTGAGCTACACAGTTCTCCTGCATACACCCTGGTAAAGCAGCAGTACCCTTTGGGGTATAAGTACCCTTGGTTGGGAATCAGTACTGTAGATGGAAAATAAATGCTTGTAGATATGTGAAGACTGATGGCGTGTGACGTGTGATATCATATATCATGTGATATGGATATACCATCATGCCATACCAAGAAATCAGTGTGTGTGTCCAGAATTACACACATCATTGTTTTGGTATATTTGCCTCTGTTAACCCATACATAAAATCCTAAACGGTTAACTTAAGTCAGCCTATGGCGCTCACCACACAATTTTGGTGTATTGTTGACCTAAGTTTCCCAAAATAGTCTACCACTACTGACAGTTAAATTTTCCATTCAGGTAATTTGGCATTCTCTGGCCTCTCTGTTTACATGACACATCAATACACTCTTTAGGAATATTTCTCATTTTATTTTTCCACTACTGTACATTAAAATTTTTCAAGATTTACAGCAGTTACTTTCTTACAAGCATTTAATTGTTGATAAATTGTTAATTTATTTTTTTTATTACTGGACAAGTTACCTGCTTCAGATTCAGAATCCATGAACCACCGTGTAAAAAATGCCAACACCAGCACACTGTATTACATGCAGAAAACAGCACTCGATAGCAGTAGTAAATATGCACACACAGATCATGGGCATTTAACATATTGCAGCTTTGCAAACTGCAAGCAAAACAAACTGTCACAGCCATACTGTTTATCCAAAGACACACATACCGTACAAACAGTACACTTAGGGTGAGTGTTTGCCATGTCCCTACTGGGTCAAGGAATTTGACATCTCCAAAGAGCTGTAAAGGATTTTTGTAGTTTGTAGTTTTGCAGGACACATGCCATGTGTACACTCTTGCCCACTTCAAGACACAAACACATACACACAACAGCGCACTGCAGGGCAGAAGGATCAGTCATGGACTCCCCAGAGCATGTCTGTGTTGTAGCGAATGGATTGCGACAGGGAACCTGACTCACTACAGTACCCGAGGGAGCACGGCATCAGCGGCGAGCCTCTGCAGCCAAGCGCTCGCAGCACCAAACCTCCTTTCAGAAAGGAAACAGCACCCAGCGCATCCTACGACTGTCAGCGTCAATTACGATGACTTTTTCAAATAATCTTCATGCATCAATTCATCTTGCTGAACTGGAGCTGAATTGTCATCATCAGTTATGGTCTCAGATGTTTGAGTGAAATTGCGCCACAATCAGAAATAATATCAGGTTCAGGTTTTTTTTTTTTGATGACAGCGAATTCAAGTCGAAATATTGAGTTGAGAGCGGTTTGTGTAAATAATTTTAAGGTACGTACCTCTCTACATATGTCAGATTAACCAATTAACAGTGTTTGTTGGGCCTATCCTATCAGTTGAGTGTGTCACACATAATATGATCAGTGTTGCATGTTAGAGCATAGATGTTCTACAGGCTTTACTTGTGGGAGCCAGTGAATCCCGAGAGAAGTTCTTTCAAAGGCATGCCAGTTTCAAAGGCATCTTGTAAATCTGTTATGTTATGCTATGCAGATCATTCCCTGTTTCACACACTGAAATTTTACATTTGACAAAAGTTTGAAAGCAGTTGCTATGAATGATTTGGGGTTTCTGTCACAAGCTAGATACAAGTGGAAGAAATATCTATAGGCATCATTAACTAAAACATCATAAAATAAGGGAAACCTTTAAAAGAATTGAATGTATTGTCTTTGTGTAAGTGGACAATGACAGGGGTAGAGCTGGGCTTGATGTAATGAATGTTTGCTGAAAGCCACACAGCTGAATATATAAAACATTTTCTTGACACAGCTGATTTGATTGATTTGACTTGATTTTGATTTGATTTGATTTGATTTGGTGCAGTTTACTCAAATTAATGAAGTGTTATGCATACTATACTTAAGTAATTCAAATCTTTTTCCTTAACCTGCGTTACACCCTGTTTAAAAATAGATCAAAATCTTTCTCTTAATCCCTGAGGATAGATGAAAGCAACTCATTTCTGAAAAAAAGATTGTAGAAAGGCTGAGAGTAACTGTAAAAAAAAGTACAAAGCTTCTGTTTTATCACCACCACATCAAATCTTTATTTATTTATTTATTTTTTCAGAAACAATCTCGACCAATGAACACATTACCAACAGCTCTTCCCCTGGTGCTTCTGTCATTTCAAATGTTTTATATGAATCCCTCTTAACAAAATAATGTTTCAATTCAATTTCTAATGGCAATGTTTAAGCTGTGTTAACATTACATGGATTTTATCGCCATGGCATGGGAGACAATTGACAAAAAGTGATTATAGCCCAGTGACACTGTCACTTCCACACTAGGATTTTCTTAGACAGTATGACATGTGGCATTCAATGTGCGGCTTGCATTGATGTATAGTCTCTACAAGGTAGAACAACAGAGATCCTCAAACATAAAATCTAAGAGCTAAGGATCTTAAATATGTTTTTAATCATCAACTAAAAAAAACATGTTATGGTAACTACAGATTGGATCTCTTTCGAGTTCCAGTGGTCAATGGTGAGCAAGGATTCAGAGCCCTAATTACACCCCAGGGGAGTCTCCTCATCGTCTCATCACTAATGATCCCTCATTCTCTTTGCACTGTCTCCCTCCTCTGCCTGCTCCTATTGCACGCTTCCATAAATTCTCTTGCTTTACTTTTAGTCTCCTTCTCTTGACCTGTCACTAAACCATGCATTGTTGCATTTGCATCTCTCTTCCTCATATTTTCTGTCTGAGAGAGCAGAGTAATATGATTTATCATATTACTCTGCTCTCTCACTCTGTCCATCTCTTCCTTTCTTATATCTAACCTTGTTACAAAAAATACACAGTTAATACGCCGTCAGACCTTTATGTCAGGAATAAATATAAAAAATGTAGTACAAAACATACTTCTTTTTTTAGCATGGCTGTGCACTGACAAGATCTCAGGCTTGAGTCTTTTTTACTTCTTTTTTGTGTGTTGTTCATAAAAAATGTCTTTATTGCTACCCTTATAGGTCAGGTAGGTCAAAGGTAGGTAGGTCAAAGTTCAGAGTCAGCTCAATAACACTTCATGAGGGCATGAACTGGCTGGGCAGTTGAAAGCCTGCCTTCTTCACACTGCCATCCTGCCAAAGGCATCAACCTACAGTATAGTCATAATGGTCGGCCAGTGGTTGGGAGAATGCTTTTTTAAAACTGCATGGCTGTCTAAATGTCCCCAAGCAAGCGCAGCAGTTCAAAATGTGGTTGCGATGTGTGTTGTCTTTATTACTGTAGGGAATACAGCAAAAATTGCTTAGGGTACAATCCTAAACTGGGTAACCTAATGCCCAAACAGGTGTGAAACCATTTAGTACATGTGGTCATAAACAAACAATATTGGACTGTTTTTTTGATTGATTAATGAGGTCGCATTTGTCAAATGTCCTCTTCAGACCTCGTCTGGTCTTCATCACTGTGATTCCTTTTGAAGGTGGCAGAATAATTAGTCATAAATTAAGCCACACTTATGATTAATATGTTTTTAATGAGTCATCCGCTGTGCCTTTTGCGCTCTTCTTCCAGGGCTTATCAACTTCAAGGTACCAGCATGAGTGGTGTGTTGGGACCATTCAGAATGAATTATCTTTGGTTTGTAGTGTGATGAACTGAGGTTGCAAGACTCCTGTTGCTAATCAGACTAATGTTACCTTTCTTTTTTTTAAATTCTCTTGTCACTATTTATTGCATATGGTAAACCAGTCATAAATTTCCCTTTAAATGCCACGCTTTATTCCCAGGCTGTATCTTACTGACAAGAATAGGCAACATAAGACATGTTTATTTTAATACCTATATCAATTCTCTATACCATAATGGAATATCAGCTCTTCACCGCTGGCATAAAGGCACGGACCTCTAAAGAGACATGTGGAAAAAATATAAAATATAAAACCAAAATATTTATATTTTTAAGCCCCAATATAAAGGCTTCATCTCAAAACTTAAAATGAATACTACATGAAGATGCACATTTTTTAATTGAACAACTTAAGTACTTACACCTGATGGGACAAGGAAAACAACAGGGAAAATTAAGTCTCAACATAAACAGTCCCTGCAAAGTCTGTAAAGGGCACATGGTAAAATGTATTTTATAGGCTTCAAATAAATTAAGTCAAAGCGAACGTGTGTATCAGGTGGATCTGAATCTTTGCACAACATACAAAGTTGACTAGCTAATTCCTCTTTTAGCTCACTGTAAACACTAATTTTGCCTGAATGGACAGCTATCAAGCCACTCAAAACCTCAAACCAATGGGATGTCTGTTGTCAAATGGTAAACAGCTTTTACTGCCAAAGCCAAAACATTCACACTCCCAACTTGTCACATATGGACGCTTGCAGGGCTGGACTGTGCCAAAAAATCAGCCCTGGCATTTTTAGTCCAAGCGGCCCACAATAATCGGTCAGACAGTCCTCAACAACACACCATACTTCTCTTGTTTGGTAAATATTATACTCATTACCTGCTTATTGTAAGATATAGCTATGGATTTGAAATTATATGCCCTGTTGATAGGTGTACATGTCGGAAATATGGTGAACTGAAGTGGAAAACTTCTACTGTCAGGAACTACCAAAAGGAATGTAGCCGGTAAAATGTTATTCTGCTTTCACCATATCTGTAATCTAGAACCAATACTGTAATCCAAAATATGAATAAGCATTAAACAGAGAGACTTTGGACAAACTTACTTTTGCTTCTACCACATGTCAAATCACACCAAACTCCTCTTATATCTTTATAGCGGATATATTTCCACATAACTTTATTAGAGTACCACAAGGGCAACGAAGCAGACTTGATCTATGCAAAGCATTTCACAGGGATCTTGATTTCACAAGGCAGAAAAAAATATGTTCTGGCCATGAATTATGGCATTATTCATATCCATGTCTTGCTGCTTCAGCACTCCTATGAAAGTGAAGCTAGCTAGTGAAAGACAGCTTTAAATTCCATTACTTCATAGTGGGTACTAGCCTCTCACCATGCTGATGAGTCATGGTGAAAATGGATAAATCAAACACTTTACAGTATTGTATATATATGTATATATACTGTGTGTGTGTGTGTGTGTGTGTGTGTGTGTGTGTGTGTGTGTGTGTGTGTGTGTGTGTGTGTGTGTATGTGTGTGTGTGTGTTTGCCTCCTTGGTTTATCTGTACACCATTCACATTCTTTGTCAGCTGCAGGGAGGGGAGGCAGGGAGGGGAGGCAGCGAAGCATAGTATTGCACTACCCTGCTTGTTATCAGGTGGTGAAAACGAGGACAGAAAGTGGGCAGACGGCGCTGGTGAGCAGGGGAAAAGAGGTGAATGGGGGGATGAGCAGAGATTGAGAAAAAGGAGGGAGAAGGGCACGGATGACTGGATAGACAGAAAGGAAAAGGGTGGCGGGCAGCAGCCCTGACTGGGAGAGAGAAGAGAGGCAGACAGAGTGATACTGGAATCTGTGCCAAGTCCAGATGAGAGACACAATGACAGGATCGACATCGATGAAGATGAAATGTGAGGAAGATTAGGGAAGGAAAAACAGGAGATCTGGGTGTTGGAAAGAAACAGTGACAGAAATGTTATTAACTTCCTGAATTATTAATCAGTACACACACGGGGTGTAAGGATCTAAGGATAGCGGGTCTCTTATTCTCTACATATTGTAAAAACCCTGAAGGCAAATTTGAGACTCCTGATATTGGGCTTCAAAATTAAAGTTGGCTTTATTGCTTTCTCTGCACAGCATAGATATAAAAACTACCCATTACTTTTTTCTGTTCCTTTTATTGGTCATACACAAGCAAAAGGGAAATAGACAGAGAACACAACAGTACACATATACATTGATGTTACAGATATGTCACGAAGACAAGGTGCATAACTTTTGCATCAAATTGCATCATGCTACACATTCTCAATCATAACTCGTCACATATGGACGCTTGGCCAAAACCATTTGGGGTCGCTTTTTAACCCCCTGGGTACCCCTTTAGCGTTGTTTTTCGATGTGTAGGGCCCAATGGTCATGTCAGCGACAAAAAGTATGCAACGTCCAGTCAAGTCTATGTATGGGTGACAGACTTTTACCCGTTACTGAGGTAGCTTCCCTTTGAGATGGCCATATGAATAATACAGTAAAAAACAAATAATAGAAATAATTGAAGATGCACTGCATGTACTAATAAGCATTGTCATGGTTTTGAGTTTTGGTTTTCCTATTTCCTTTTGGTAATCCTTTTTCCTGTGTCAATGTTTACTTACTTCCTCTCATAGTGTTTTCTCATTCTCTGTGTTGTTTTGTCATTGTGGCATTTATTCTCTGCTTCCTGTTTTACTTTGGTATTTCCTTCCTGGTCACTTCATTTTCCTGCTTGTTTTTCCCATCTGTGTGATTGTTTGCTTCTCCCCTACTGGTTTCACCCGTGTATCGTAAATCACCTCCCTCATAAAACTGAGTTTTCCCTTTGTGTGGTGTTTTGTGAGTTTGTCGCGTGTCCCTGCATGTCTTCAGTGTTTCCTAACTGCGTTTTTGGATGTCTTTTTGGATTTTGGATTAAAGCATGTGCCATTTGGATTTTGTTGGCTGTATGTTTCGACTGCTTCCCTGTTTTGGACACTTGCCTTCCTCTTAACTGTGTAAGCCTGTTTATTTTTTGTTGTTTTACAATAAACATCATAAACTGTATCTGATCCGACTGTGGGTTCTGTGATTGAGCCCAAATCCCTGGTGTTCTCCTATGTCTGTGCTTGGCAAAATATGACAAGCAAGACTATTCAATGATGTAATGAGTATTAATAATATGAAAAGATGTATACATACTGTGGAAACACAGAAAGGGTGTGTTGTAGGGTATAACAGATACACTTGAGGGGAAAAAATCTAAAATAACAAGCATAAATGTCTCAAAAAAGTCCCTTTAACAAAAACTGCAAGCATAGACATGAGATTTTCTGGGAACTCATTCCCATAGCCTTGAACTGTCAAAAGACAAAAAATCTGTGCGGATGGAAAGCAGAACAGTTTAAATGTGGGAGAATGAGTTCAAGGGTATGTAGTAATTGTATCACTGTATATACATTAATGCAAAACTAAATGTTTGTCCTATGTCTATCCAGTGTCAGAAAGCAGTCAGTAATAGAATATACAACGTTTCCAGTCACACACACACACACACACACACACACACACACACACACACACACACACACACACACACACTTACATGTATGCACACAGAAACATTTTAGCACATATCAAATGGACAAAGAAGAGTATGTGTAACCCCTGCTCTTCTAATACCTGATACCTGAGCCTCATGTAATGAGGGGCATGTAAGACTTTACGCTGACCTCTTCTGGAACAAAGTCTCCACAGTCAAAAAATTGGCCATGGTATATTATACTTACTGAGAAAGAAAAATATTTCAAAATCATTTTATACTGTGTTTAGTTGGTGTGTCTGTGTATATTTTTGTGTGCGGATATGTAGTTGTGCATATACATTTAAACAAATGTCTGTGTAACTGTATGCATGTGCAGCATGCCAAACTTATTTATTTAAACACACCCTTTCAATATTTGATTTCCTGTGCTGAAGCTTCAATGATGAGTGAGGTGAAAGGACTATCTTTAATATTTAATCCAACCTGAGTAGCACCTAATTCCATGAAAAGGCATGCTAAGACTGCTTGAAAAAGGGAGCAATGGCCATGTATCACTGTCAAGAAAATTTAAACACTGAGCCTTGTTTTTGAGTTGTTATTTTATTTCCATATTTCAGTAACAGTATGACAAAACTGAATCTCTTTTTCCCCCTAAGCTTTACAGTACACCTTAAATTATATTATAAAATCATATCAGTACCCTACCAGACTTTAGAAAAAATACAAGAGCAAATAAAACAGGAGATAAATATGTTCTCAAGAGAAAAGGCAGTGTAATGATTTCATTCACTGTGTGAGCACTAGCGACCACTGTAAGCTCTTGAATTGGTAAACAAATTACAATGACCCCATGCAATGCAGGTTATGGAAAGCTATTTCAGCCAGTCTCTGTGATTTGATGTACAAAGCACTTGAGTGCACAGAGGTTAGCAATTGGGTAAGTAGTGAAAGCAAATAAAACCTTCTGCTTGTAATAAAGCCCATAACCACTCGTTGCAACCAAGCTATGCAGAATACCATCTCTGACTGCACAACACTTAACTGTGAAGTAGATGGGCTACAGCAGCAGAAAACACCAGGTGCCACTTCTGTCAGCTAAGACCAGGAAACTGAGGCTACAATTTGCATGGGTTCAACAAAATTGTACAACAGAACATTGGAAAAACATTGCCTGGTCGGACGAGTCTTGATTTCAGCTGCAACATTCAGATGGTAAGGTCAGAATTTGGCGTAAACAACATGAAAGCGTTGATCCATCCTGCCTTGTATCAGCGGTTCAGGCTGGTGGTGGTGGTGTAATGGTGTGGGGGATATTTTCTTGGCACACTTTGGGCCCCTTAGTACCAACTGAGCATGCAACAGCCTACCTGAGTATTGTTGTTGACCATGGCCATCCCTTTATAACCACAGTGTACCCATCTTCTGATGGCTGCTTCTAGCAGGATAATACACGAATAAGGATAATGTCACAAAGCTCAACTGGTTTCTTGAACATGACAATGACTCTCACTGTACTCCAATGGTCTCCACAGTCACCAGATCTCAATCCAGTAGGGCACCTTGGGATGTGGTGGAACGGGAAATTCACATCATGAATGTGGAGCCATTAAATCTGCAGCTGCTTGATGCTATCATGTCAATATGGATCAAAGTCTCTGAGGAATGTTTCAACACCTTGTTGAAAGTATGTCACGAAGATTTAGTTCTGAAGGCAAAAGGGGGTCAGTGAGTGTATTCATATTTATGTAACACAGAAATATTATATTTATATAATATTCTGATTCTAATTCAGTATATAAACATGATATAAACAGGTACATGGCCAAAATGAACAGGACAAGGGGCTGAGAGTTACAAAATAAAATACAAAGTTTATTAGTTTTTACAACCAGATAAAAACACACAAAGTACAGCTACACAGTAGCAATTTTCAGGTTGTGCTGCAGAGAATACATATCAATGCAATCACTATGTTCAAATAACAACAATGATGGTGAATTGAATAGCCACTGATTAAATACCCACAACACACAGTGGGGGAAAACCATAAAAGTTTAACGGCCAAAACAACCACTGCAGTTGTTATGAGCCAATATTACACACAGTAGCACATCAAGACTAATGCAACAATAAATATATTAAGAATGAACCAAAGGGCATTTGAATCCAGATGAAACCTCAGCAATTATTCAAGGACTGCACCCATCTGTGCTCGATATTGCACAAAGCCCAATTATAAGAAAAATAAAGAAAACATCTAATAACCAGAAAAGAAACTCCAAAAGGGCCGTTAATCTAAGAAACACTTATTGTGAGGAAAAACAAAACATTGACAGTCAATCTTGTAGTTCAGAAATATCCCACAAAAATAAACATGTATTTAGCTGTATTCTTTGTACAATGTATTAAAAATTACTATATTCCATAATTGTATTAAATTGTGATTACAGCCAGACCAGCTGCAGATGTGATACTATGATGATTAAAACCAAAAAGAGAAAAATAAAATACGTGAAGGTCCTATGATTCCATTCTAATACAGCCTTTTACAGTTTTTCTCAATTAATTAAACACTGTAACCAGGCTGAACTAAATTTTCAAAACCATAACTCCATTTTTCACAAAGCACACCCACTGTCCTTTCTAATTGCATACCCCATATAGTCATTTAGAAAGCACTAACATTCAATATTGTTCACTCAAATCAGCACAGGTTGAGCTCAATTAGCACACAACTACCCAGGTAGAAACACAAACAGTCATAATTGATAACACACCAATCAGAAGCTTCAAGAGACAAATAAAAGTTTTTGAGGGAATCACAACATTACTAATAACCAGTTGTGTTATTGTGGTATTGTTTTGAATTTATCTCACCAGTGTGTAAGACTGTAGGTGTACTGCCCAATTTTCCGGCATTATTACGCCAATATGGCGGCTCGCTGTGCTTTGTGAAAAGTACCGAGCAGGAAAGGGGGCACAACAGGGGTCCGATTTGATCCGCCTCAAAGCGGGAAAGTTGGTAGTAACAGAGGCAGAACGATGACTGTGTGAAAAGCCACAGCCAGCACGCCGGAACAGGTGTGACGTTTCAAGCTGTTGTGTTACCAGTCGTGGTCTTTATTATCAGTCCAATTCCACTGACTACAGCTGCGCCATGGCTTTGTTAGGTCCCCAGCCCGGCATCAGTGTCCACTAGAAATGTCTCAGTATCGACTTGTTGTTCATTTTTCATTTTTGTGCTTCTACCACCCTCTCAACTAGTGTTGTGTCATTCAATGAACGTTTTGTTCATAAGACCTAATCGTGGGTATGACTCGGGAGGAAAGGGTTGTCTCAGTGAGTAATTTGCTAATTTTCATGCCTGCATGAAGGATCTTGGACACAGCAGCTGAATGAGCTCCGTCAGCACAGGAAACAGTATTGATTAAGTCATGACTCCTAACTGTGGGTCTATTTGAGTTGTTCATTTGTCACGTGACAGCTCGGCTACAGGGCTGTGGTAAACATGCAGCAAAGGAAACAGAACTGATTAGTTCACGACTCATAGCAACTGCGGGTCTCCAGGTTTGAGTCGTTCATTTCTCACGTGACAGCTCCTACTGTGTAGCAGGAATGAGCCACTCGTTCACCGCTCACATGGGTCCTCCTCAGTCTTTTGTTCATTCGGCAGGCTGAGTGACTGCCATCACCGGAGAATGAGAGGCAGGTCGGCCATCAGGTAACTCATGTTTGTTTCTCTGTCTGCAGAATCAGGACCTGATGTGGCCCATTCTGCATCCAGACCTGCCAAACTGCTGCATTTATATAATGTGTTAATATTTCTTTGTTCCTCCAGCTGTGCTGGAGTTCTTTTAAGAACTTGGTGGCTTGATCCAGATTATTATTAAATTGGTTGAATTTTGAGAAGAGTGTGTTTATTCATATAGTGTATCAAGCTTATTACTTTTATATACGCAAATCAGATGTTAATATTTTACTCATGGATAAGGACGTTAGGCTGCTGTATGAATGAGCATGTTAGAGATAAAGATAGTAATTATATACATAAGCCTTTATATGGCTGGTCTGGTTGTATACTCAGGAAAGATTGTGAAAATGGAAGGATTTAGCCGGATTAGTGGATTGCATATTTCTGTGGTTTTTAAATGGTTTGAATTTGGTTGTGGGCCCAAGGGGGTTTATATAATGATGATAAAGAGTGATCAAGAGGTGAATTTGTGCATTATACTTTGACAATTAAAGCAAGCTAGACAGCCTTCCCTGTTTGAGAATGGCACTGTTTTTTAATTGCCCACTAGAGGGCTGCAGCGCTGCAATAACCAGCCTAGTTCAAATGACCGAAATGAACGAAATGACACAAAAAAAGATTAGTTCATTTTAATGAACGAGATTTGGTGACTCCAGTCTTTCAAAAGAGTCGAACTTGCCATCACTACTCTCCCCAGCTCTCTCTGCTCCCGTTTTGTTCCCATAGACACTATATTACTGGACGAAGCCACCCCGCTGATTTGAATGGACAGCAGTGAAGCCAGTTTTGGACCAATAATGCTGCATACCATTTACCTCGGAAGTCGGAGGTCCGAGCTGGGAATGACGTCACACCCAAGTTGACGCTGTTCCAGTTAACCTCGCTCTGCCAACTGTTTGTTTACAACTAGCCAGGTTAGCTATTGATACGCCGGTTGATTAAAAAAACGCATTATGCGGTATTTACTCAAACTAAACACTGTAGCAACACGTCCACAGTCAGCTGTTGGACAGCACTTTGTGTACGAACATTTATATGAGTCACAAATACACAGAATTGCTAATAAACAGTATAAACTACAGCTTTCAGTAACTGTTGATACCCCGACAGCCATCTTGGATCACAAAGTTGGGGTAGTGCGGGTTGTCCCGACTTTCCAAGTTGGAAATCCGACTTCAGGGGGCGTTCCAGTTGAAGGTTCCAACTGGGAACTCGGAAATTCCGACTTCCAGTGTCAAATGTAACGCACCATAAAATACTATTACAGGTCTACTTCCTGTTGGCAACAGCATCTACTGCGCATGATCGCGCAGCATAACCGTGGTTTGACGACGTAGAACAGCGGCAGAAAAACCGTAATTCTGGTAGCTGCATAGCTGCACCAACAAAAAGTTTCATGGCTCATAGTGTTTGTCTGACTCGGATCGTCACTGTTTAATCAGCCCACCTACAAGGCTCACCTGTCACACCAACACAGCGTTGCTGATGGCCGAATAGTTGTTTTCAGATTCACTGAAAGTTTATAATCTAAGCAATACGGTTACATCTGTCATGTGCAACGGGACATACCTACTAATGTGTATGAGTTACGATCATAACTCCCACTCAAAAGTTTGGTGTCTATAGCTAATGCCTGGAGGATGATTACAACATGCCTACATGGCGATAAAACTGCTGTCTGTACTCTATGAAGATAATGCATTTATGGTGTAGATGTATGTTTATGCACTCTGGTGTGCCTAATGAAGGCTAAGAATTATTTCTAAATTAACGTTATATCCCTTACCACAACAAGCGTCCACACTGGTGTCCCTACATAATCTTCCCTAGCTTCCCCAGGGTCCTAAAGGCATCCCATAACATATAAGGCTGGTCCTATGGGCTGGTCACATCAGGAGAGTGAATAAATTAAAGCCTTTATAGCATCATTAGTTCGCATGTAGAGCATAAGCAAACCCACTGAAAGCCTGGTTTCCTGAAAAAAGAGGAAAGCACTGTTAATAAAGCAAAGACCTAATTTGAGAAGGTTAAAAGAATAAAATAATGAATCTGAAGATTAAGAATTAACTAAAAGTGTACAGTATGTCGTGATTTGCTGGAGAAAGCATAAAAATATACAGAGAAAGCATTAAAACAAAATAAATGTTTCTGAGCATACAAATTATTTCTCGACTTAAGAAGATGAATGAAGATTTTGTTCCTATTCCTATATTACAGGAATTGAGATGATGCCACTGAAATAGGGCTTGAAAAAGTCTTTCTGTTATGGCTCTTATGTCAGTCTTTGTGATTTCAGTCACTGCATAACAACATGAATACATATGTGATGGCAGTTTGTCAATTCCACTTGGTCCAGCTCCATCTCCACCTTGCTCTTCCTCTTCTTCTGCCTTCTGGTCTTTTGTACTGTATATTTGTTTTAAATTTCAGATTTGAATCTTGCTTGAACAAATCTACCAAGAACAGCTGGCAAATCTGCATCTATTACAGTTTTTCTCAATTGCTTAGACACTGTCAAAACTCTAAAGACAAATCCACAACTTCTCACCCAATTCCCCAAACACCATATATTCAGGTCAAAATGAAGCTTTCAACTCAAAACCATTCAATCTTGCTGAAAAACCAAACTTTGCCCTCAGACATGACACAAGCCCTCAAAACACACACACACACAAGCCCTCAAAACACACACACACACACACACACACACTACAACACAGTGTTACACACTGGTGAGATAAATTCAAAACAATACTATAAAAACTGGTTATTAGTAATGTTGCTTGTGGTTCCCCCTTCAAAAACCTTTTCACGTGATTAACACAACAAAAGTAATAACAAATGTCAACATTTGCACATTTTTTATTCCTTAGTGTGCTGTACAGTACAACACACCAAACTACAAATTATTCTGCCACAGCGTCCTGTCTTTGGTCTGGGACAGGCCAGAGATTCTTGTTCTCTACCTCCTTCTCCTCTCCCTATTTCTCCGCCATTTCCCTCCTCCTCCACCTTACTTCCCTCTACCTTCTCCACCTTCTTCTCCACCTCCTCCTCTGCCCTCCTCCTGCTCTGCCTCCTCCTCCTCCTCATCTTAGTCCTATCCCATCTCCTCCTCCAACTCCTACTGTTCCTCTTCCTTTATCTCTTCCTCCTCTCCCTACTCCTCTTCCTCCTCCTCCTGATCTTTCTCCTTCTCCTCTCTGGTGTCCTCTCTGTCTTCTTTCAAATTTCTCTGGATCCATTTCTCCAAAACTGAATGAACTGATTCTAGGCCTTTTATCTCTCCATCAAAGCTTCTGATTGGTGTGTTATCGATTTTTACTGTTTGTGTTTCCACCTGTGTAGCTGTGTGCCAGTTGAGCTCAACCTATGCTGACTGAATGAACAATATTGAATGTTAGTGTTTCCTCAATGACCACATGGTGTAGGCGATGAGAAATGAATGGATTTGTGTGTAGAGTTTAGAGAAATGCATGTGTTTTTTGAAAAATGGAGTTATGGTTTTGAAATTTTAGTTCAAAAGCCTGGTTTTAGTGTTCAAGCAATTGAGTAAAACTGTAAGATGAGATCAGCTGTTACAGACATACCCAACAAGACTGGAAGCTACATCACAGTCAAATGTGTCAAAACAAATTGTTGACTCAGGAAGTTAAATAATTATTCAAGCAAAAACTTGTTTTTTTCCACATGTCATTAATTTAAAAAGGTCACAGGATAGGCAAAGTCAGCATTATGGAACAAAATTTACATAGAGAAATTGTGCATATTTGGACGTTGTCTGATCAGAATTGTGTGTGTGTGTGTGTGTGTGTGTGTGTGTGTGTGTGTGTGTGTGTGTGTGTGTGTGTGTGTGTGTGCGTGTGTGTGAGTGCTGCGTGGGTTGGTGTGTGTGTGTGTGTGTATGCGTGTACTGAGAGGGATGTTTGTAGGCATGTGTAGCTATGCATATATTCATGAACACGCCCTCAAGCACACACGTTTGTGCTAACCTGTGAGTGAATGTTTCTGTGTGCAGGTATTGAGTTGTGTATATATTTATCTGTTGTTTCTGATCATGGTTGTTATTTACGTGGATGGAATTATTGAAAATTTGGGTGCATTAGTGTATGTTTGTTAGGATTTGGTTTGGTGCTGTTGTTTTTTCCTGTGTTTATTTGATATTGTCATGGTTTGGAGATTGGTAGTCTATTATTATTATTATTAGTTTATTATTTCGTTCATTCACTATAAGGAACTGGCTTGTCTCTTATCGTATTTCCTTAGTTCTGTGTCTCAGTTCATGTCTTAGTGTTTTCTCCAGTTTTGTGTACTTCTGTATTATTTTGTCCATGTTTGTGCTGTGTTCTGTTTAATTTTAGTTCAGTCTGTTTTTCCTGTTAGTTCCAAAAACTGTGTTGTTTTTGGATTTCCTGGACTCAGCCACTACTCTAAGTGAGCTTGCTTTTGTTTGTATTAAAACCCTTGGAACTGTACCTGCCTGTTCCCGTGTCTGCATTTGGGTCCACCTACCTCCTGCCTCCCCACACACACCACATTACAATGTTTGGTTCACCAGGGTGTGTTTATCCAAAACAGGTTTCAATCAAGTCTCAGCGGTAACATTTCAGGCGGCGGTGGCATCCGAATTGCACTGAGCATTTTAACTGAATCTTAAGTCTCTTATTTCTCTTGAAGGTGTTAGTGCTGTTATTTATTATGCTACTGGTGTTTCATTTCCATAGTACATGGCTATGAATTGCTGGTTGCACTTTGTAGTAAAACAGACTGGCTTTTTGTGGGACAGTTCATCAAGGACCGGTATTTAAAAAGAGAAAGCTTGCTCTGCTCCTATACTCCCACTAACACATGCACTTGATTATGACCTTGAACCCAGTTCCTTAACTGTATAGAGATACACTAGTGGCACACACTCCTGGCAGACACTCCAGAATACCTCCATGGGTATATCTTCTCTACTACACACTAACTTTCTTTCTTTCTCTTAAATACACGCACAGACACACCCAACAAACTCCCAACAGCATTTATCAGCAGCCAGAGCGTTGACAGAAAGTAAACAGCACTGTCTCTATCAGCCAATGTCTATCAGTGCTACAGGGACGCCATTAATTCCTATTATCAGTGATTACTACTACTGAGAGCTCTTCCTGCTCCTGATTTCTATCTGCACTAGCAGGCCAAAAGATCTCTATGTGAGCTATTTTTTTTTTCCTTTTAATGGACTTGGGACCATAAATAGGTTATTTTTAGAGGAAAAGATGAATATTCATTCTTGTTGTTGTGAAATGCTCTCTCCGGTCACGTCAATATGTATAGAGTATATGTATATCAGTCAATAGACAGGGTTTGCATATACCCTGGAGAACATGGAATTCTCTTGGTTTTTATGCATGCATGTTATTAAATGTTATTGTAACTTGTCTCAAGTCAATGAATTTTTGTTTCATCATTCAGAATAATCTTGGAGAGAGTGATGTAGATTAGGCAGACTGACTCCTGGATCGAGTACGATAAAGAGAGAAATAAAGATAAAATAAGAAATAAAGATTTTAAATAATAAAGAAAAAGCAAGGTGTGTTGTAGTTAGGAAGGTAAAGAGGAAGGGTCTCTGTATATTACAGTATTTTCTTTTAGTACACTCTTCTTTTTACAGTATATTAGTCATAACTTAACAAATTAACTTATTACAATGTTATTGACTTATACTTTTCTCTCTTTACAAGCCAAATGTATGATTACAAATTTTATTGTCGATGCAGAGTTGTGTACCCTACTTTTATAATTGTGATTGTGAGTCAGCATACGGATTATAAAGACTTCTGTTATGATTTTGCGCTATATAAATATATTTTAAAAAATGAATCAAGGGCACACTGTTCTTTTATCCTCTTAGCCAGCACTTAGTGACAAATATAAAACACAAAACACATAGATTTGCACACACACATTTGTTTTTTTCTCCCCCAGAGGCCTTTACTGTCCCATGAGTCTGTTGGGTTTTTTCCTCTGCCTTTAACTGAGACTAATGGGAGAGATAAAGCTACAGTGGGGGGCATGTCAATCCATTTTAATAAATGACACAAATAGTATACATATCTTTTTCTGCACTCATTGGCACAGATGCTTCTTGTTGTTTCAGTCACAAAGTTTTTCAACAAAAAATATTCCCAAAATATATACATTTCTGAATTATGTGAATAAATACAAAAATTAAATAAAATTATGTCACCAGGACCAAACCATTTGAATTTGTGTTGTATAGTAGCTGTTTGATCATGTCACCATACATCAACCTTATCACAAATATTTGGTTGAATGGGGAGTGACAAGAATACTGTGTGTACACAACTCGCCATCCAGTGTACTGAGATCTATTTATCTAAACCCAGTAGCCCACCTGACACAGAGCTCTAAGTCATGTACCTACACATCAGAGCGTTAGTAACATATGCATACTGAAGTCTAAAGAAATGTTATCATGGACGCTGCAGTTGACCGTTAGAACACAAATATAAGCTGAACGTTGGCCGTAAGTGTGGTTGAGTGTGGCAGCAATGTAAACGGTAGAGCAGGAACTCAGCAGTTTATGAAATCAACAATTATAAAGCAAGCTGTCACATTAAGCTTACTGCTTTCAGTGGAACTAATCTAAAAGCTTGGCTGAACATGAAGTGGAGAAAATTAAAATGACAGATCAGATAACTGATCCTAAAAGACAAAAGTCATGCTGAGTTTCCCATGATGCCAGTATTATGGTTGTTACGGTTCATTTAACAGTAAAAGAAAAAGGTCTTTATTGACAAACGATCTGTAGGTGAGATGGCTGGCGGGGCTGATGAAGGCAGGAGGCAGGCAGGTAGAAGATGGTGTGGTCCAGCTGGTGTAAGTGGAGGTGATATGAGGTGAGCAATAAAGAAAAGCGTAGGCACAGGAAAAAGACATGTCATCAAAAAGGCACTAGGCTACCATCACAAAAGCGCAAGGGAATTCACTGGAGGCGAGTTGGCAAAGAGTTACTATACCACAGAAGCACCGGAACAATCTGGTGAGAAGTAGCAGGAGAACAGGTCAATTTAACCAGGAAGTAGTTGAGAGATGATTGGATTCAGGTGAGCAGCTCAACCATGTTCCAGGGATGGCATACCCACAACACATTCACATACATAGAAGGACATACAGAAGAGGAGACAAAACAAGGGAGACACAAAGAAAACACTGGAATCCCAGCCAAGGCTGTGACAATAATTATGTGAAGGGGCTGTGTGCAAGACAAATCCCTAAAGGCAATATACAGTATTATCCTCTGCTAGAATCCGGCATTAAGCCGAAAGAACCCCCCCAACCCATAACAACTGCAACTGTGGGGAGGTATGCCACAAAAGCAGTTGAGCTTGTACTCAAACATGAGTTCTTATTGCGTTCTTATTTCACCACTAAACAAATGAAAGCATGAAAGCATCACAATGGCATAACTGCCAAACAGCAGCAGAAAAGAATAGGCTCAGCCACAAAAAGATGTTATTCCCAATTACAGTTATTCCCACAGTGAGACACAGGGGCTGTGTGTGGTTCCATAGATAATGATTTGCTCAATTTAATTGTTCATGTTAAAAAAAAAAATTAAAAATGTGCACAAGTGAGTAAAAATTTAACCCTATAGGTTAAAATCTTTTATATCTACATATTCCCAGTTCTCACTATTGACATACTTGACATACTAAAATGACACCGATTTCAAAGGGTGTACACTAATCTGCTAGTTTATAATGGATTGTGATCCATGCTATTTTTAGAGATCTCTGTCAGCTGCGATTTGAATCTGAGCATGCACGACGCATACACACAGACACTAACTCACCGAGCAAAGGGTTCAGGGGTTAACAAGCACTACTTCAACGGTCATAAATACAGGATGGGAGGGAGGAGGTTAGGGGGATTTATGTAACTACAACATCCAGTTATCTGTGTCTATCTCAAAGAAAAATAACGACTGGCCTCCCACCCAACAAATGTCCACAGCAGATGGACAGAATGAAGTGACATAATTGCTGTAAAACAGCAACATCACTACACTCTCTAAGGAAACATTTAAGTACAGAGGATACACTAATGCAACGTATACTACTGTTGTAACCAGTCAAGTGATACCACATTTGAGTTCTGTTGGTACATTGCAGAAATTAGATTTCCTGCAATGGCAATAGTCTGGTGTTTGAGGTTTCTTGTAGCACTTTGTTAAGGCAGATATATAAAGGTTGTATTATAGTGATGCATAATGCAGGTATTTTAGTGCAGTGAAAATAGCATCTACAAATTATGCTCTGAATGATTACTATCTCTCCCATTCTGTCTATGTAATTTAAATCTCACATTGCAAACCCGACTCCCATACTTCCCTCTCCTTTATACCAACATTCACTGTGCTGGTCCCTCTCAACCTTTGCGTCCTTCATCACTCTCACCTCCTATACATCACATCAACTCCGAGAGTGTGTGAATGTGTTTGGATGTGTGTACTTGTGGCAGCCCAATGCATCATTTCTCAAATTACATGACCTCCAAATGCGACAAAACAAGCTTAGACAGAGAAAAGGAAAAAAATGCATATTTTGTATAGAAGGGCATTAAAGATGTCATGATACTCAGGAGACTCCTGTCATTCTTTTTTCCTCTCTCTTTCACTCTTCCTTTCCTCTTTGCCCTTTTCATGATCCAGAAATAAGAAACAAGAAAGCATGATTATTAAATATATTTTTCCCATCCCATGCAGGTCTTTTTGTGAAATTTAAAACATGTTTGACCACACATAAAATGTAGAAAGAAAAAAAGAGAGATTTAAATACAAAGACCAGCCACTCCCAATACAACACCCAAGAGAAATTATTTGCAGCAGCCTCAGAGACCCTGCCCTTTACCTTCAATCCCCCTCATCACAGGAGAGGTCCTCTGAGACTGGGGGAACAGCTGCGTTAAAGCCCCACGATCCAGCCCAAGAGACCCAGCCTGGCTCAGTTTATCCTGGCCGTATATGCATACATTATGTAAAATATCCCAAAGGCCGAGGCCACATCATGCAGGTTACATAAACACGTGCCCAAAGCATTTCTGATATGACAGTGCAGACCGGCTCAATGGCTTCAGGTTGGTTCAAGTTGTGGCTACGTCCATGTGACAAAGTGAAAATGTTGACATGAGAGACACTCACCCTCCACTGTGATTTCATTATTCATGCTGGGAAAACATAACAAATACTGTACATATGGAAAGGTAAAGGCAAATATGTTTGCATCTGTACACACATAAAGGAATACGCATGAGCAGCACTGCTACATGTGGGCAGACAAGTCCGTCTTCATACGCATCAATGCATGCTTGCACGCATGCGCACGTGTGGGCACACATACATTTACAACATAATCTGCTCAAATATGGCCCACATACAGTGCATACTTGTTAAATTGTATACTGTCTGATGTAATGCAACAGCGCTATCTTCTGTCCTGAAGAAAAACTGCAAGACTGCAGCAAATTGACTCAGTGTGAACAAGTGGTTCATTCTCTTTCTTTTCTTCTCTCGTCTATCTGATGGTAACCTGCATCTGGATGTCTTTCATCGGATCCAATGGACATGTCAATAACAGTTGCTTTCATGTATGTGTGTTTGTATGGGTGTGCATGCAGGCTTTTGGGCTGACTAAAAACCCACCCACATATACACGGAGGCTGTGAGTCTAAGCTTTCTGTTGCTTCATATGGACAATATGTCAGGAAAATGCTTCTTTCAGCCCACGTCTTCTCTCCTCTACTTTTCCACTCTGGTTACCACTGCTTTCTCTTTTTCCCTCACCTTGCCCTTTACCTTAATCATCCCTTTCCTAGTGCTTCAGCCACACACACAAACACACACATCTTCTAAGTTGAATCTCTTGCTTATTCTCCTATATTTTATTCACTCACACTTTCCTTTTCGCAGCTTTGTTTCTCTTCCCTCACTCTCCCATGTATCCTCCCACCACCCTTCCCAGTTTCTTGATCTCTGTATGTCTCCTCGTTCCTCCCCTGGCATCTCCCTCCGCCTCTTTCTGCCTCTGTCTGACGTCATTGCAACCGCAGTGTAAGATCCAGGGCTTGCTTGACAGTGACCATCATTCTATCAGAAAGGATGAAGACAGCCAGACAGATGAGCACTAGAGGAGGTAGAGTAGGGGGGTAAGAGGTGGCAGAAAGGGACTGAACCACACCCACATTACTGTGAAATGCAGGGTGGATGCACTATTATGGCTATTTGGCCGGCAAGCTGTGGGCAAGGTCGGCTTCAGGCTGCAGCATTTTTAATGATGTGACTCACTCTGGCATGGTGCACCAAACTGAGCATGCATGCAAGAGGGATTGAATGAACAGAGGACCGTCATACTGATGTGTCACAGGGCAGAAGCAAAAGAGATGGGGTTTAGAGGAAGAGAGAGATTGAGGGAAGGGTATGTAAGGTGACATTTTAGAAAAAGGACATACTAACTTTTTACTGTGTGTGTGTGTGTGTGTGTGTGTGTGTGTGTGTGTGTGTGTGTGTGTGTGTGTGTGTGTGTGTGTGTGTGTGTGCGTGTGTGTGAGATCTGTTGTGTAAGTGTAATGGGTAAAAACAGAGTGAGACACGAAGTGATTTGCATTTTAAAGGATTACTGGCTCCTCAGTCAGGAGGCTATGCCACATGTGTTTTCGTGTGCATGCATGCACAGACACACAATCTAATTTTTTAGAGCAAGAAATCAAAATGAAGTCTCTCACTGTGCAAGATGTTCGGCTCCAGCATCAAAGCGGCAGCTCCTGCATGAATAATCTCACAGACTGGAAAATAGCGGATCAGTTCGTTCTACTGCCCATTTACCCTGACTTCCACTAACCAACGCTCATGTTCATTATTGTGATACAGGGTACTGCCCCCTAAGGCCAATTTGTGCTGAATGACCACATAACACTGCAATTATAATATCTCATCTTGTTTGTTGGTGAGTGGGCTGTTGGAGGAGGTGGAGGTGGGGGATGGAGGCTTGTGGGGGCTGTAATACAGGGAACATATAATATACTTTATAGGAGATAATGAAGATGCCAATGTGAAAAAGCTTGGACAGTCATTGCACTGGAGACATCTTGTGGAGCAAACACGTAAAAACATTAAATTTAAACATCAGTCATCATTTTAGAAGAAATTCAAGGTTGCCTCAAAATCATTAAAGGGATGACTGATTCCACAACCTAATTCTTCCACTACGGTCATCTATATCCAAAAACATGTTATTTTTATGTTTAATTTAGTAATTTGATATGGTTAATTTTATTTAGCCTAATTAATTTAATTATACCATTAGCTGATAGCCTACTTAATCAAACTGATATATAACCAAATCATTGCATTATTTTAAACTTATCGGATCATGTAACTAAGTAATAACATTCTCATCAAATGTTAAAGGTAATAAAGCAAAACTGATCAATGTGTAGCTTTTTCCTCTGCCACATCTCCTTGAAAAAGACATTTAATACGCAACAAACGGAGCGACCATGTATCTGATAGGGCTCCTCGTTTAATCTCACACCATGATTAGCACTGCTGATTTTTGCGCTGGAATCAATAGGGGAAAGGACGAGGAGGAAACTAATGAATGAATGGAACAAAAAAAACAAAACAGCGTCGTATTCCTACGTCATTGATTCCTTTGCGGAAGGATATTTTCAGTGACAAGCGTAGTTCCGGGATCTGGAACTACTTGTCGGGACGGAACGGGAAAACCTTATAAAGGGCGTAAGGATACAACAGAGCTACACGTCGCTAGCAGGTGCACAACGCAGGGAAATCACAAATACGAGACGAATGACGGCATAGCATATGGTGGCTTGCTGTTTCCAACAACAGAAGAAACGCCCGCCACAAACCATAAGTGTGTGCTTTCACTAGAACAATGTCACGGTAAGGTGTGCGAGCAGGCTGTTGCCCACCGGTATATGTAACGGTTAGCTAAAGGCGAAAGGTAGCATGTAACGTTATGGCTAACAGCTGACAACTCAGAGTGACTACATTGCATTGGTGTCTAACACGGATGGAGTTTTATCTATTCGTAGGCATAACTTAGTATCGTGCTGCACGTTTTGCCTAGCAGCATTTGTTAAAACCTTAAATAAATATAAACGTAGCCACTGAAAATGTATTCCCCGTTTACTAGTCTGTCTTTTGACTGCACCTGACGTCAGATGGGGTTTGACGTAATGTTAATTTTGCTAATAACGTTACTTTCTAAAGAATCGAGAGGACATAATGTATTCACACTTGCATACAAGCAAGCAGAACACTGTCAGAACACTTGAAGTGATTTTCTTCTTTAAAAAACAGGATGCATAACTGTAGCTTTTCAGCACACCATCGTATCATCAGTCAGCTGACTGGTTTAACAGTGACACCTCCAAAGCAGATGAATATATCAGTATACCAAAACTTACTGCAAACCATACTGCTATTCTTTGTTTTTCTCTCACTAAGAATGTCAATCCAGGGGAGTGACTTCTATAAGTAGCCTAATCTAAATGTTTTATGGTTTGTTAAGATTAAAACTCAGCTTCTGTGGATGGCTCGGCATTAAACTACAATGGTCAAGAGTTGTAAGTTGTTATAAATTTCCTTTCCGCTGTAGAATTGTGTTTTTACCTTTAAACTGCCTGGTAAGCATTGGATTTGAAGGGGTTTCCAATATCATCTTCTTATCTTAGTTCCCTGCTCTTGTGGAAGTGACATTCATGTTCACTATGATGACACATCCCTCTGTGTGTAACTGGCACTGTGGATGGACAGAAGTGACGTGTGTGTGTGTGTGTCCGTCAAGGAGATAGATGGAAAGACGGGAGTATGTCAAGAGGACGGAGAACTGTCTCATTCAGCCAACGAAAACAAAAAACCTTGGCGATGTTTGAGGCAGTAATTCTCTAACATACATGGCTGTGTAGGTGGGCGTATTCACAGGAGGGGAAAAATGAGTCACCATTGTTGTGGTTACTGTGAGGGACAACAGGAGGAGGTGTTTGGGAAGGGGAGCGGGGTGCCAGTTGGGCAACCAGACAGGGCAACACAGTCAATTTTCTCTCACTCACTCACACACACACACACACACACACACACACACACACACACACACACACACACACTTGCTTGTAAAGCAGGATGTAACTCTTTACTTGCAGCAGGGTGTTGACCAGTGTGTGCAAACACAGGTGAGCACAGCCGCACCTCAATAATGGGAAAAAAAAAATCTTGTGTTCAGAGTAAGATGGAAAAACCTCCGTTTTTTTTTATAAACCCTGCCAAGTTGTCCTCTAAGTCACCAAAAGGGATTTGTTTTTTTCATGGTGTTTCTGGGAGTTTCATCTGAGGAAGTACATGATTGTAACAAGGTTATAATACCAGAGAATGTGCTTTCGACAGTGGTAACTGTAATGAATGGAGTTACGTTTCCCAATAGGTTTTCCACAATAGACAGGTTTTTGCTGTACCCCCCCTTCAGTGCTATTCAGTGCCTGACAGTTGTTGAATTTTTCCTGCACAGGTTTTTGATGTCACACCAAACATTGCTCTTTCATCTATAATCATATATATATATATATATATATATATATATATATATATATATATATATATATATATATATATATATATATATATATATATATATATATATATATATATATATCTGTATTAGGGTTGGAAAATATGTGAAATATAAATTTGTAACATGTCAGATTTGGCAGTCTATAAGTCACCGCTCCCCCTTTAGTATCTCGGGTTGTATTTGGCTGTTGTGGGGAATGTCGCAAATCAATGACAAGGACTGCTTTATGTCAATTTATTTTATGATTGTTTAATGTACGGACAGTCCTGTGTGGTCATTTTTTATATACAATAACACGTAATCAGTTGATTGCCTAGACTTTATCACAATATTGATATTGTCACGCAAAATTACATAGGCCATGATAGGGGAGGTTATTTATATGTATATGTGTGGAAACATACACATATTTTGACGCTTCTTGATTGGAACAGACACGGAACTTCTAAGACCGATTTTAATATTGGTATTTGACAGTCCCATGTCTCAGAGCCCATGGTGATCAACTGACCAACAGAATAGTTGCTGATTATGCGTTTGACAAATTAACCAGCCTAATTGTTTCAGTTAACTAACTTTTGCTTCGTTCTGCAGCAGAATTTTGCAATTTTTTAATCAGTATGTGCAACAGTTTGCTGGATCCGTTCAGTGGTGGTTTTCTTGGCAGGTGATTAAACTGTCAGTGTTCTTGTAAGGGAGCAGCTCCAAAATCCCAATACTCCCCCTGAGCTACACACAGAGATAGCCTCAAAGTACTTGGCCATCCTCCAAACCTCAAATTGATTTCTCATCTCTCTTAAGTCCTAAATCCCTCTTCAGATGCAGCAAGCCTGCTGCTGGAATGAATCATTTTGGCACGGTGTTTGCATGCTGGTGGCTGGTGAGCCTCTTTTGCAGGTTATGGTTGTTGTACTGTTGTGCCTGTGTATGTTTTTTTTTCTGTGTGTGTGTGTGTGTTTGTCGGTGCCTACATTCCAAATAGTGTCCGGATACTCAAATGTGAATGTTAAAGCAAGATGTCACGCCTCTCCGTACTCAGTGACTTAATAGTGGAATGTAGTAACTTTGGCTGTCACACAAATAACTGGTAGCAGCTATCCAATAATCAGGATGACTCTGTGTGCTCAAAACATATTTGGACAGCAGTACATTTGTTGTGGGTATTTTGGATCTTCATTCTTTGGCTTTGACTTCCAGATTTAATATTTGTTTATCTGCAGCACATGTTGTTTACTATAATTGTATCAAATAAAATGGTCATCAAGTTTATAATAGCCTGTAGGCCAGTAGGCTGAGCTGAAATTGCGTGAATGAAAAAACAAATCCATTGGTGCCATACCTGCTGAACTTTTGTACACAGAGTAGTACTGACAGAAGAGAGTAAAACCTTGTTCATTTCAGACATCAAGTTGTTGGCTGACTGATGCATTTGACCGTAACCCCCTTTTTCTTTTCTTTTGAGCTTGTCCTGGGTTTGGCATGAAGTAAAGTTTGTAAAGGAGATGTGACAGATACATAACATAAAACATACTAACAACAGAAGCATGCTATCAAATACAGTTTGAGATAAAAAATAAATAAATAAACAAAATAAATGCAAATAAAAAGATCAGTGTTCAAGATTATTTGATTATAATCTAGCCAGTAGAACAAAAGGTCTGTTCGCCACCTATAGGTTTAGGGTACAATATAAGTTGTTGGCAGGGCATCTATGTTTTAGAGCAATATTAAGAAAATAGATGAAATTAAATCCTCAAAGAAAAAACTGTTCACTAAATTGGGGCTATATGGAGAGTAGACTGTATAATTTATGGTTTATTATTCTCACGGAAAGTTTGTTAAATTTGCCCTGGGACGTGCACTGTCTAACAGGTCAGACTGCACAAACACAAACAAAGTTAAGTGAAGTAGTTAGTAGTTAGCCTCAGGTAAGTACAGCAGTCATAAACAATGAGAAGAGACACCAGCATGTCCTTCTTTCTCTCTCTTTCAGACTCTCCTCCTCTCTCACTTACTTTGATCGTGTTGAACTTCTGTGCCTCTCTTTTCGGGAATGCTTGGAGAAGGATCATTGCATTGTTACAGAATGGTTGGGGTTGAGATTGAAGCAGATCCACTGCATATTAAGGAAAACCCAACGTAAATGGTGTTTATGGCAATGAGCCATGTTTAGGGAAGATGCACTATAATAAAGTTATCAGAAAAAAAAAAAGGAAGATAAGACAAAAAATGATGGACTGATCAGACACTGCACATACTGTGTATCTCTGCCATGGATGGATTGCCACTGTGACAGCTAAGTCAACCATCGTCTTGATTCTCATTAACCAGATGTGTTAATTTGATTGCAGTTAAAAATAACCGTTTATTCAGAGAACCTGACTACAGTGTCTCACATTCACCCACAAAAACCTGGAGCACTTTGGGGATCATTGTCTTTCTCCAGGACACTTCCTCTTACTTTTTAGAAAGATCCTGGAATTAAACAACAAACCTTTTCTCTTTCTCTGTTTGTCCTATGCTTTCTTTCTTTCATTTCTTTATTTATTTATTTTACAGAGCAGGCACTGTCTGCTGACCTCCTTTCTCCAGAGTGACTGCTGTGTTTTCATATAGAAGCCATTCACTCCGCTACCAACAAAATGTCAGGTAAAGATTTGTATGAATTTGGTTTTCAACATAAGTAGCTTCAACCTGCTCAAACGTCCCTTATATAATATGTGCCATATTTTCTAAGTACTAGTGTTACTAATGTATAAATCTGTCTCTGTTTTTAGGTACCTACACACCAGCCCCTGGTGGACCATTCTCTGCTCTCACCCCAAGCATGTGGCCCCAGGACATTTTGGCCAAGTGCCATCAAGTGAGGACATGACTTCATATGTTGTTTATGTGCAATCCTTCACAAGTTCTTATTTTGCTTTGATGACAATAAATGGAGAATGAGGAAAAAATGCTTAACTAAATAACAGAACAGCAGAAAATAAGATAAGCTATAATGCATCTGCATAGCGTGACAGAAAATAAAAATGTTTGTCTACATTTGCTTCGTTCTTTGTTGTATCTCTATTTCTGTGTAAGGACATTGAGAGCAACTAAAATCCAGAGTCAAATTCCTTGCACGTCTTCACATACTTGGCCAATAAAGCTGATTGTGATTCTGACACTCAGACGTCTGACCTGTTGCGTTAACTTAAGTTTAAAATGCTCAAATGCATGTTATTTGTTTGTCTCTACAGAAAGACTCCTCAGAACAGCATGAACTTCAATATGATGAGTTTGGCTTCAGAGTGGACACTGAAGGTAAATGTGTTCACTCATGTGCCCCCCCGTACCACCCATGCTGGTAAAATTGCTCAATCCCAGTCAAGAAACATAAATGGAAATCTTCATACCTGCGTACACTGGCTATATAATGTATGTAAATTGATCCAGAGACTCAAGAGTTATAACTGCGTTGCTCTTATAATTATTTTTATTTTTTTGCAGATGGGGAAAAGTTTGTTTTGTACCACATTAAACATTGTTTTTGTATAATTCAACACCTGTTCTAGTGTAGTGGTTTAGAAAGTTTATCCAGTATTTTGTCTGACAGCAGTATATTGTCTTCATTCACCTGACTGGTGATAGACTTGATGTTGGCTTAAAAGTTAACATGCACATAGCAAACCACTAACTGCTGAGTACAGTGTATGTCTCCCATAAAAGGAGTTCTATTTTTGGCTTTGTTGTTTAACCACTTGCCTCTTATCCAGACACTCTGCCTCCTGACTTTATTTCCTCATGTGTCCTTTCTCTTTCCATCCGTGTCCCTATCACACTTTGTTACATGCTATTGTACTTGTGCTCATTTTCTAACATTCCAGCTACCTCAAGAGGTACCTCTTTTGATATTATGATTACAAAAAAGACAAACACTTCTAAATCCTGACATATATTGCTCTCTCCTCACTCAGATGGTGGGAAACCCAGGTCCTGGCTGGGCAGTGAAGGCTCACCCCAGCGTGAAGACCCCCAGCAGCGATTGCGCTGGCAAGCCCACCTGGAGTTCACCCACAACCACACAGTGGGTGATTTGACCTGGGAGCTCATTGATCCCGTCCTTGCGCGCTCTGACCGTCTACGTGCCCTGGTGCTAGGTGGCATACCTCACAGCATGAGGCCACAGGTAAGTAGACTTGCGCAGCATGAACAATAATTTTGATGTTAACATAAATTTAAAAAACGTATTGTCACGAAATTAATCTAGATTAAAATGGCTCATTTGAATTCTGCCGAAGGCATTTAAAATATGTGTGCGAACGGGTTTCAAGCCAGGTTTCAAGCCAGGTGGCGCATTAGACCAGGGGCTCATCTCCTGTTCCCAAAATGCATCACAAACAGCCTGAGAAAGCTGTTCTACTATGATAATTGGTGATGAAAATAAATCATGTTCAATAAGATGTACTTGTGTGTAGCGTGTGATACGCTTTGCGTTTAGGTGGTAGGCTACTTGAGACTGGAAGAACTCCAGTCTAATTCCGCATTGCAAGGTGCAAACCAGGTGTTGTGCCGAGTTTTGCCTGGCTGCCGAGAATTGCATGCACCTCCAAATAATGCTTTTAAATGCTGTAAAATTCTTTGTGGACTTCATCAATGGTGATTTGAAGTATATATTTTATGAACGTTTAGAGTCTTTAATATTTTAATACACTTAGTAGGCTAGAAGGACCATTCCTTGACATTCAGTACATATATGTGGCGATAAAGCTGTTTGATCATTGAGCACAGCAAAGTGTCTGAGAAGGACCTAAAGAGGTGGATGCATAATTCGGCAGATCAGATTTTCTAGGCTCCCTGTCGAGATTTGCATCCACCTCTTTTCTCAGCATAGATGACCGTTAGCACCCGCGAGGTGCATGCAATTCTCGGCTGGCAGGCAGAATTCGGCACAACACCGGCGGCTTCAGAAATGTTCGTACACAAAGTGCTGTGCAACAGCTGTCTGTGGATGTGTTGCTACAGTTAGTGAGGAAATACCGCACAATGCGTTTTTTAATCAACCTGCGTATCAATAACTAACCTGGCTAGTTGTAAACAAACAGCTGGCCGAGCGAGGTTGTAACTGGAACGCCGTCAACCCGGCTGTGACGTCATTCCCAGCTCCGACCTCCGAGGTAAATGGAACGCAGCAACAGCTGCATCCATGTTAGCACGTCACGTTTGATGTGGTAATTTCACAGTAGGCAAACACACAGGTTCGAAGACTCGTTCTCGGCCCCTACAGTGCAATTCGATACATCTTCGGTAAAATATCAAGGTGAAAGTCATCATAACTTGCGTAGTATAGACCCAGCTCCCAACCCAACTTTGAGAATAGATTAACGGCGATATTTTTTTTTATCGCCCGATAAGAGTCTCACGTTAGCACGCTAACGCGATAACGGCCCACCACTTATATATATATATATATATAATCTCTCAAGCTTCAGCACTTTAAAGATTTATTTTCTGTTAGCTATGGATGCGTCTCTCTGGAGCACTGCAGAAGAAGAGGACCTCTGAGATCTCTTACAGAGAAATCATTAAGAACACTTCCAATGATGACACCTCCACAGCTAAACAGGTAAAATCCCTGGCTACTCTAACGTGTAAACAAACACAATCCCATCACAGTTATCCTACAAGGCATAGTACTTCTTGAGAACATGTATCAATAATTAATTAATATATAATCTGAAGCAACCACTTAAATGGAATCAAAGAAGGGAAAAACACACAAAAATGGAAAGAGCAATAGTGAAGTCAACTATGTAGTCAAATTTAGTATGAATTAAGGTATAGGTTAAGTTTGTCAAAGTTGTGAAGTGGGTGCTATAACATAAAAAATGAAAAACAAAAACCTTCAAAAGATGTTTATGTATGAATTATTTCAAAAGTGGGGTCTGCTTCTATTAAATATGTTTTTAATCACACACATAGGGCCCAGGTAGGTAGAGAGATGAGGCAGGTGATCAAGCACTGCCATGATTCCATACAATTTATGCTATAAAGTCTAAATTAATAGAAATTAAATACTCTAGTAGCTCTTAAATAACGACCTCTCCTGCTGTTCGTTGTCATCACAATGTGCCTCATTCACCTCTGTTCCTCAGATAGAGAAGGACCTGCTACGGACTATGCCAACCAATGCGTGTTTCAGCAGTCTGACCAGCGTTGGAGTGCCGAGGCTGAGACGGGTCCTCAGGGGCCTGGCCTGGCTCTACCCAGACATTGGGTACTGCCAGGGCACTGGCATGGTGAGAACACATTCGCACACACGCAGAACCTATCACCACAAACAAGTGGATTACACCAGCCAGCTGATTCATACAAATGCACACCCACTGGTAGTTGCACCTACGTCACATTTACATTATGCTTGCATTTTGCTCTTGTCTTCCTCCTTCTTTACCATCTTCACTGCTCCTTATTTCATTGTATCTTTCCCATACCTCTGTCTTGTTCTCCCCCCTCCAGGTGGTTTCCTGTCTACTGCTCTTTCTTGAGGAGGAGGATGCGCTATGGATGATGTGTGCCCTGATCGAAGACCTCCTTCCTCCGTCCTACTTCTCTTCCACTTTGCTGGGCGTCCAAACAGACCAGAGGGTTCTCCGCCAGCTCATTGTTCAGTACCTTCCAGCCCTCGACCGCCTTCTGCAGGAGCATGACATAGGTAAGGATGAGTATTAGGAAAGATGGTGAGAGTGCGGTGCATGGGGTCAGAGAGGCAACATGGGCAAAAATCTGAGAATTATTAGATTGAAGTTGTTAATTTTGTTGGAGAATTACATCCTCTGAATCAGTTGGTTTTGAATGAGTATGATGAGTTTGTAATGCTTTCTTATACTTCCAGAGTTGTCGCTGATCACACTGCATTGGTTCCTGACATCATTTGCAAGTGTGGTGGACATTCGTCTGCTCCTTAGGATCTGGGACCTGCTCTTCTACCAGGGCTCATTGGTGCTCTTTCAGGTCACACTGGGCATGCTCAAAGTCAAGGTATTTCCATTCCACCACCTATTTCATGTGTCTTAATTGCCTGATACCGTTTGCTTTGTGCTGAGATGCATTAGTAATTTTAGTGTCAGTCACTTAGTGTGTGTGAATTCACTTATTTAAATTCCTTCAACAGAAGAAGACTGATAGTCTATTCACTGGCTACTCCTAATACTATTGACAAAAGCTGTTGAGTATTAACATTAACTTCTTGTCAAATTTATTCCCTGACCCCAGGAGGAGGAGCTCATATCATCAGAGAACTCTGCATCAATTTTTAATACTCTGTCAGACTTGCCAAGCCAGCTGAGAGATGGGCCCGCGGTTCTCGGGGAGGCTATGAGGCTAGCAGGGACGCTATCCCAGGAAACACTGGAAGCCCACCGGCATAAGCACCTAGCCTACATCCTAAATGAACAGGCGCAGCTCAGCAATGGAAACACCACTCTTAACACCAATCTCAACAAGGTAGGTCGTTGTCGTCTTTGTGAAGACTGTCTGCTGAAATATCAGTTAGACTATACAGGCAATGTGAAGTTTATGTTTTAGCTGTCACATGTGGTTCAGATAGATCAGCGGACAACTGTTTTAATAAAAAAAGAATAATTTTATCCTGCATTTGTTCAGGTGGTGAGGAGGCAGTCACTGCGCAGAAAGTCCACACTGAGCTCCCTGCTGTTTGGGGAGGACGAGGCAGAGGCCCTGAAATCCAAGAACATTAAACAGACCGAGCTGGTGGCAGCCCTGCGAGAGGCCATAAACCGCACTGCAGAGCACTTCCACTGTCTGGACCCACGTCACTCTAGCACTGTGAGTTCACACACAGGAACAGTGTGGTTTATGTCCTGTTGTGGGCCATGAATAAACCAAAATAAGCACTTCAAAGGAGTCATCCTTTACCATCAAATCGCAGCATTCAGTATAGATACCTCCATTCATTTTGGCCTGACTTCTCCCTTATTGCTTCCCTAGGACCTCACTCCTGACTACTCCATGGAGAGCCACCAGCGAGATCATGAAAACTTTCTTGTGGTCTCTCGCACCAGACGGAGACGGGCAAAGGCTTTGCTGGACTTTGAGCGACATGATGACGATGAACTGGGCTTCAGGAAGAATGACATCATCACTGTGAGTCATGACTTACAAACAGACAAAACACTGCTTCTTGACGTTTCCATCATTGATCCCCCTTACCTCCTGATTCTTATCCCATTGTATTTTTTATCTTTTTCAGATTGTCTCACAGAAGGATGAACACTGTTGGGTTGGAGAGCTCAATGGCCTTAGAGGTACATACTTTTCTTATGTATCAACACCAAGTGTTACCATATAGGTAAGTGGTTTGATTTAATCTGTTCTACAGGTTGTTTGACATAATTTGTCTGTGGTCTTGGTAACAGGTTGGTTTCCGGCAAAATTTGTGGAGATCCTCGATGAAAGAAGCAAAGAGGTACGGAAGCAGTAAATTATCAGTTAAATAAGGTTTAAATGTTTCAATGCTGACTTTGATCTTTCCCAGATGTTCCTTAAAATGTCCAATCTGTGTGATATTTGTCAGTTTTCATCTTTGTTTCCACACATTCCCGTCCCAGTGCCCTGATTTATTAATTCACAGTGTCCTAAACAGTGATTGGTGATTTGTCTGTCTCCAGTATTCATTAGCAGGTGATGACTCTGTCACAGAGGCAGTGACAGACCTGGCCAGGGGAACACTGTGTCCAGCCCTAAAGGCCATTTTTCAGCATGGTCTCAAGAAACCATCTATATTGGGAGGACCTTGTCACCCTTGGCTATTCATAGAAGAGGTAGGAGAGCTTTTTAAGTTCAAATGGCTCCATATTGCCATTTGCATTACACACCAGTGTTTTATCAAAGTCACCATGGGACTTGATCATTCTTTGGCTTCTGGTTTTCTCTCAGGCGGCTAGTAGAGAGGTAGAGAGGGACTTCAACTCAGTCTACTCCAGACTGGTGCTGTGTAAAACCTACAGGTAAAACTGTCCTTGTGTTTTCATTTTATTTTGTCAAATGATCTCTTCACATGAACATTTTACATGGGTGTAGGGCATCATAATCTGTTAAAGCGAAAATGCATAAAAATTCACATGCGTGATGCGTTTTTAGGACTAGATCATCCAGACTATGGACCTGGATACACTTGCTGTTCATTTCCATTATCTTTCTAAATACAGTCAAGAAGGTGTCAAGAGGCTTGGATAGTAACAGACCTCGTTTAAAAAACTTGGGAATGGGAAACAAATAAAATGTCTATCATCAGTAAGAACCTAAATCTTATGAAAAGTGTTGTATGTGTTTTGGATGGGGAATGAGAAATCCAATTTCAGCGTGTAGGCCAGTATTTTAAGGTAACAAGTCATTCTTTTACCAGGTTAGATGAAGATGGGAAAGTACTAACACCAGAGGAGCTGCTATATAGAGTAAGTAAGAATTGTATGTATGTTTGTGTATGTATATGTATGTAAGTTGAAACTTGCTAATTTTGTTTGAGAATTACATTCTCTGAATCAGTCCTCTGGAAGTGTCCCTGCTTCCATAAATAAGTGTGTTTCTTGAAAGTAGTGTCTGTCTAGTGAGACCTACCCAAATCTGTAAATTCAGCTTTAAGGAACGAATGTTTGTAGGAAGTGCATGAGCGCCCTCTATCTGCTCTTACCAGGCAGTGCAGTCAGTGAACATGAGCCACGACTCTGCACATGCTCAGATGGACGTCAAGTTTAGGTCTCTTGTCTGCGTCGGCCTCAAGTAGGTTTTCAAGACTAACACACACACATAGAATTTAAGTCAACCTAGTCTTTCTGTACGTGGTATCTTAACATGTGTCTACCCCGCCAGTGAGCAAGTGCTGCACCTATGGTTGGAGGTGTTGTGCTCCAGCATGGCTGCTGTAGAAAAATGGTATCACCCATGGTCGTTCCTTCGCAGTCCTGGATGGGTACAGATCAAGTGCGAGCTCAGGTGAGAAACACTTTACTTTAAACCACAGCCTGTCTTGATTCTATCTCGGATTTAGAGTATTAAAGTCTTAGCTGGAGCATTCAGAGTGGTTGACTGTAGAAACTTCAAGCAAACAAATCAGGAATGGTTAACCAGGATAAACTGCTTACAAACTCACTACTGAATTCCTGAAGTTGGCTGGCAATATTAAGTGTACTGTATCATGTCTGCTCACATTTCTTCTATTTACCTTACATAATCCAGTAGTTTGAAAATATCCATGAATATCTAAGAAGGGGCTTTAAGAAAAAAAATAAAAATAAAAGGGAAGTTGTGTATCAACAGACACACAATCTGACGTCTAAAACAAATAATGATCAGTCTACTGTTGTCTCCTCAGGGTCTTATCAAAGTTTGCCTTCAGCCTCTCCCAAGACTGTGAGCTACCTGACAAGAAAGAGGTGAGACAAAGACATACCACCACATCCCCATATAGAGCTGTATTAAGACTATTCAATGACAACATATTCAGGGGAGAAAAAACTTGATATGACGTTATGCTGTTGCAGAAATCCACTATTCTGAAAGCAGAAGTTATGGATGTGCTGGTTCAGCATCACCTCTTTAGTTGGGACCTCTAGGTAACATGTCGCATATGAGACTGTAGATGCTTCAGTAGTCATTAATTACTAGTTAATCTGCTGATTTAAGGCTATTACCCTGTCACACAAATCTACTCACAACTGTATACCTTTTTTTTTTTTTTTAATTGATCTTTTGAAAAAGTGAGGTAGACATTTTAACAAGATTAAATATGTTAATGCACATTCAGTTCTTTTTAGCTCCGTTTGAGTCTTTAGTTACAATTTTAAATCACCATTTATCAGTTCTTCAGTAAATGTAGAGGCGTCAGTAGTTATCCTATGGCAAAGAACCCATTGCTGTCTGTATGTTCAAATTGTAAATCAGACTGAAGTCTAGTCAGCCGATTGGTGTTTGATCTGAAGTCTCATCCAGTGGAAGAGCTGTCTCTGGTGTAGTGTTAATTTTGTTCTTTAGGGTAAAAGCTTTATGCCTTCTCCTTCTTTTCCAGGAGAAGGAGCAGAGACCGCTGAAAGAGGGCGTGCAGGATATGTTGGTGAAACATCACCTCTTCAGCTGGGACATTGATGGCTAAACACTAAGCGAGAAATGGCTGAAACCTACCCTGTCCCGCGTCTCTGTGTATATTTGATGTCTCTTCACCTGTTCCTCACAGACTGTCAAGCATAAATTAGACAGTTGTCTGCTACAGTTAAGTGACTACTTTATAGACCACATATGTCACCTTTCAGCATTGGACAATGGTGGCACCCTAATAATTACTGTTGAGACTCTCATGTCATCATAAAGGTTGATCAGCATGGATGTGCTGAAGCACGTATGCATTAAGGTGCATACTTTATTTGAATCCAGGCCAGGCTTAGGAGGTTGGCACTACACGATGAAAACTATATATATACAAGCAAAATAATCCTGTAGTACAGAATAGTCTTTACCTATGGGAAAGGAGCACTCAGTGTGTCCTAACAGAATTTCTTCAGTAATCACTGCTCTGACTATTCAGCTTTTCATAGCTAACTGAGCGTTCTTTTTTTGTGCAGGAGTGAGACGTAGAGTCCATTCTAATGCATTGGTCGGTGTGTGTGTGTGTGTTTGTGTGTGTAAACTACAGCAGGTCATTACCACGACAAACACTCAAGGTCCTAAATTCCACATACTCTGTAAATTCCCAAATATTAAGACCAAAACGGAACATTCCTAATGATGGAGCTGTGAAGTTACAAATTATTTTTGAGAGGAATGCTGCTTACCTCAATATCCTGAATTCCACAGATTTTCCATTAAATATCAATGTTGCACATGCCACGTAAAGCCTTTTCAAATTGTAATATAAGACTATGGGTATATGTGTGCTACCTTTTAACAGTGGTAGTTAACAGTCTGCACTTCTATGACATAATGTAAATGAAGCAGATAAATAAGTTTTGTGTTACAATCTACAGTAAATAAATGTTACATATAATTTGTAATGTTTTTTGTATATAAACATCTGTTGCTTGTGACTAGATGTGCCCTTGCAAGTTAAAGCAATTCAGCATAGGACTTTATCATTCTTACTTAAACAGAGCTTTAGTTCAGACTAAAAGCTGCACACACATTAGTAAACGGGATTGTCTTGTTTTATTTATTCTGTTAAAACGGCGGACAATTCCAGATAATGGCAGCCTGTAAGTGGGGACTTCATGATTCATAGGTTGACAAAACAAAATTACTATTTTTTTTTAATGCTTTTTTTTCTTTGAACAACTGAAGATCATGTTTGCAGGTTAGTTTTTGGATACTTTGCTGATAGCAAAAATTGTGTTGTATTGGTTGTTATTCCCACAAAGCTATTAGATATTGCAGGCATTAAGCTTGAAGTTGTTTGTAATCAGTGGAGAATGTTTTGGACAAATATTGTTAACTGTAACTTTACCATGTGCAGAAAAAAGCAATCAACTCAGCATCTGGTTTTACATGATGGTAGCAATTGTAGCCCATGGAAATCACATTATTTTGATTGTCATAAATTTGCAAATTGAAATACAGATTGATTTGTTGCCTGGTGTCTACTCAAAGACAATCCTGCCATTAGTTACCACTTTCCACCTGTAATATGTGGAACTGATAAGACTACAACACTCCTTGGCTTAATTGACTTGCAGGATATTTAAGAAAAGGAACATGCTAAGCATCCTGAGAACCTGTACCTTCTCCTGTTTAGTTATTCAGAGTTAAAATATTTTTTACACAACTGAATAAATTCCACAGTATTAAGAAATGCATATATAGAAAAAGAAGCACTGTTGAAAAGTTCAGTAAAGCCTGTTTATTAATGGTCAGTTGTTTTTTTTTTAGCGGCAAAGTGTGTTTTTTAAAATGTCACAACATGTTAACAGCAACAGGCCATAACGCATGGGGTACTGGAGTTTACAAGTAGCACTGCAAGTACTGCATGTCTTATAATCATGAGTGAAGAGATGATGTGCTGTATTTGTTTGTACTAACACTATTGGTATAAGGTTTGTAAGATGGCTGTCTGACAGTGAAAGCGTGATAGATACTACTGAATCAAAGAGTGCAAGTGAAAGCAGGTTGATGGATCAAAGACCATCCAGGAGTGAAGGTACTGCAGGTATGCCAAATAAATTACTGACAATTATAAAATCTAACAGCTTATATTTTCCATATATCTAGAATTTGAAATCGCTTTGTGCCCTCGGCTACATTCATTTATGATTTGCATACATTTTGTACAATGGCATCTCTTTCCAATCAGAGCACAACTAACAGCTAATTTACATAATGCAGTATATAAATAGTATGTGAACTGTTTTTCATTGCAAATACATAGGGAATGCATGAGGGAGTTTCATTTATAGCTGCTCATATTGATAGTGGACCCTTGGTTTGGGTTCTGACTCCCTGCCTGCCCACTGACATTGAGCCAAAAGACTCAATTGTAGATTTCACAGATACACAAAATATGGATAAAAGTAAATAAATCATCATCCTGAGTGAGGCAAACCTCAAAAACCACACTGCGTTCCATCACCCAAACCATTCAAAATAGTAAAAGGCAGCTGACATTTAAATGCATTAAGGGTGTATGCCTTTTTGGTTCGGGACATGCCCCTTTGTGTTCCCTTTTTTTTCTTTTTTTTTTTAAAGTAAAAACTATAGGACTTGGTGTAAAAAGGCAAGGAGTAGTAAGAGTGAGAGGAGAGTGTCTTCCTCCAAACATCTGTATCCTTAATGGTTTGTGGAATGAAGACACTTGGTGGAGTGATAGCAGAGGTGGAGGTTTACAGGGGACGAGAGCAGTTCAGCAGCCTCCTATTCCTGATGAGGAGGGAGCTGCTGTGGGGTTGGTGCTGCTACTCTGGCCTTTTCCTTTGTGCCTCTGGCCACCCCTTCTCCTCCCACCTCCTCCAGACTTTGGCTGCAAGGGAGAGGGAAGAAATTGCTGTTCAAGGCTCCTCCAAACTTAAGTGCATTTGAAGTATTTCATACTGCAAGCGGTAATATTAGGCAACATGTAAAAAGAACATGAAAACCTTATTCAATCAAAATGTATCAAGAAACAAGAATCTCCAGGTTATGAACTCAACTATCCTGCCTGGTAAAACACAAACTCCTCAACTCAGGTTCTTCAGTGTTCTTGTTCATTTAAAATGGACCCATTTTACCTTGTTCTCTTTGTTGCCCTCCTTTATCTGAGGGTCTTCGTCTCCCTCTCCCTTAGGCAGGCAGCCAGCCACGCAAGCAGATGAGAGGGAGAGTGTGTGAAGGAGTGATGGTGGCACGGTAAAGTTCAAGTTTAGGGTGAAATATGACAAAATCAAAGCAGGATGTATTGGGTGGTGGATAACAGATGGCAGGAAAAAAGACAAAAGTGAGGACATAGCAGTTAACATGGTAGAAAAGAGCAGCAATGTTAGGGCAAGTACACAGCAAGAGGCAGGAAATCCATAGAAACGCAAGAAGATCATTACCACGCTAAAATGGCACTTCATTAAGGAACATTTTTATTGATTTGTGTCTTACCTGTTGAGTCATGTTCGGGCCTGCTGGCTGTGCTATCGTTGCTACATCGTCACTGGCTGCCGCTGTGCTGTCCTCTTTTCGGAGCTGTGCCTTCTTTGTAGACTGCATTTTGATTTGTGGAGGTTTGGAATTTGAGGGCAAATTATTGGTGGACTGCAACAGCTGAAAATAATGCAAATTGATACTGACTCTCAACAGGTAAAAATGCATTACAACAGTAAATTGTACATTTCTTGTTGACACCCTTTGTGGAAAGGATATGTTTCACAAGGAAGGTGTAATTTTACCAAGGCTTGTCCTTTAAAGGTTCAGTGTGTAAGCTTTAGTGGCATCTAATGGTAATGGTTGCAAACTGCAACCAGTGGCTCACAGTGCCATCACATGCTCCTCAATTGACACTTCACTAAGCCACGCCCGTAATACACAGCTGGCCAATCAAAGCACAGTATAGTGTTGGAAATATTTCAACACTATACTAATATATAATTGTTATACTAACAATAATTCTCAACATATAGGAATCGCTCTGAGGTCCAACACTTTCATGGCTGCGCTCCATTGACTCTAATGTAAAAAGAGTCGTTTTCTAGCTTTTTTTGGCTGTATTTCTAAGATATGGTCAAACACTGTTTGTGGGGCACTTGTAATAGTTACAACAGCTACCCAGAGAGGTTGAAAGGAGAAGTACGATTTCTTTTTCCAAAACCTAAAATAAATCCAGAAAAATATCGGCTGTGGATGTAATGTTAGTTAGCTAACACTAGCTAACTTCCTACTGAATTTAACATTATAGAACCCAACTGATCTGTTTTTTAATGATTGTAATAAAGAATACAGACCTATCCAGCTTTACAGGAACAGTGTTAATCCTTAATATCGTTATCATTATATCTTATATCTTTTGTCTCAATCGTCGGAGATGCGGTGGTTCACTTGCACTGTGTGATCGGTAGGTTTTAGCTTCCATCTTACATTTTTTCCCTCTGAGTCAGTTTGAGTTCGACAGCTTGAATTACAACCTTCAAATGTATAATGCAACTGCAAAACTGTCGGCTTCTTTCTGAAATCGCTTTTTCTAGCACAGTTTGTTGGACTTAGCAACAGTAACTAAGGGGGGCAGGGCTTAGCGAAGGGTCAATTGGTCCCACTTGACCAAGTTGTGAAGTCATTTTTCCAACTTCAGTGTGTTCAAGTGCTCTTAAGTCGGAATGTGGAATCAACTAGGATGTTACTACAAAGATTTGTTGGATTAGCATTATCACAGCGTATAAACAACACAGACATCTAGTTCACTCCACATGGACAGCAAACTCACTGTTATAATCATATTACAAATTACATGCTTGCAAAATATGTATATGCAATATGTGATTTAGCATTATTCAAAGTTCTGTATACTTCTTTATGTCCCATGTACACTTTTTTTCTCTTTTTGCAATAAATATTTAAGGAGGAAAAACAACCATTCTGACTCCACATGACCTTTCCAAGCACGCAGGAGAAAGCTACGGTGGCTGACACGCTCTGTCGGCTCTGGTGCCAAACCCTCTTCTTGTCGACTGGTTTATTAGAAGAAAACTACTAACGTAACTTCTAATTCTTCTTCATACGAGCTTGGTAAGAGCTTTTTGTCCATTTGGGCTACTGTACAAACATGGCGACGTCTTTGTAAGGGGACCCGCGGTGTATGCAGATAGAAATTACTCATTCTAAGGTAAAAAAAAACCCTTAATGGTTGATTATGTAAGGTCTTTATACACCACTTAAAACAAAGTTATGGATATTATATTGCATTTCTGTCAATATATCCTCAACCCGTAATTTAATCCTTTCCTATAATGACTACTTATTAGTAATTTCAACCAACTTTTTGTCTTACACAAGGAAATATTGCTTTTCTTTTGTCTTTTACCTATTCGTAAATGCCAGAAAATTACTCGAGGATATAGTAATTCTGTATTTGAAATTATTGGTAAATGTAACAAGTTATCTTGGGGTAGGAGTAGGGGTGGGAGAAATAATCGATTCTTAGATGCATCGCGATGCAGATATGGAAGATTATGAATCGATTAACAAACGTCTAAAAATCTATTATTTAAATGTTAACTGATAACATAATGTTGACTGAACGCAAAAGGCGGAACTCGTGGAAATGCAGCGCCTGGACCGTCTGTGGAGTGCACACAGAGAGACCAGTGTTCCCCTGTATTCGTCACCGCTGTGGACTTAATAACCAACCACCCACTAAAATGTCACACAATCATTAATATCAGTGCGCAAGTTATGATTTTAAGTCTCACACTGCGAGCATGGTGACGCTCGGCAGCTCTCTGTGTATCCTGTGTGAGGCCGAGCGAGAGAGAGAGAGCGGCAGAACGTGACGGTGAAAGTTAGCGGTGAAATATATTAGCAGTAAGTTACGACGCTGAAGTTAGCTTCTGATTTGCAGCTTCCGATTCGGCAGTTAAGGGGAAAGTTTGTTCCATTTGTGAAAATGCTTTAAAGGGCTGTATAAAAAAATTATGCATTGATAATCGTTTTATAATCGAATTACAGCCCTCTGAATTGTAATTGAATCGTGAGGTGCCCAGAGATTCCCACCCCGAGATAGGAGCCTTTTCTGTATTTTCTGCTCTTACCCTGCGGGAGTTGGTCAGAATTACAGATTTCCTTTGATTGAAATTACAGACTGTGTCCTGAAAATTATTCCAATTAATTAGGCCTCTGGACACTAGGGCTGGTCCGAATACCATTTTTTGAGCTTCGAAGCTTCGGTAGTAATGAACATCGAATATTCGAAGCTTCGGAAAAATCAATTTGTATAATTTATATTTAAATTTTCTAAGCTGCACAATCTCTTTAGGCTGCCTGTCCGTTTGCATTTTGATTATTTCCAGAAACCGTTCATCCAAACGACTTCACAGGGGAGTACAGTGTCGTAGCAATATATATTTATTAAGTAACTATAACGAAGTTATATGTTAAGTATTATATTTCACCAGATTTTATAGTGTAAAACATATTATATGCACGGTGTGCAAAAAAAAACAAAAAAACGAATATCCGAATGTCACATTTTCAAATCGAATACCAACCCACCGAACGAATATTCGAATATTCTAGTCCAGCCCTACTGGACACTAGCATCTTTGAACTTTGATTTGGTCAGCACTGTGCCCACACCAATCATGTGTCAGCCACACAATGTTATGATCTTCCAGAAAGAAGGCTGCATTACCTTAGTGATGGTCCCTACAGCCTTGGTACGTCCCTCCCTGAACACCAGCCTCTGGTCGCAGTGCAGGTACTCAGGGGTTTTGATGAAGCGGAAGTGGACTGAAGCCTTGTCCCCTGTCCGCAAGCAGTCTCTGTTCATAGACAAGATGGTGGCTGTCTGCCTAATGCTGCCACAGTGGACTGAGTAGTGGGAGAGGACAAAAAGTTGATCGGATAGGAAACAGAGACAAGGGCGTTAGTCACTAAAATACACACTTAAATATGTCTGTGAGAGCAGCATTTTGTCAGTAGTGAGACTATCAATCATACACTGAACAAAATTATAAACGCAAAACACTTTTGTTTTTGCTCCATTCATCATGAGCTGAACTCAAAGATCTAAAACTTTCTCTATGGCTACGTTCAGACTGCAGGCCTTAATGCTCAATTCCGATTTTTTCCCCAGATCTGATTTTTTTTTGTTTGACAGTTCCATTATAGTTTAAATGTGGCCCATATCAGACTCCAGTGTGAACTGTCCATGGCCTGAAAGTGACCCGCATGCGCAGAAGAATAACACGATGTCACGCGGCACGCTGTTGTAATGTTAGGCTACAGCAGTAAACAAGGAGCAACAGAGGTTAGCTCCAGTTAGCTCACGGGAGACCGTCTACAGCTGAACTGTGTAAGTCAAAGTCGCATCAAATGCGACCAGAGTGTCCAGACTGAGGTCGCATTTAAAAAGATCCGATCTGTATCTGTATGGAAGTGGCCCAATTCCAAACTGGAAAAAATCAGATTCCATGTGACTTGGCCTGTTCACACTGTCAGAAAAAGATCAGATCTGAGTCACATATGGGCAAAAAAAATCGGATTTGGGTCACATTGGCCTGCTGTCTGAACGTAGCCATAGTACACAAAAGGCTTATTTCTCTCAAATATTGCACATCTTAATGTGCCACACCAGTGATGCTGATAAGACAGCATGGGTATTGCACAGGTGTGTTTTAGGCTGACAACAATAAAAGGCCAGCCTAAGGCACCTAAAAGGTGGGGGGATTATCTCTGCAAATGAGAAGTGCTCACTAACACAGATTTGTGAACAATATTTCACCCATACGCCAGCGGAAAAATAGGCCTTTTGTGTACATAGAGAAAGTCTTAGATCTTTAAGTTCAGCTCATGATGAATGGGGGCAAAAACAGAAGTGTTGCGTTTGTTATTTCGTTCAGTATATTAGTACAAATTGTTATTTGAGTGACATCTAATCATTTAAGCCAAGCAACACTTAAGAAATAATAAATGTTATTTGGAAATTTGGCAACAAATGTTCAGTCAGTGACATAAAGCTGCTGTGTAAAACCCACAGAACATGCAATTTTATTCAACTCCTTGTCACTTCTCCATGTCATTGTTACCCACCCATGGCCTGGTATCTGGGGGATATTGTAGTGGGATGGTGCAGTACCAGGATCTCCGCCTCAAACTCCCAAGTGGCCTGTGGGCACAACCTTGGGGAAACCATCACCATGCCTTTCCTTATGGACGAACGCTTGATCTTTACAAAGAGTCGTGACAGGAGAGGTAAAGATGACAGAGGAGCAAAGAAATTATAGTTGTGTTTTTCAGCACGGCTGTACAATCATTACTCTAGCTCAGTTCTCAAGATTTGATGTATTAGATCAGAGGAGTGCAATGAGAAAGATGGAAGAAACAAGGGAAATAACCATGCACATGGCCTTCCCCAAAAGCATTTGTGTACAGCCAGTTAATTAATTAGAAGATAAAAAACTATCCCGTACTTTCTCCCATAGATGCGGCTGTGGGAGATTTTTAACCTCCTACCTTTTTGAGAGCAAACGAGGCAGTCTGGCCACCTCTAACCTCCTTCACAGGCATTCTCTTGCGGTGGATGGATTTGACGGCAATTTGAATGAAGCTGCCCAAGGGGTCCGGCCCTAGTAGCATTGTATCATTCAGACGTATGAGTCCGCGTAAAGTAGTTCCTGATACCACTGTTCCCACTCCCTGAGACATGAGCAGAACACAACCTGTGGTTTAGACAGGATTTTACAGGCACCTGTCTGTATGATGTGAAATTTGCACCTGAGAGTCCTTACTTATATAATTCACACAGTAAAGTGCATTTAGTGATAAGTGATTGTCACTGATCAGAGTACCGGTACAGAGTAGGTGTCGTCTATCTGAAACTCAGCGGGCTGGTCGTCTCGGTAGGAGGTCCTGGAGGAGAGCAGGTTGAGAAACATCTTGAGCAGGTCCATGTTCTCTCCAGTCACATTGGAGATCTGAAAGATGGGACACATCCTGGGGGGACACAACACACACACATACACACACATACAGTGGTTACAAGGTAGCACTTTAATTCATACTCTGAATCTGGCTGAGACAGACTTTGCTACCTCTCAGAACTGAAGTTTGAAGCCGTGACTATGACGTCGTCCTTGTTCTGTACCAGGACAGGGATCTTCCTACAGCCAGGTGACTTCAGTAACCTCTGGAGCAGCTTCAATGTCTCTGTTATAAGTAAAGAAAGCCCACAGGAATTATAGCACATAGCCTGATAATGAGCAATGCAAGTTTTTAATCTCAGGTTTGGTTAGCAGGTGCAGCGAAACAGTCATACAAAATTAAAATTACAGTCAACACATGGTGTAACCTTGAGCCATTTTGGGGAAAAATAATGGCATATAGAGAGAAGAAGCCTAAATGCCTACTGACTTGGTTCTTCCTGCTGTTGTGTATTCACATGTATCAACAAATATCATTGAAGGACGTACTCCAGAGGACTCACCTTGCAGGATGTTGGCTGGACACATATCTATTTTGGTTACCACAACAAACACAGGGACATTCAGGGCTAAAGCCAGACCCAGGTGCTCTTTGGTCATCCCTACGATTCCTGCATTACTGCCCACCTGCCAAGGAATGGAGAGACAACATTTTTTGTCAATATTTTAGTCAAAGGATTAGTGATAAGGGTTAATCCAATGTTTATATGTTTCACTGTATGTGCATAGATATGACATATGAGTAGATATATGTAGATAAGCCCCCCAAAAAACAACAACATCTCCTCTTTCCTGACCATGAGCATGCAGAAGTCAGGCAGGTGTCCAGTCATCCCAAACACGGTGGTCTTGAGGTATTTCTCGTGGCCAGCCAGGTCTATGAAGGTAATGACCTTGGAAGACTTCTCACATATTTTGGTCCAGTCCAGGCTTCCTCCATGACTATCTGGTTTGTTCACCACCTAAGGGGGGGAAAGGGAAGGGTGGAGTTATATCCACAGCATTCATACGATCTCCACCACTGATGTGCTGCTTCACAGTAAGATCATATCTATGTCCAGTGCTATGTGTTGAACGTTACAACACATTGCACATAAAGTTATTACCCAAACGTGTTGTCGTTTCCCATCTTTCTCTTGGTTGTTGCCAGTTTCTAGAGGGAGGCTTCCATGTAATATAAAAGGTTATGGGCTAAAATAACCAGTGCTACTGAAAAGTCCCTAAACAAGAGCACCTAAGCTCTGCTTTCTAATGCATTTAAGGTGAAATTACATGCTACATTGCCTGGTGCACTGCACTCTACCTTTCCCTCACTTTGTCTGGATGCCACCCTCTGCATTCCCATTTCCTCTGCTCCTTCACCTCCTGTACTGATAAACCCGCTTCACTTTTTATTGTCAATATGTCTCCTGTGTGGGTAATGCTTTAACAACAGCTGTTCTTTCAGATGCATGGTAAACACCTCTCTATACCCTCACCTGTCCCTCCTGGTCAAACCCCAGGATATCGTTGCCCACACTGCTGGTCCTGCCACTCTCCATCTCATGCTTGTGTCTGAAGAGCTTCTGCCGGGCAAAGCCCCTGCCATTGTCCAGCTCTCCGTGCGTTAACACTCCCAGCAGAGTACTCTTACCAGCATCGACGTTACCCACCACTGCAACCCTGAGGGATAGATGAGTGCCACAATATCACCAAAACTGTAAAAGCAAGGCATCGCTTTCTGACTAATGGAAAAAGTAACCAATATAGTGAAGAGGAAAGTAACTATCCTGTTATTGGGATCTATTACTGAATCGTAACCATGACCCCTTTTTATTCAAACCTCTGACCACTCACCTGACCTCCAGGAAGTCCAGCTCACCCACACGCCGGCGGATCAGATAGTCCCGTACCAAACCGGCAGCCTCATTGCGCTCCCTGAGTGGAATAAGGTCAGAATCCAGTTGCTCACACATCGAGCACACCGTGGCCACTGAGGCCTCCATATCCTTCTCATCCAGACCCCAGTCACCCCCATCTACAAGAGAGACATGGAGGAGAGAGAAGAACAAGAGGTAAGGACACAGTTTAATGAGCAGGTTTTCATTGTACAGATTCTATAAACCGCTTTGGCAACAGACTGACTGAAAAAAATAGGTGAATAACTTAACTTTACATAAATTGTCCAAGCTGAAGAAGATGGTGAATAGTGTAAGTAACCAAAGCTTTGTGAACTGTTTGCATTGTTCTCACCTGAGCCCATCCCAACCACATAGATGGTCTCTCCGCATCCCTCTTCCATCCTGTCCCGTAGCTGGCGAAGTAACGAGTCATACTGCTCTCCATTTGGGCTAACAAGTGCCAGCTATCGGGTTTGTGCACAATTGTGGAGAAGACAACAGAGAGACAATTGGCTATTGTTGTAATTATGAACCTAGCTAGATGTGTGTTCCACAATTGATGCATAATCAAAGCAAATCTTTTTTCCAATGAGTTGCAATCATTTCTAGCAATAGAATTATTCCATATAAACTGGGAACTATTGGGCCTTTCTTTGATTGCCCCAATTGAAGTTTTATCATTTAATACTATTTGAAAATTCTAATAGCATAAACCATCCCTACCATTACCTACCACAGTAGAAGGTATACCTACAGGGAATGGTGAGTTCAAAAAGCTGCTCTCCACAAATAAGCACACAGCTGTCTCTTTTCCCATGACACATGTCAAGGTTACATGTGAACGTGATACTATTATCCCTGCTGATATAGATTACCTATAAAGCTCCATTATGCCAATCAGTACCACAGTAAAAGTGCTTCACACTGTTAACCGTGGTTAATTTAGAGACTTAAAATACTCTCACCACTTAATTCAGCCTCTTAACTGTTTAGCCATTTCATGGTGGGTTTACCATGCCCTAAAAATATAAAAATTAAAAATTGGTTTTGGCACTATGACCTTAAAATGGGACAAACATACTTCCTTGTGTGGAAGTGTGGTTTACATTTTGTTTATCACTCACATCATTACATTATGGCTCCAATTAAGAAAACTATTTACAAATGGCTCACACTGTGGCTTTATTGTTTCACTATTAAAACAAATGTTAAAGGGGTGTCCCTAGAAAACCTGATTATGATTTTGTTATTAATATTACAGTATATGCACTTGGAAACAAGGTATACGACACAGCATATCAGAGGCTGACACAACCTGATGAAATTGACAGGAGCCAAAGGTGAAAAGGGACTCCCTGATGCAACTCTGTGCAATCTGTTTATGGGCTACGTAATGCCATTGTAATGTGTAATTTGACCCAGCTTTAAGTCATTGTAAAACTCCTACTCACAACTCTGAATACTAGATAGCTACTTTTAGTAAATCAAAACACGTCTGCAGCGTGATGCTGTTTTCTTTCTTTACTGCTCATATAATCATTCTTTCTGGCAACATTATTGGTTCAACAGACCCGACCACATTAAATTGCTGTGTTTATTTGTGCTGGGGTTAACGCACCATGTCAAGTCAGTGTTACGGTTTGTTTGACAACAGTCTCCATGTAACTGTGCCTTGCTTTAGACAGAAGCATCAGATGTGGTTACACAGAGAGATGCCGTGGTAGCATATGGTGCAATATGCTACGACTGATTGGCAGCTGATGTTAGCGTTACGGTAGGTTACTCGCTAAGGCATATATTATGGCTAGCGTTAGCCACAACTAGCTCTTTTATTTAACGTCAGCAAAGCAAGTCCAGAAAGACAGGCGCGTACAAGATGTGGTAACGTTAACATCACAAAGTACGCTTAGTAACGTTACTCACTAACGTTAGCCGAAGTATGGAGCCACATACTATGCTTGGTAATTACATGGCTACACGCAATTGTTTCATTCATTCATTCCCAGGAGCAGCTAACGTTAGCTTAGGAAGCGCCGGGGCCTAGCTTTACCTTGTTGGTGAAGTCAACCGCCCGGTCCTCGAGCTCGCCATTCATCATGTCCCCGTCCTCGAAGCACTCGTCCCCCGCGTCGTCCGCACATCCTCCTCGGTCTGGAGCAAAAATACTCGCGGGAACTAAAGCATCAGCCAGCGGTATGGAGCCTGGGGTTATACCCGGCTCATGTCCCGCTGCTATTGATGCCATGTCTATGCCAGCTTCGCAGCAATAAATGTCAAGCTGTCTCAATTGTTGTGATGACGGCTGGCAACCACATATACACTAACGTACACCGCAGGCTCCACACGCTAACGTGGGTTAGCTACGCTGCAGATGAGATACAAGTCAAACTGTATGGTCTCACTAACACCGCATTACCTGTCACCGGCATGCCGCATATTTATATGCTGTCAATTTTCATTGTATCCATTTAAAAATAAAATGCCACCACCTCCTTAATATTAATAAGCAAGGTGTATGTGAGCGTGGCTTTTTCTTTCCTATTCACCAATGGTGTTACAGTCCTTGTGAATATGTTAGCAGTGGACCAATACCAGTGGTGGGGTCGTTCATATGATTACATGGATTTTCAGTCCCTCACAGCACTGCAGGGCTTTTGATGTTTGTCTAAAGGTGTGTAATTAGAGTGCAATACTCCTGTACTACTGTACAAATGATGTTTGAGGGTAATTGATTATCAAAGTAATAAATGTTTGCTCTTTCTATTTATATAAAAAAGCATTTATCCTGTTCCTGAAACAAATCTTAATCTGTGAAATAACCCCTCTCCTCCCGTAAATTTGCTCTGACAAAAAGCTTCATATGAAATATAAGTCAAAAATAGTTTAACCTAGAATAAATTCACAGAAACAAAATGCTGATTTTTGCCTTTCCTGTATAAGGACCAAAAATGGGGGGAAATGTTCAACATGGAATGGTTATACAAACATAACCCAATCAACACTAATGTTTATGTTATCACTGATTAATGATAAACTTCTTGTTTTGTTTTTTTGTTTTGTTTTGTTTTTGCTCATGAAGTTAGGATTTCTGAAAATTTCACTCTTTGATTCTTCTCCTGGTTGTGAGTGCAAGTCCTTAGCTAAATATTTATATTTTATGTTATAATGCTTCACTGAATATCGCAGGATACTATAAGTAAAATGTTAATAGTAGCCTACAAACCTTTAGCTGAATGAATCACTCTTCAGACTAATTGTTGCAAATGAAGAAAGGATCTAAACCAAAGGATGTAAATTGTTGCCTACATACCTTCTCTGATGAGGAAAGAAAATACAGTGATAATTATTTTCATCTGAGGAACATGGAAAAGATATCCTGCACAGACAGCACCACTGCAAAAGTGCTCTACAGGTTCCCCTTAAAATAGGAAGCTGATAAAAGCACTGTGTAATAACATCTTTCTCTTGTTTATTACTTGCTTGTGAGTGAGAACACCCCTGATGCCTCTCAAATATACAGCTATTCAAAATGTCAGACAAACTACTACAGACTACAACATATGCGACTTTGTTCATTTTTTAGACTAAGGTTAAGATTGTTCCTAAAATGTGTGATCTTTATTTATTTTTCAATGTAAGCAGCATGTTTGATTATAACAAAGTTTGTTCAGCCTTTCTCTGAGTGGAGTCTGAGAGCCGGATAAGCATGACCTTTGAAGCCAACGGCTGAAATGTTTTAAGGCGGAATTGCACAACAGCAGCCATTAGTCAGCCACCAAATCAATGAGGTTTTGCAGTTCCCCACTGTGACTGCGGGTGACCAGTGAACATTCATGTTTCTATAAGCACTCAGGTCAACTGTCAAAGCAGACAAAATACGGATAGTTCCAGTCGAAACTAAACATTAAACAAACAAAATAGGTAGTTGTGCTTCTGTGCACCACCAACTATATATAGATGGAGGCAGCATCCTTCACAAAGGTATATTTATGGAGGTATTATTACAGATATAAATAATGTGTGTGTGTTCTTCCTCTGTTTGTGTGAAAAGTGTCTTTGTCATTAGATCTGCTGACTGTCTTAAGACTGGGTCTTAGGGCAAGAGGAGTCATACAAGATCTTTGAGCCACACTGAACTTCTGAACCACATCTCATGAAGCCCATATTAGTTGTATATCTTCCCAGATACACCATTTACCTAAAGAGATCAACATTTAAATAAAGCTATTATCCAGTGGACGATGTTAAGGGAAATGCACCTTTGTTTAGGAAGAAGTGAAAATCGTTTAAGCTGTGGCTTGGACGCTACCACTTCATGGAATCACTGACACATGCCAGCTATTTGAGATAAGAACAAAGCGCACACTGTTTATCCGTGAACATTCGTAAAGAACAGCTGAACTAAGTTCCACAGTTGAGGGTTGGTGAACATAAAGTGATTAGCAGATGTGCTGTTAATAATGAGCAGTCACTGTATGTTTACAGTGGACATGAGACATTCCTATAAACAAACATACATTCCTCTTAGAGCCAGATGTGTTTCCAGCAATCAAGTAACACTGAAAAGTCAACTGCAACCAAATACATTTTGTAATTGTTTTCTGTGTGTGAGACACTAGAACATTACTACATTACTTACACATAAACATTTACATCAGATACATACAACACTTTCTAATAATAATAATAGACATATTATAAGACATAACACAAAAAGACTCACCATATATCCCTACCGTTTAAAATATTCACTCAAAATGCAAAAAATAAAACTCTAAACATAGAAATTATAACTTTACTTCCTTAATCTGTGAAGCCTCTCAGTCCTCAAGAGTTTCTTCAGTGGCACCATGAATTCTCATGGCAGACCGTTTCATGTGGCTAACGACTAACAAATTAGTCCAGTGTGTGTGCAGGACAGAATGGGTAGCTTGCCGCTACATGAGCTGCATTTTTTACCAATTTTTTAGCCGTTAACAACGCACTGCTTTCTGTCTAATTGAGAGATCTGAAGAGGAATGGCACCATGCATGTGAAATTCTTCATAAAGCTGTTAGATCCCATCTAAATCAACATCTTATGAACGAGAACCATGCATTGTGGACTAAACATAACGCAGTTCTGAAAAAAAACATTAAGTGTGCACACGTGCATTAGCCAAGTGAGCACTACCCCCATTAGCCATGTAACTCTTTAATATCCCAAAATGGTTTTCCTCATAGCTTAAGTCAAAGCTTCACGGTAAACAGATTGGATTGTATACATTTGGTGTATTTATGTCTGTAATAATAACCAAAGAATAATAATGAAAAAAATATAAAATCATTGGGTTAGGGGGTTATCAAGGTTGGTTTTTAATGAGGTGGGTTAAGATTCATCCAGAAACATTTGTCTTGATGTATCAACTGAGGATGATGCCATCATTCCACCACACAAACGGCAAAAAGTTTAGAAAACTAACAATATTTGTATTTACTGTATAATCCTTGACAGTTGCTCCTAGTTACTGTAATCTAAATTACATTAGGATGTGTTGCACTGCAGTGTAAGTGTGTGGCTTATTCCCTCGTTCCCACAGAAGCTGCGACAGCTGCACGTCAGCGGATGAAAGTCTGACCTAACACTGGCTGTGAGTCAGAGATTCATTGCATTTCTTCAACATTTCACTTTTGCCCATTTCTTTCCTAAATGAAGTTTACTTTCTTGCTGGCAGACTGCTTTCGGCTGCCATTTGATCTTACAGGAAGTTAGAAGCTAAATACAGTAAGTGAGCATTAAGACTACTGGCTGAGCTAAATATTTAGTTGTCTCCCTGACAACAAATGCATTTCTATTTTTGTCTTGTGCTCTGGCTTGTCGTCCCTTTCACAGTCAGACTCAACACCACCAGGGTACAGTGTAACTGATTTCGACAAATGATCTATTGCTAATCATCTTCACTTTCTAAGGTCTGCAATTCATTGTTAAACAATAAATCTATAGTCCAGTTAGTTATTTATGGTCAGTAGCTACAAAGTGACTTCATTGGCTGTTGTTCTCTTATGACCTGGCAGCATTGGCTGCTAGCAGTGTCACTCAGTTTGAAGGCACGTCCCACACTGTATATATTCTCCTGTGCAGTGAGGCAAGGCCCTGCGCCACTTTCACTTGTTCTCAGCTGTATACTTGACTGGCCACATCTGCAGAGATGATGCAAGTAAGTAGAATTTTACCATCAGTTTTGTCCTTTCGCATCGCTTTTACTCTCAATGTTTTGTGACTTAGATGGACGAGCAGCGTTAGGTCATATTTTAAAAGTGGAGCTGGCAGCTGCTTGGCATTTGTCAGCCCACTTTACTTTATAGGCCCACGCCATGCCGATGAAACTGAACCTGCTGAACTATGCTTTAGCTGAACCAGCTCGTTGCACTGTAACTTGTGCTTTTGAGAGATCTGGATTTTTGGGATTTCTTTCATTGCCTTTTATGGTTAAAATATTAACCACAGAGCAAGTACACAGGCATGCACGTCAGTCACCTAATAACTGATTCCCTAATGTAGTTTTCTCAAATTAGTCAGCTTTCTGCTGCAGCATTCTTTCTGCTGCAACTTGCCAAGACTCTGCAAAAGAGCTGCTTGGTAACATTTGTTCATTTTATTCAAGTCATCTCAGTTTCATTATCTTGAGCTGAACACAGGCAGCAAAACATTCTGGCCTCTTTGGACTCATAAACTCAGTAGATTACAACAAAGGCCCAGTATCACTCTGGCTTTTTTGTTGGCTGCAGGGGTAAACACGTGTTTGGAAAGAGCACATCAAGGGGAGGGGAGGGGGTGGCAGGATTTAATCACATTAAAGAATCAAATGAAATAAAGTCATCATGGGGAGGGTGGAGTAGATGCTACTGTATTCTCAAGTTTATCTCTTGGAGTGAACAAGGCAGCAGTTGTAGATTGTGATTCTATCAGGGAATGTCTCTTGTACTGTAAAAGGTCCATTTCGTATTTATATTATGTAGAATGGATAATTTGTGTTAGATAAACTTGTTTTGCTTTACTTCTAATCAGTTGGTAGGCAGATTTTGTCCCTCTGTCAGCAAGAGGTGTAATGAATTGGCATTTCTTACACAAAACAGTATGCAGAGAGAAGTTTAGAGAGAAGTGTCCGGGAGAGATGCAGGGTAACAGCCAGCTCCGACCTCAGCCCAGCCCAGCCCACAGATCAAGCCCCAGTGTCATGTGTTATTCATGCACTTTACAGTTGGACTCTAACATGGAAAGAATGTCATGCCCGCGTCATTCCATCTCTTTACACTCCTTTTCATTTCATGGTTTGGTTGATCCACAAGATACAAGTTTTTGATTAGCAAGGATTTTATCTCCCAACAGCAGCAATGCATAAAACTCACACAAGTTTAAATTATTGCTCCTGTCCCCTGAAAAAGCCTCTGAAAGCCACTGATAAAATGCAATTTTCTGTCAAAGTTGTGAAAATTCCAAGGTTTTTTCAAAGAAGGTTTTCTCAAATGTAGGTGCAAATGATAAAACATAATTTACCAAAAAAAAACAAGATTTAAAATATGTATATCTATATCATCTATATATATGCTGTTCACTTGTCACAGTGTTTTTGACCAGAACATAAATGATGGGGAAGTGCTAAGAGCTCATGTTTCAGGCTGCTTCTACTGTGTCTGCTCAGAATCAGATTTTTCCATCATCTCATAACCGTCTGCTTTAGCACACGTGTCACGTATGTTTAACTATATTGTGAAAAATTTGGAGTCCTTAAAGAGCTGCTATTTGTGTACTTGTTGCCCCTGGCGACAGTTAACAGTTCCCCAGATACATCATTTGACAAAGTGACAAAATGTTAAACAGTGGTGAGCTGTGTTTCTACACCAAATAATAGATTGCTCAAGTGTAATTTGCTAATCGTGGCACAGCTCAGTATTCCCCTGCCACATGTACCAGTGGTGGTAGCAACAGAGCTGAGGATTTCTGCTGTACTCAGCTCTTTTTTTCACTGTGTACTTGCTATTCTGTATAGCACTTAGGAAAATATTACTCAGTTTAACAATGGTAGTCCCTCATCGTTTTTTAACATGTTTAACCTCTGCCAAAACCTGCGTAGAGGAAAAGGGCCATGGCAACAGCAGGACAAGAAAGAGCTGGCAGCTCTGACCATTCCATCAATGGGAGTGTAATTGAAAACACATGTTTTGTAATTTCTAAGGATGAAGTGAGGATTGGAGAGTTGGCTGAGGTCATGCTGGTGTTGTGTTCTGCCTGAAGCCGCAATAATAATTGGATCTAGTAAAATCCAGTAGTATTTCCACACAATAATGTAGTGTATCACCATCGCCCCCTTCTTTTCCTGCACAGGGTATGATCATAAAGAACATGTCCTTCAAGGTCGGGCAGACCATGACCATTGTTGGAGAAGCCAAGTCTGAGGCTTCAAAGTAAGTACTAATGTAGAACTAAATCTTGATATTTTGAAATAAGTGCATCACAGTAAAACTGAAACAGTCCATCTCTTCTTGGCTCCTTTTGGTGTTCAGAGTGTCAACTGTATCGTTACGATTCCTCTTCTTTTTCTAATTTCTGTACTTATTCCATTTTCCCATTGAAAATGGTAACTTTTCACTGGGAAAACTGACTTAACTCATCACAAGGGCCATTCTTTATATAATCATTAACACAGAGTTGGAGGTGGACTCTACAATCACTTACAGTCAGTGACACCTATAAGCTTCCCCTTCTCCTGACGGTCTCATTGTTTTGTGCACTTAGCATCCTCTTAACCATTTTAAATACCAGGAGCCATATTAAAACACAATAAACCTTTTTGTTACTTTGTGCTGCAGTTTTGCAGTGAATATTGGCCCAGATGAGAATGACATCACTTTACATATCAACCCTCGCTTTAACGCCCACGGGGACGAAAATGTGGTGGTCTGCAACTCTTATCAGGGAGGCAACTGGTGTGAGGAGCACCGTGAGGGAGGCTTTCCTTTCCAGCAGGGAGAGGAGTTCAAGGTGAGAGGTCCTTTCTGTGTACATATTCCAGCCCTGTCTGTGTGTCTACAGATGTGCAGTCTGTCTCATGCCTTTCTCTTTCTTCCTGAAAATATGTGTCACCTCTCATAAATTCACCATAATCATTTGAGCATCATGTGTGTGGACTCAGAGGTCTGTTAGAGCTATATTTTGAATGATTCATGAGATAAACTATTTAAGGTATTTATAATGAGGATGCTGGAGCTAATTTGAATGAAATCGTGATGTTACATATGTAGAGCTGGGATGGAGTATCCACTAATACTTTGTCCAATAATGGAGCAGAAGTTAACGTCTTTGTCTGCATACTCTTTCTCCCTGTCTCTGCACACATCCTACCATCTAGATCATCATTGAATTCACACCTGCAGAGTTCCATGTGACTTTATCAGATGGCTCATCAATCCACTTCCCTAATCGCATTGGTGCGGAGAAGTACTCGGTCATCAGCTTCGATGGGGAAGCTCGCATCAGAAGCTTTGAAATCAAGTAAACCTCCAACCGTCCAGGAATTGTTGGATTGAAATTTTTTTCTTTTTCCATTTGTCTAGCATCGGGTCACATACAACCCCAGCTTTTAGGTTCCTGAAAACATGTGGTATCAGTAGTGCCTTACATGCTTATCACACAATATATTGTGCAAGAATTGTGAAATGTCGAAGTGTGCAGATGCAGTCAACTATAGTCAACAATATTAATAGTTAAGAAATAAGAAAAATCATAAGACTCAGTTTTACACACAGAAAAGCATAGGCTAAATACTGTAACTCCATGTCCATCCTGCGCACTTGACAGAGCTAGTGGCTGAAAAGCAAACCAAACATAAAGAAGTTGTCCCATGGACGTGTTATCTGACAATTAATTGCTTTGCAGTTTGCAGGGTTTAGTTGAAAGGTGCCACATACAATGTGATCAGTCATTCTTTAAGGTGCCGTGAAATGCTGCATGCTCCCAGACATTCCAGATTTACAACTGAGATAATGCTTGCCTTTACAACATGTATTAAAGCATTTTCTTTTATGATAAACATGGACTGTGGTGACTCCTTTAACTTGTTACACAAGCATATTATCCATCAAAAAGCCCCTTCCTTGTCCAGTAAAAAAACAGACATTGGCCCACTCTATAATTTTAATAATTTAAGTTTGCTGTAGTTAAATATTCACTTCAGTGCTGGTTTGGAAGTGACACATGAAAATTGCTCATTCATCATCATAAGAAGGATATATTGAAACTTCATCCCACCTCCTTGCTACAACTAAACTGCAGTCTTCATCACTACAGAGGAGGAGGTTGTTTGATTGGCAGGTGCTCCAAGGGAACAAGACATGACCCCTCAAGCAATGAATCCAATTTCAACACAGGTGGCAGGAAAACAATCATTCAGCAAGGCTTAACCTTAGTTCCTGTTCTTGTTTTGTAAATAGTTTTCTGTTTTGTGTTACTCACATAAGTGAAGTTAAAAAATAAACATGTAATTACCCATGTTAGCCAGCAGAGGTCGCCATTGCTATATTAATGCAATTTACTTGAGGCTTGAGGATTCTGGGAAAAAAAGTTTCAGGTTACACATTTGTTACAAAAATTAACTGACTTTTGGATCTGTGTCTATGAACTATGATCTCTGTGAAAATGTTTGTTTCCACATGGTTATGCGATACGTTCTCTGACTTTTCTTTCAGCTACCAGCTGGGTTCACAACTTATGATTCCATATTGATGAAACCTATTATAGCTATTTCTTGACAGACTTGAAATGGCATGGATGTACCATAATTGAAAGACTCCCTGTGATCAAATTTGGAATTGTGCAAAAGATGGTACAACTCAAGAGTGTGAAGAGCATAGAGAGGTGATATCTTAAACAGAAAATCATATGACTTGACAGCTCTAATGATCTCTTGCTGACCAGCGTAATGTGTTCTACATGGCACAGAGGTGGAAAATGAAGAAATCTCTGCAGCAGTTCCAACCAGATACCATTTTTATGTGTGTGTGAGTGTGTTTGAGAGACTCGTGACTATTATTATAATCTAATCTGATGTAACACAAGGCAATGTGCGGGGCTGATTTGAGGAGAGATGGATAGAGAAGGGGAAGTGAAGAACAGAGCTAATGTGCAAAAACATGTTCTCATGCTCTGATCCTTCAAGACAAAGACTGATGGAATCATGGCGGGCGACCTTTTCTTTTGTTTGTCTCGATTCATTAACAGCAGTCAACATGTGTGTGTGTGTCTGTGGCTTTTAGGCATTTGCTTTTAGGCACCTGACATGTTCAAGACACACATGGACATGTATGTATTATGTATATGCTTGTGTGTGTGTGAGGCAGTCACCTGGCAGTGTCAAAGGTGCCCTCTCTGGGGGAGGAGAAGGAGCAGATGTGGTTGCTATGATGACCACAATTCAGTCAATCTCTTTCTGTCTCATTCATGCTCTTTTTTTCCCTCTCGTCCTTTCTCTGCCGTGTCGTCTCTCATATTCTCCCTCTCTCTCGGTCTCTCCTCAGCTGTGACCTATCCCTCTTCCCGCACCCTTAATTGGAAATAACTCATTTTAACACTTCCCCTCTTCATTATTTTGCAGCAGACAAGATCAATACCCAGGGCTGTGTTGTTAGTGTCCCAGTGTGTTTGTGTTTGTTCTGCATCCACGTAGATAATTTGTGCAATACCTGAGACTCACCTCTACCCCTGATTCCTTTTGTTCACATTTACACATGCTGATGGTAAAACAGATAGTGTAAGGTGCTGTGTATGACCCTTATTGACCAGTACATGCCAAACGAAGCGAGAGACACAAACCCGTGTACCACTATTGTTCAGATCCACTAATCCAGTCTCCTTTCTTACAAAACACTGTGACATGTGTGAAGGACAACCCTCGAGTCCTTCATACACATCCAATCAATCACATTAGGGCTTTTGATTAACAGATACAAATCACCTTGTTTATAGTAGGCCCTGGCAAAACACACAGGCACACTTGGATATGTAAATGTGTGTGATTTCAGCAGGCAGGCTGCACACATGTGCTGCGTTGTCAGCTCTCCAAATCGATTTTATGTCATGAGTATTGCAGATGTTTAACGCGTCCCTGTGTTTCCTTCACCTGTGTATGTCACTTACTCAGTGTGTGCGAGTAAATGTGCTGAAATGTGTGGAATGGTATGATTCACCTCAGCTTACATAAAACCTTTGTCTATATTTAGCGCCAGCATGACTCCAGATTTCTGCACTGAAGCTATCAGCCACACATTGAGATGTGCGTGGGCCTGCCCTGAGCTGACTGCGGTCCTGGATTCATGTTGTGCATGCCTGCCTCACCTCAGGCTTGGTTTTATCTTAATGTAACGTGATAATACATAAACTCAAGAGAACCTGTTGGGGGACAGCATCTTGAAAGTGTTACCTTTGGGGAGTAAATAAAGGTTATAGTGTATTTATTTGTTCAGAAACCATCAAATAAAAACAAAGATACAAACCAAAGCAGCTGTGCAGAAGAAGACAGAAACACAAGTGGGCTTGTAAGAGTTGTGGATGTTGTGGAAAATTTCTGGATGGTAAGCAACTGAGGGTAAGGTGTATATGATAAACCTCCAGACACTTGTCCGTAGAAATGTTGGTTTATAAAGATCAGAACTAATAGTGTGGTGATTGATTGTAAAATTCAACAAAGAGAGGTTGGATCGAAAATGGCATCATCCTGTAAAACAACATTAACAACAAGCTATTTGAACAAACATATATTTAGTGAATTATCGCCAACAATTTTTTCATTCATGGAAACTATCAATCCTTGTACAATCTTTCTGAGTCAACTTTCCATCTATTATTATACCAAGTAATTCCCAATCATCAATTAATTACTAGTATAGCATCACGAAGCAGAATCCATTTGGAAAATGAATTGGCCTTTTGCTTGCCAACTAATTATAGTGTAGGTTTGTTAGATGCAGAATTAAAGAGGTGGTTTTATGCATTTGGATTTTCCCTCTCTTCTATTGAGTTATATACCTTTTTTGTGCATGTAATAGGTTTGCAAAGTGAAAAAGCCCAAAGGGAGTTTCCATCTCCTACAGAAAACTCTGCTCTGGACTGCCTAAAGACAGCTAGTTTGTAGTCCAGCCGCTTTCATTTCATCCTTGTGATGACACAGGGAAGAAAGCTAAATGGGCCTCATATAACACTTGCCAAGCGGATACTCTGACACGCCCTCAAAAACACAGCTGCAGCACACACCTCTCCTCTCCCTTCCAACACTACCTTCCAGGCAGTCAATGGACGTAAAGTTGTTACTGTGATGTAGCTCAGTTTTAACTTTATGGATGAAAGATACATTTGTTACAGTTTAATGACCCACCACTCTGAAACTCTTGCTCCAGCCAAGCTGGTCGGCAACAAGTACAGGGGCGAGTTCAGCGCAGTTAAAACGTAACAAAACGTAACAAAACGTAACAAAACATAGCAAAATGTTTTTTTCAACGGAAACAGTGGTTCCCTGAACACCCATTGTGTACGCAAGCGCACTGAATTTTCCCACCTTTTTAACGCCGTTGTGTTTACAAACTTGTGGCAGCTGGTTGGGTAACACCTGAGACACGCCCAGTAAACAGGTGAAAAGCCCGGTGCAGAACGTTGCGCAACGTTGCAAGGAAACATGTCGTTCAATCAGATAACGTTGCAAACCGGTGCAAAACGTTTTGAGATTGAACTCGCCCCAGCTGGAACAAAGCCTGTTTGCTTCTCACTGACCCACCCTTCTCTGCTTCTGATTGGCTAGTAGCCCTTAACTAGGAACTGCACATATACAACTCCCAACAAAGATCATTTAGAGACAAGATGTATCACTCCATAGCTAAAACTAAGCCTTCAACACAGGGTGAAAAGAGGAGCTGTGTCAGTGTGCAGTAAAAAAAATACAGTGTTTTTGAACCTGAAAATGAGCACTATACCACCTCTATAAATTGAAATTATCTTCAAAAAGAGGAGCTATTAACTGAGATTATGAAACAGCATTATTAATGTAATAATAACAAATGCCCAAAAATGAAGCCTTGTGGAACTCCATAATGAATGTGCAGGCATCCATATTGAACACAAATGACAGATTATTGATGACAGAAACGTGATAAGATTCACTACGGTACTCTACAGGTGTTTATAAACCATGTCACATGTCTTACTTTACTGTGAATGTGAACATGCTGTTTTCTGTTCAGGATCAAAATGCTTAGTGTCTCTTGGAGGAGATATTTTGCAGTTCTTCATCTGCAATCCGATCCTAAAAATGATATGACTGACACTGATATATTTGGTCATGTACTGTGGCTGATAAAAACTGAGCTGAGCTGTGACCCTGAAACAAAGCTTGATTCTCAGAGGACTGTCATGTAAAATATCCTGACATAAATATCAGACTGAGAAAGATCTATTGTGGACGTGTCTTCATCTGGTGACACTGAAGGGCATTACTAGAATCCAACAGTGGATTGGGATTGCAATTTAAATTACATTGTGCCACTGGGAACATAAGAAAAAAATGTTTGTTTGTGTTTAATTGGCTGCTGTATTTGTGAGGAATACAGTGTACCAGTCGATCCGCAAAGGTGGGAGCCCCGGGGAACTTTCAGTTTTGTCGTGTGCAAACCGCAGAACAGCCCTGACAGCTTGGAGAGTACACTGTCATTGACCTGCCCTACAGTGACTGTTTGTGTGTGTGTGTGTGTGTGGGTGTGAAGACATGTGTATGCACAGCAGAAGAGGTGACCTTTTACACACAGTAGTCCCTTTCAAACACCAGAATCAGTCCTCAGCTGTACTGCACATATCTAGATTATATTTAAGGCAATGCTACTAAACCTGCTGATACAGCCTGCAGAAACAGCTAAGTGCAATAGTTGTGACAGATAGTGCGCTTTTGTTTTTTTTTGTGAATGTGAATCTCATTTTATGCGTGACATTTTGTTGTGTCTGTACGTACATGTATGTTACTTTATATGTTAATGTCTAAATACCTATTGTCTAAATGTTGGAACCTGTATCAAAAAGCTGTACTGGAAACACATTCCACCAGCCTGGCTGTGTGGTCATTAAATTAAATTGAATTGAACTAAATTGAATTGAATTGAATTGAATTTAGGGTATTTATTAAGTAAAGCAATAAATGGACGATCTCTATGACGCAGATTTCAACGCCTATAACCTCCAACCAGATTTGTGATGCACCTCAGACACGTTGTGTCAAAGTCACTCACGTTGTTTACTTGAGTTGTCTCCTGGGCTGGACTGAAGCTCATCACCATAGTAATGCTAGCAGATGTGGACTGACAACCTGCCTGGTGTGATTTCACTGACTCCTAAAGCATCTAAAGCATACAAACAGGCTAGATTGACCTCTAATTTTTGAAATGTGAAATCTGTAAGACCTAATGATGAATTCTAATGTTTCAAACCCTTGACGTTGTAGGGTAAGAGATGAATGTTTTTCTCTCCCTCTCACATGGCATGTACAGGGTTACCACAAGAAATCAAACCTTCAGGTTGCGTGGCAGGAAGCACTGGCCCGGGTGCTCACCACAGCAGGCTTAGACTCTAAATACAGTTATAGACTTAGTATTCTTTACTGAACGTGCATTTAATTAACTTTTCTTCAGTTAATGTACCTGTTTTTCCCAGCACTTAGAGTTTTCTGTTAGTATACACTGTTGATGCCTCAGGAACATTCACTTATTATACAAAGTCACATTGGATAAATGTGTTTGCTAAATGCGTAAGTTTTAAATTTAATTTGAGCCAGAGTCTTCAGAATACAAATAACCTTATTGTAAAGCAAGCCTCCATTACAGTGCATTGATCTCCCTTTATGTGCAGTCCAATGGGAGCATAAATGTACCACTAGCCTAAGCCTGTAATCAGTCATATTTGGGCCATGTCTTCATACTTTAAATGCCCCCCATAACAAAATCTGCATTTACAGCACAGTCATGATGCTACAACATTTTGAATCTGACCACCTCCTGATACCAACGAATTAAACTTCTAATCTAGTACAGGGTCCATCAGGCATCTAGTGATGTTGAACAGAGAGTTGCATTTATTGAGTGTTTATGTCATGCTGGTGCTCACAGTTCCAAATCTTCTGGAAATTTTGAAGTGCCCTCAACATCAAGTAAAATGTGGGCTAAATAGTGGGAGTCCTATGATTCATGTTTGAAATGAGTCTGCAAGAACAAACAATATACTCCGCGTCCAGGGAATAACAGGTTCTCCTCATTCTAACAGTCCAGGAACAAAACAAAAAAAAGATGCTTCATAAACTTTTTGTCTTCAGACTTTGTCAGAGCAGAGCTGTCAAACAAAACATTGTTCTAGAGGACAAAACGGAGCTGACAAGAAACACATTGTGATAGTGGGTGTGCGTCAGTGATAAAATAAGCATAAGGAGCCATAAGCTCCACTGGTTGTGTTATTTCAGATAGCAACCTTGTTAGTGTGATTACTGTTGACTGTAAACACAGGGAAAGAATTTCAAACGGAATGTTTTTCGACGTCCGCTTCCCCATCTGTCTGCTTAGCCCGACGCTAGCTGGCTTTGTCTAGCAGCTTGCATACACATGTCTCCCATATTGTGTCCCACTTGCTTTTATTTCAAAGCCACTTCCATCTACTTGTACTACAATCAGCTGCATTCACTAGCATGTGTGTTTTAATCATGTGCATTTAAGTGCATGCATGCTCAGCGAGGGAGACAGGCTGCTCCATGAGTGTGATCGTAATCGTCGTCTCCTGTGTTCCTGTGAAACATGCTGTGGGAAGATCTTTTGAATTTCCCTTCGTCGAGAAAGTGAGAAAATGAAGGTTTTACTATAATATCAAAGAATGATCATCTAAATGAATCAGTGCTCTGATCACATGTTCAAACCCCTCTCTAGGTAGTAATGTTTTTTTATAATCTCCTCTGTCAATAGTTTGTGGTCACTGAGTCTATTTTTTGTCAGGACCTGTATTTGTGTTTTACTTCTGACAGAATGGACATACACAGCCAGCTCATCGTCTTTTTCAAAGTAGCAGTGACGACTGTGTTGTATTTTAACAAAACACTTCTCTGTCCACCTTTCTGCTCCCTCCTCCGTGTCTTACCTGATCCCCTCACACCACCTCTTCTCCTTCACACCCCTCTGTGAACTCATCTCTTCCTTTATCCGCTCCGTTGCCCCTCGCCACCACCTTTCTCTGCGTCTCTGCAGAAATGTTCCTCATAATCTGTCCCTTTTTCTTCAGGTTTACTCGCACTCTTCCCCTCAGGCAGGGTGAGCCAGGTGTGACCACATCTCTGGTTCCAAGAACTGTCTGGGTTAAATATCACACACACAACACACACACACACACACACACACACACACACACACACACACACACACAAACAAACTCCAACTTCTACATTATATAGCACACATTCCCCAGGTTTTCATTCAGATATGGGTTTTCATATCTACCTGGCTCTCGCTCCACACCACACCAGCCGTCCAGCATGTGTACACATGCGTGTGTGTATGTGTGTGTGTGTGTGTGTATACAAATGCACGTATGTGTGTATGTGTGTGTGTATGCATGTGTGTCTGTGTGTGAGGCGTTTTCAGGTCTCTGACCTGTTCCAGTGATATGCACACTGTCAATTTGAATCAGTGTGCCGTGGAGCTCCATACACCCACAGAGTGAGTGTGGATGTACGTATAATGTCGAGACATCAGAACACACTCACACACACACCCATTTGCACAGTATTACTTATACATAACAGATAAAATAATAGTGTGAATTTATCCATTTATGAGTATTTTGTAGTGTGTGTAATGTCACAAAAGATACTACACAGAATATATTTTGCACTTTGTGCCACATACATGATGAACACAGTTCATCATGTATGTGGCACCCTCACTCTCCCACCTTTTCCCGCCTCCATCCTCAAACCACAGTGGCCTCCGCTGTGCTCCACTTGCTACTTTTCTTGCACGTCTCCCTGAATGTTGGGATCGATAAGAGCCAGCTGCGTAATAGAATTAGGCTCTAATGGAAAGTACAAACTAGCTTTCTATTTACTAAATCCCTCCAGGGGGCTTCTGGGTAGGTAAAGAGCAGACTGTGAAATGAGACCGTAGTCAAAGACACATGTGCACGATTTTCATGTGAATGTGTGTGCGTGTACATGTTTGTGCGTTAAGGAAAATGGAGACACTGTAAATAGACTTGAAATCAAGTCAAATTGCTTTAAATTCTTCATCTGCTGTCTCAACATCAGGTACACAGATTTTTCCTCAAATGATGAGTGTGGCTGAGGACAGTGAGAGTTCTCTGTTCTGAAAACTCTTTCTAGTTTCTTAAGGTGTGCATCCAAAAAATGCAAAAACAGAAGCCCCTAAAAGTTCCCGCTTTTCTCCTCTTTCTTTATTGTTTCTTGAGCTCTAGGATTAGCAACTTAAATAATAGATCGGCAGGAAGGACCTCAACCCTTTTCCAAATGTTCATTGACTGCCAGAAGTTAGCCATCAGATTGATTGGCTCTTACATTCTCACCTCATATCCTTCCTTTTTTTAATAAATAGCGTACACTTCCTGCCAGTATTTGCAGCACCCCTTTGCCCTTGTCACAAATTAACAATAAACCAGTTATAGTAGGCTCAAGTACCCTGACCAGAGTCTGTTGTAGAGAGTTGGGTATGGCTTAGTTTCACGGACTCCACTGAAAGTTGGCATGTCATTCTTGGTATCTCGTGGTTCCTTACGATCCATTTTCTGATCCATTTTGAGTTTTTATACGGTGACACTTGCCTCAGCATGAGCAACGTTTTCATTTCCACTATTTCCACAACATTTTCAAATTTCCAATAATTTTGAGTACATTTAAAAATAATGATATAATATAAAAACTGAAGCAACACTTTGATTGGCTTAGCAATGCATTTAAGCAATTACACTTTGTTTTATGCTTCCTGTCAGAGTAAAGAGTAACGACAGCAGAAGAGCCACAGTAAAAATACATTCCTGAAGCATACTCTCACAAAACATAATGTTGTACTGCATTCTTATAATGGTGACAAAGAAATGTGTAGTAACCACACAACATCAAAGGTTTATTAGATGACTTTAGCAAAGTATTGAGCAATTTTACTACAAGCAACATTATCTTTTGAGATGATTCCTGAAAGGGTGAAAATAAAGAAATAAAATGATTAACAATCAAAAAATTAAAAATAATATTTTCTGTCAAAGTGAAACATTTTAAAACATTTCCCCACAAATTCTATCAATTATCAATTCTATCATTTCATTGTACGTCTTTCTGATACATACTCATCTTTGCAGTATATTTAAACATTAGGACACTGAATTAAGGTTCATTTTGTTTTTTAACAATTTCATATTTGTAGATACACAACATAAAGCACTTGCTGTCAAAACACAAGGCTAACAGCACACAGCTAAACAAATATCCATCAGTCCACTGGGCAAAACATCACAGTCGGGGTTTAATGGAAGCAGAGTTTTGGGAATTGGGAAAAGTCTGTTTTTGGATCAGAAAAGCCAGGCCTGTTAAATGTGAACATTTTAAAAGTTTTCTTTGACTTTGGCTTTACTGTAACTTTATCCTTTTCAAAAATCGCATATCATCTCTTGACTTGCCATCTTCTCTTTTGTACTCATCGCCAGTCCTCCCCTCTTTTTTAATCTTTTTTTGTCCCCTTGGAGCCCTTTTTTTTGCTTAATTCTGTACCTGTCCTCAAACCCATGTTTTTGTTCTCCCTCTCTCACCTTTTTTCCATCTCACTCTCATAAGTGGCACTGAAAGATAGACTAGCATGACCCTTTTGGACGGATGCTTCATCGTGGCCTAGACATGACTGATGTGAAACACGCAACACAGGCTTATCCACTTAAAGGTGAACACATGTCCAGTCAAGTGGGACTCTGAATGTTTCATAAGAACACAGGAGGCCACAGTTCAGGTTTCAGGTTGTCAGGGGCGGCTGTGGCTCAGGAGGTAGAGCAGGTTGACCGTTAATCGGAAGGTCGGTGGTTCAATCCCCGGCTTCCCTAGGCTGCATGTCGAAGTGTCCTTGCACAAGACACTGAACCACGAATTATATGTATGAATGTTAGTTTCCGTTCGAGCACATAGGCTCAGTGAGTGAATGTGTGTGTGAATGGTGAATGCAGATGTAGTGTAAAAGAGCTTTGAGTGGTGAAAAAGACTAGGAAGGCGCTATACAAGTACAGAGCATTTGTTTCAGTCGTTACATAACATATATCACAGAGGAGGAGCGTCAAGTTTTAAGCAAATGTTTCCCGTCATATGAGATTATATACATATTACATATATACATGCTAACAATTAAACCTATCTCAAGTTATCAAACTAAGTTCCTGGAGGTGTGTGTGAGTGTGTTTTTGTATGTAGCCTATTTTACTGCCTTTGCCTATGCATATGTAAGTTTGACACACAGAAACCCACACACCAACATGCTATACTTGCATGTATGTGCATTAGTGTGCATTAAAGTATGTACGTGAGTGTGGCTCCCTGCATGGTGACAGTGTTTTTTTTAAACAGACTTTAGATAGTGAGCCTGTAGCATTAATCACTTTCCCTCCAGATCCCTCTATGCTACAGGGTACCTCCAGGACTCCCCCTTATCTCTACCCAGAGAGTGTGAGAACACACACTTTCACACATAGGCACAACCACATAAACACACACATACACCTTGGGATGTAGCCTATCTCTTCCCAGCAGCCCCGGAGGCTGTGTACAACTGGCATCTCTGTGGAAACCAACCTCTATCAACGTGATCATCCATACTTATAAACCTGATTTTTAAATAAAGTTTCACACAACTTTTCAAGCATGTTTGGTTTGACCTACCAGACTCTGAAAACAGTATCACACAGAACATTTTATGATGACCATGCTGTGCTGTATTGGTATCGTACTGAAGGCTGATGTCTGACTTTTTGGATTTGAAGCCAATGGGCCATGGAGTGTTTTAAAGCAGTTTAGAGCAGTCTGTAGGATTTAGTGGCATCTAGCGGTGAAATTGAAGTTGAAACCATTTGAATAGTGCTCGTCTCACCCTCCCCTTCCAAGTGCATAACTACGGTGGTCCTGAAAAGTCTTGAAAAAGCTAAAGACCCTCTCTAGAGCCAGTGTTTAGTTTGTCCTTTCTGGACTGCTGTATAAACATAACGGTGAAACATGGCAGACTCTTTAGAGTAGAGACCCTCTGCCTCTGTCGATATAAAGGTCTTAATTTAAGGTGACTAAAACACAATAATTATTTTTTCAGGTGATTATATTATTGCTGTATTCTGCAAATAGTTACTGTAACTGTTACCTCAATTGATGATGCTTTTATATGACAAAAAGAAATCCAGAAAAGGTCTACACTCCTGCTCAGTAAGTGTCAGTAGTGGGAGTATTTTGTCTTGGGTGAGTAAACGTTTTCATTTTGCACTGCTCTTCTGCACAACTGGGTGCCACATTTATTTTATAAACATGCAGATTGTGGGAAAGCGATGCTCCTCGATACTGCTATTAATATGAAAAGCATCTGATTTTCACTTTGGCAGGTTGTATTAAAGTAAACAGATCACCACATGACTCTACTTCCCTGTCTTGTGATACTGTGTCATTGCCTCACTTTGTTGTGGCACGAGTGACCTGATGTGGAAGGACACGATGTGACACTAGGTGACATGATGTGCCATGATGTGATGCAGTGCAACAGGATGGTAACATTTGCACTTGCACAATGGTTTCCAGACATCCCCACACTGTTTGGTAACGAATACAACCCTAATGAGTACCATGCCAAAGGAGCTCTTGCCAAAAAAAAAAAAAAGTTCACTCAATTTTAGCAGCTGAACTAAACAGAAAATGACTAGTTTGGTAGCTTGTTGTTGATCATTAAAACACAGAGTACCTAGCCATGTTTCTTTGTTGTCCCTGTTAATAGCCTGACCCAAGCATTGTATTTCCACATAAGTGCCAACTCAGACAAAGCACACAGTCAGCATATATTCCCCCTCAGCTCCAACTGTGCTCCCTAAACCTCAATTATTCACAACTTATGAATAACGCACTTTACCTCAAGCTGGCAAGTGGGGGTATTTTTGCACATGGCGCCTTGAATTAGTCATAACCTCACAATGGCAAAACATACAATTTTCATGCCTCTAGCCCTTTCCTTTTTCTGGGAGGTGTGTGTGTGGGGGGTATTTTGCTGTCAATACATGTAGAGAGTGTCTAAAACTAACCCATATGCTTAAGCTTCAAAGTGACTCCCCGCTGCTTTCCGTGTAACTGCCCTGGCATGTGAAGGAATGTAGTCATGTTTAATTGATCTGAAATCTCTGCAGCTCCACTCTTCATATTGTGAGGTTCAGCGTTATTTCTAAAGACCAACAAACAATAAAGTCCATTTGAAGCTTACTTGAACTGTTATCCCAGACACTGTGACAAAGCATCAGAACTCCATCATCAACCTGTTGCCACGACCATCTCACTGCAGTTAGAAAACCAAAAATAACCATCAAATTAAAAACTGACGGCCTTTTTTATTATTATTGTACATCCTGTTTAATGCAGTATTTTATGGGTGGTATAAAATAGAGTTGTCCCTCCCCATGAGGTCATGAGGAGGAAGACTTGATCATCTAGTGCCCACTAATGAGAATCACTCAGTTTGACTGATTGATGGTTGTCATTTCGAATATGATTAAGCCTGGTGGGTTAAAGATGGCATGATAAGTAGCATTAAAAACTCACTCCAAGAAGTAGCTCGAGAGTTGGTGCGGGAGTTGACCAAGTACTCGGCCTCTGATCCCTCCTCTGAGGAGGCTAGGGCAGATAAATGGAGGGAACAAGAGAGTTATGTACCTACACTGATGTGAGTCTTTCCAAAGGAGATGTTTTCAGCACGCCGGACAGCGCAGGAAAGGCCCGCTCGCTTGTTAGCTGTCCATGGTGCTGAAAGAATAAAAAAAATACGACACTATTGAAGAATCTTCTTTACAGTATGTGCCCCAGACTTAAAAATAATGAACTAAGATGTAACCTCCCAGCTGATTTTTCATCTACATTTACGATATTTAGGCGACACCTCTCTCTCTCTCTCTCTCTCTGTCTCTCTCTCTCTTCCTGGAGTCGACTAGACTTTCTGCCGCTGTACACAGCAAATACAAAATGCCAAGGTGTCGCCACCCGCTCGCCAACGCGATCCGCAGTGCACTTCCTCCAGTGCAGCCCCCCCTTTCGCCGCCCCGTGGTGTTTGAATCGAAGTTGTTCGTGCGTGAGTCTTTCGCGTTCACGCTGCGATGGTGCGTTCGCTTGTCCGATCTCATGAAGACATGAAACGCTCAAGCAGATTGTCCACCGCTGTGTGTGTGTGTGTGTGTGTGTGTGTGTGTGTGTGTGTGTGTTGTGTGTGTGTGTGTGTGTACGTGTGTGAGGGCGCGTGTGCCACGTTACTGTGTCTCAAATCTCAAATCACAGTGATGGTGTGAACTGGCTCTAAGTGTATAAACATGCCTCATCAAATATTCAATCCGCCATACACCATTTCCCCCGCAGATTGCCTTCCCGGCGCGCCTCAAAAACGCACGCACACCCACACCGGGAGGAGCGGTCCGGCTCCTCTTCATCTCCTCTCCCTGTCTATATAGTGTAACACTCAATTCAATTCAGTTCAGTTTGATTCAATTCGATTTAGGCAGCGATTTACTGCTGTGACACAAGCACTTTCCCTATGGGGACTAAACAAAATCTTAGTTCTAGAGCATGCCCCCAATCAGTATTATGTTACCCGTCATTCAGGATCCCATTAGTGCCCATTTCCCTGAATATAATTCTCTCTTTCTTTCCCTCCCTCCCTCTCTCTCTCTCTCTCTCTCTCTCTCACACACACACACACACACACACACACACACACACACACACACACACTCGGAACTCTTAGCTTGGAATTCAACCACAAGACAAGGTTTTGACGCTGCGGAGACAAATTAAGAAGCCCATACATGTGTGGAAATAATTTGAAAAGATTCACTTTTCTGAGCATCTGATTGTTCCAAGTAGGGGGGACGTTTCCAGACATGTGCTTTACCCATACATCTGTCCAAAGCGATCCACCAGTGAACCTCCGTGAGATATTTTGGATGTCTGAAGAGGCTTGCTTGACAGAGGCGCCCCGCCATCGCGTGTTCCACCGGGAGGAGGACTCGGCGCATGATGAAGTGAAGCTCATGCTCTCGTAGAATTTTTTTGTATGTGAGCCTGCAGGTGATTAACTGTTGCAATTGGGTTTGAAAGCAGACACGCCTTTTTGGATACAACGTCGGGGAATAACAAGTTGAGCTTCGGAATGGTGTGAGAACATGTGATTTTTTTTGTGGGAAATGGAAAAAGGAAGATAGGTACGTTATGAAAAACATGATAGGTCGGACAAATATTTTTCTCCTGCTTCCTAGGATTTTTTGCAGTGTGCTCAGTCAACGTGACCGTGGTTTTAAAAGAAAGTGTTCCCAAATTCCTTAGCGCGTACATCTTAAAGTGGAATTCAAAAATATTGAGCCCCTAAATAAAACTTGGCTGAAGAAAACACTGCGAGAATTGCTGTGGTTTGATTTTCTTCTGGAAATGTGAGTCCAGTGGAGAACCAGTGCGCACCACACAGAGTCGCCAAGGCTGCAACGCACAACCCAGTTTTCCGTAGGGGGGAACCGGGCTTTGCACCGCAACATCGCAACGACGTTCTCGCTGTTTCTCGCCGAGATGTCTCCGTGTACACCGATCCCAGAAATGGCCAGTGGATACTGATTGTCCATGGTGTTCACCGGTCAGGTGTCTCAGAGAAGGCGAAACCTCGGCTGTTTGGCTCAGTAAACCCTGGACACACCTTTTTTAATGTCAGTCAAGGTAAGTTTGGCCTATTTTCACTTCAAGTCTTTATCGCATGTGGTTGTATTCTCTGGGGTTCTCATGGGCCCTCGTGTTGCATGGTTTTAATGAAAAGCTGAATGGAAGCGCACAGATGTGTTGCTTGCTTATTAGACCTGTAGCCGCACTGATCAGACAAGTGATTTTTTTTTTTGGTCGTTTGTACCTTCAGATTTCTGCAAAGAGAATATATGCTCTTAAAAAACAATTCGCCACGAAAAGAACTCGCTGAAAATGACCGTAGCTTTAAAAACTAATTTGGGAGAGTTAAATGCTCTATCCATCGCAGTTGTGTTGATGGTTGGAAATAAAACAATATAAATTGGACTCGATGTAATCAGGATTATGATGAATTCTATTGTATTTCTTCAGGAAAATATGTTATGGTCTCGCTGCCCACGGTGCTGACCAGTATTGTGTCACATGCACTGATGCAGACAAAGTTGTTGACGGCCTCCTCCTGTATTATGTCTGGTGGAAAGATTCAGAAGCATTACACTTCCTGATGCCCAAGAATCCACACTAACGAAATGTAATGTTAAAGAGTCCTACTGCTGTGCATTTTGACCTTTTATCGGTTCCATTTCCAAATACTTTCAAAGAAAAGGTGCACAGTTAAGACTGTGGTGACACAGACCGTGATCTCACTGGAGTAACCGCCCCCCCTCTCCTCTCCTCCTCGTCTTGTTGATGGAGAATTCAGCTGCCATAAAAACCTCATTAGTGTGTCTTGCACCAAACAAAGACAGAAAAGATCTAGCTGTTGTAGATCCAACTACTGCAGTTTTTTCATCCAATCACTTAAATTTAAGGAACTTTTGTTATTGTGTATTTATGGTGGGCAGATTGACTCCTGCACTTTCTACCAGTGGTTGCTTGTAATTTTTTCCCCAGAAATGTAAGCTGGCTCTCCTGCTGCACCCACTGTAAGGGACTTGGTATAAAACTGTCATCTTAAAGTCTACAACATAATATAATTGGATTGCACTAATAGACACACACACATTGCCCCTGTGTTGCTCCCAGTTAAAGAGGAATGGTCTGCCTCCAGAATGAAGCTTTTGTCCATGCCGGTAATGGCAGAATTCCTGCTAATGCTGAGGTCGCTCTTAAGGTCTGCCAATAATGAAAAGTCCTGGAGATGCACACAAATAGAAAATTGTTTCATGTAACCCTTGACCCCTTTAAGTGACCCTTTGAACGAAGCATCAATAAACCTGACCATTCAAATCTGCCCCCAGTCGTCCTTTCTATCGATGTCAGATTTTACTCCTGTTCAGATGAGCTTGTCTCCATCATGTCTTATGTTTGTTGATGGCTATTATTAAAGGCACTGTGTGCAAAGTGTCAGGGTTACATAGAGCTTTATTTGTATAGTGCCAATTCATAACAAACATCACCTCATTGAACTTTTCATAGAGTAAGTCTAGACATTACTCTATGTAGGACCCAACAATTCCCATTTCTGTCCAACATTTAAGTATTGCTAAATGTATAAAAACATCCAGTCTTTCTCTGAAAATGACTCACCACTTCATTATGTATATTAATAGTAAATAGTAATAGTTTTAGTATCCTATTTTGAATCAAAACTGTTTGTTACTGGCACAGACCCCAGTGATGATCAAATGTCTTTCTCTGATCATGTCAGTGCCACTCTATATGCTGGATAGGATGTTCAGTACCTTACGTCTTTGAGTTTTTCTTTCCTGTTATTGTGGGGTCGGGATCTTTGGCAATTACAGACAGGAAGTTAACAAATTCTGTGCTGCTGCAAAAGCCCTCGGAATAAACAAGCAGAGGAGAGACACGTGATGGTGACATGTCTTTTACAGAGCGGGGTCAAGGTGCATTTGTAGTTTAGTAATTCAGCAGACACTCACATACATGTATACTTTCTTGTGTAATAAGTCTAGCCACACACATTGTGGGTGTACACACACACACAACACACGAACACACACAAACGGACGTCAGGTCTGGCCTGTGTGAGATTTAGTATTGTGGTTCACCATAGGGGGCAGAGAGAGAGCGTTTATAGTTCTTTTGTGGCAGAAGCTCACAATGACCTGAAAGTAACAGGAGGTGGAACAAATAGAGAGAAAAGGTGTGTGTATAGAAAATGAAATGTACAATAGGAGAGAAGAAGAGAGAACGAGTCGGAGAGATTGGAAGAGAAAGAAAATGAGAAACAAGAAGAAGATGATGTGTGTGGGAGACGACTAAAAAGCGAGGTGAAAAGATGAAAAGATGAGGATAAGAAGGTACAAGAGGTGTAAAGATCAAGGGAGATGTTAGTAGAGACCTGGAGAGATAGAAGGGATGAAAATGACAAAGGGCTGGAGGGAGCACAGAGAAAGGGACAGCGAGTGGGATGGGAGTGGGTCTGCAGTGAATGCTGGTATTATTCAGTTAGGTGAAACGATTAGTTTATGCTTGACAACTGTGTGGTGAGGGCAGTCACATACTGCGCCTTGAGAGCCTCCTGTGAAGGCCAGAGAGCCAGAGGGAGGGAGGGAGAGAGAGGGGGGGAGAGAGAGAGACGGAGGGAGGGAGGGAGGGAGAGAGAGAGAGAGACAGACAGACAGACAGAAAGACAGACAAAGGGAGGGAGGAAGGTAGGGAGACAACGAAGGAGGGAGGGAGACAGAGAGATGGCCTGATGGAGGGAGGGAGGGAGGGAAATAAAGAGACAGACAGACAGACAGACAGAGGGAGGGAGAAAGTGGAGAAGAGATTTAGTAGCTGTGACTGTCGATATTCTATGAAGGACAACAAAGAAAGAGGAAATGTGATGGGTGGAGGGACAAACACCAGCAGAGAGAGTAAGACACAGACAAGACAAAAAGAAGCACAAATTCCAAGAGAAAAGTGTCTGAAAGCAAAAATGACAGAGACAAAATTGATTACATAACAGATCAGTGGCTTGTCTTACAATTATGGAGCTAAATCGCCAAAAAAAATCAGTTCGTCTTTCATTCCATTGATATTCCAGGAACTGATTTGGAACCTGTCCTGGAAAAGCAAAGTGCAAGTAATTCAGCCCTTTTCATCGGTCTGCTTGAATAAGAGTATTATAAATCAGGTGGTCTTGACTTCAGACCTGCCCCTCTCTGTCTCCGTGTGCCTCTCTCTCTTCTCCCTCTTCTGTGAGTCACTGTGAATGCCACCGGCAGGCAATGCTGTTGACTCATGTACAGTCACCCACAGGCCCTGCCATTGTTTCATACTGAACGTGATTGTGAAAAAAGGTGTGTGTGTGTGTGTTTGTGTGTGTGTGTGACTTGCCATAGGGGTGTTTTTGTATTTGTACGGGGCAGATTGCCTGCAAAGAACCGGAAATATGGGAGATCAAAGAAAAACATACACATTAGGTTGACAAAATAGTATAAACACCTCACAAAGAGGGGCTTTTCTTTTGCTGTGAGCACTAAATCACAATTACAAACACAGCTGCCCAGGTGAGTCATATCAACTTGAATGGCAATTTTGCAGCTGTAATAGGAGTAAAACTACAGAGTTTTTCTGACTGCCCAAAGGCCAAACGAATAAAATACATACAACTCTTAAAACTGTGTAAAGAGGCATGGGGGTAAAATTACCACATAACACGTGCCAAAGATGTTTCTCAAGGGAAGGCTTAAAGAACAGATTCACACTGTATCTTATAAAAATATTAAGTTTCCCAATATGTACACTGAAGCAGTTTTGCTTTCTGTAATCATTCCTCATGTAAATGGCTGGTTAAATATCCCCTCCCAATGTGAGTTAAGATGAGACTTCATCAGTCTGAGTTAGAAAAATCCAGTTAGTATCATCCACAGTTACAGTCTGTTTAGTATGAAATTTTCTCTTTGTGTTACTGCCCCTCTACCAATACACAGCATGGAAACACTGGGGAAATAAAAACAGGGAATTCTGTACTAAAAGGGTTAACTCTTTGAATGTCTAACTGTGACCAGAAGGACTGTAACAGTCAGTATGATTGCGCTGTACTTACATATGGGAAGACACTTGAAAAAAGTGTGTGCCTATCCTTTAATCACTCATCTTACATGTATGTGCCCAGCTAATCAGGATGCTCCCACTCAACCTTAATGGGCCTGCCCTTATAAAAGAGCAGCAGCTGCACATTTCCTTATCAGTTTTTCTTTGACAGCTGCAGATGACGATGTGTGCAAGGTTGGCTTCATCATGACTTCCTGGCTGAGGTAGCTGCTTTGGACCTGCATTGACAGTGTCTTTTGTTTTGGTTTTTAGCTTGCTAGCCTTTGTCCAATAAGCCTAAGACAAACAATACATATTTACCATTTATTCTATGTGATGATTGCTTCACTCACTTTAGAATAGGTGGAGAGATTACTGATAAAGAGATAACTAATAAAGAGAAAGTGAGAGTCACTGTTTTTGTGCAAAACAAAGGTTTTGTGACAGAAATAACGCCTCTGCTCTTAGAATCTGAAGGGATTTTTCTCCTTAAACCTGATAATTGCTGCACTGGAAATACTCTAAATTAACAGACTCTAATCTTTAAATGGCTATACAATGGCACAATCAGCAGACAAAATAGTGGTAAGATAGAGTTGTTTTGTGCACATGTCATGTTTTTCTGTGATTTCACACCACCTGGAGCCAGACAAGAACAAAATGTGTATATGGGTCCATCTGGATTTTGTATCACTTGTTTACCTATAGAGCGACCTCCATTTGTTTGAGTGCATGCACGTAGCGTGTCCTTACAGTATCACAGTAAATCCAGGTGCTTTGACTCAGTGTGCTCAGGTGCAACAATGGCTACAAACCCACACACACACTCCTGCATCTAATCTCTACTGACAAGCAGCAGTCGCCCCATCACACAACATCCCAATTATAGATGATTGTATGCCGCACAGCATGTGATGGTGTGGATTTATGGTAACTGAGTGTGTATGTATTTAAAATGATGTGTTTGTCATGTCAGGGATTGTTGCACAGTCCTCTGAATTCTCATGACAGGTGACAGTTGCTGGTTAAGCTGCACTTCTCTGTGTAAACCCAATGTGCTGTTGCATTAGGAGATGAAGGTTAGAGCTATGAATTCAGCATTGAGATTTTCTTTTGACATCATACTGTATTACTGTGTAAGCAGATAAAAAAAGTGAATATTTAATTTTTTCCAAAAAAAAGTAGTTGTCCTGATTAACTTTAATATATTATTATGAAAATGTAAACTTAAAACAGTGCTGGTCCTGTTCATCTATTTTTGTAAGTTAGAGGGACACATTCGGTCATGTGCCTACTTCCCTCAACCGAGTTACCACTCGGCAATGATTTTTTAAATACACAATTATGTATTTAAGTGTTAAGGCCTTAACAATAAATTAAAATTTTTTTAATTTTTTAACCTCATTGGTGTTGAATTTGAATTTGGACCATGAAACCCCCAGAAGGAACCTCAGTGTGTTTTGTTGTCCCAGAAACATCAAACCTCACACCTGCTCTTCACATGAATGATCAGCTGCATTACCCTGACACAAATCTTCACACTTACTCCACCTTAAATCTATGCCGTACCCCCAGCATATAAATCTGACCTAACTGGCATCAAACATCCTGCTGAATATTTAAGACACCATACTGTACTAAAAAGTCATTTATTCAATATAAAGTAGATGATGTTTGACTAGTCACTCCTCTGTTACCATTTGATTCGTTATGGCATAACACATACGCTGCTATAAGATCAATGTATTTTTAAGTGTGCGTGTCAACCCAAAAATTCTTCCTGGTTGTTGGTAAATCACTTTATCACCTGTCTGTCTCTTTTATCACTAAAATGTCTCTCTCACACAAACACATACACACAGATGCACTCATGCATACCTATTCTTTCTTGCTCTCTCTGACACACGCAGACGCCCATGTGGTCCCTTGGCGTGCCTTTTTCCTCAGCTGTTTTGTCACCTGTCAGGGCTGACACCAGTAAGGAAGGCCATTAAGGCCCGCTCTACCGTCACTAAGCCATTTTGACGGACACCACATCCCGTCGTTCAACCGCACTCTGCTCACTGCTCCGTGACGAGAACAAACGGCGGCCCCGCCATGCAGATTTGTGACCTTTTGGAGTCAGAGTGGCACTTCCTTAGCGTCACTGTCTCATGATATTCCGCATGGTTGACTCCATGATTAATGGATCATTTAGCACTTGTGGGGGACATGTAGAGTAATAAGAGTAGTAGAATAACTTCGCTTTTAAATTCTTCTGGGGAATTGTTAGTATCAAGCAGGCGAGTTAAGTGAAATGACTCACCTCTTACTTGAAAAGAAAGTATTCATACAAAATGATTGACAGCAAAAACGGTGGCAAATTAGGGTAATTTTTACAGAGCAGTGCGTTGAGTTCTTGGTCAACAAGACAACACTTGGCTGCAGGATAGGATTTCTTTCTGAAAATAGATGCTTATCTGTACATAACATTATAGACTAAACTGTCCAAATGGCTAGCTAGTTTATTCCAGGTATAATAACTAACAACAACACATTAAACACATTAAATCAATGAAATAAACCTATGGGAGGAAGGAAACAGCCAGCAAGACTCACGGCAAACAGAGCCTGTTTAAACCATAGCAGCGTAGTTTAGTAAGTTAGTAAGCAGTTTGGAGAACCAGGGACACATTTGACTGGAATGAGGGAGACATTTGACTTGATGGTACTCGTTATCTCTGGAAAACAGCTGTCTCCATCTCTTGTTCTCTTACTCTACCAGCTGGCTAATACAGCAACAGATCCAAGAGGCAGAAACCTACCAAAGTTAAAGAAATGATTTTGCAACAGAGCTGCAGTACTTTATTAGGTTGTTTTAAAAGTTTAAAGTCACAGAACAGTTGACATGAGATTGATCAATCAATGACTGAATTGGTGACTGCCGCATATTGTTAAGCCAAATGATCACACGGCTGCTTTGGAATCATATCTGATCAGACTTTATGATCCTCCATTCCCCATCTCTCAAGCGAGCTGTCTCAGTTGCTTGTACATTAATGAGGTTACATGCATGTGTGTGTGTGTGTGTGTGGGCAGACAAGAAAGACATCCAAGAGGAAGGGAGAAGAAAGCAAACTTACTATTGGCTGGAAGCCTGTTATACTCTTTTGGTCAACAGTGCGCCCTCTCCCCCTCACTATCACTTTTAAGTAGCCCCTTCGACTACTACTTTCTCTTGCCACCTGGGTTCTGTCCCATCATGTTCTATTGACAGCCCCATATTAAAACAGGTGAGATCCATACATTGCTTCAATCCTTTACATAATCACTTTCAACGTTTTTACCCATGTCGTCGCTCTTCTGCTGTCATGATTAAAAACAGTAGCATAATCATGTTGGACATTTATGAGCAGCAGCATCCTCATCATCACCACAAATACTTCAGTCATTGCCATCATCATCTCAGTCGCTACCATCATCAAATTCACCAGCAGCATCACTGCCATCATCATTGTTATAATCATGCTATAATTATATCATTATGAAATAAATCTGATCATAACCATCTCATCTTCTTTGTTCATCATGTTTCGTGCCCTTTGGAATATGACTCAGAAGGAAAAGCTTTGCATTTGCTTTTCATTTCTTTCTCTGCTTCTTTGTCAACATCCAAGCAGTCTGCGGGACTTAAACATGCTTTTATTGACAGGGGAGGCCTGTCAGAAAACATCATTTGTGTTTTATGTGTCATGTGGAAACTTTCAATCTTCCTCCTATAAAAACCTGTATATTGTGGCCACTTTCTGCATCATAGCGGCAGAGGACACACTGTGTTTCTTTGACAATTTGTGGCAGCTGTAATTGTCATAATTCATGGACACACACACACCCACCCACACACACACACACACACACACACACACACAGTCCACGATCAATCGAATTTATCAACAAATAGACAGAGTGAGGGCTGACATTTACAGCTCTGCAGCTCCCAGTTTTTGTATTTCTGAGTGTGCACAGACAAAAAAACTTTCAATAGTAACGAGTGATTGTAGGGTTTGAGAGTTATGCCTCTCAATGTATCTGTCTAAATATCCACTGGGTAGTCATCTGTGTGTATCAAGATGGATGTCCCCAGCCTCCACAGAACAAGTATTTGGTGATTAACAGCTTGTCAAATCACATACGTAACCAGTTTGTCAGGAAACCACGTCATCCCTCTCCTGACATTTGAATCCTGTTCCTTCTTGCACGTGACTGGTGTGTTCCAATACATTAGTCGAGCTTTATATTGATGTGATGTAGCAGTTATGGAATGTGTGTAATGACATATAGGATCAGCTGGAGAGGACATTGATGGAGTTTGGAAAGCAGAAGCCTGGAGTATACATGTGTGTGTTCTGACATTTTGAGGCCATGGAAGGAATTATGTAGCATTGTGTTAAATAAGTGACAGTACAAACTCAGAACATACTGAATCATTGTAAAACGTTAAGCAATTAAAATGTCCTTTTTTCTTGTGTGAGAGAGAGAGAGAGAGAGAGAAAAAGAGAACCTAATGATTTGGTCTGGTGATTGGTGATAATTAGCTCTGGAATACAGGAATTTTACCCCATCTAGAACCAGAGGATATCTATATCTTTTTGCCTCAAATTAGCCACGGTATTTTCAGTTAACTTTAATGAATACAATTAAATAACATACCTCCCCTGGTCATACTGATGCTGCTGTCCAGAGGAGCCTATATAGATTCGTATGTGTGTGGTGCAAAGGTATCAAATATCAAATGGGAAGAATAGTTTTAAAACTCAGCTGAACCTCCCTTCACATTTTATTTCCAATTTAACATTCTCTGTTGACTTCTGCAGAGTTTTGTATTGGGTGATATCAAATGATTCAGCAAATAATATTTTGCTAAATAATGTACAAGAACTAAAATTTCTCATCATCTGGACCCTTCATCCTATCATCCAGCGCTATGGAGCTGTTTGTTTACGAGTAGTTTATGAGGACACACATGCACGTCAGTGATGCAATACACAGCCCAGCCAATGGTTTCAAACTATTCCACTGATCTACAGGAGGATAAATGAGGCTAAATGGTTTCAACATGTTAAGTTCTGACATTGATAGTCCCCAGAGGACAAATCCTACTGACTTTGGTGATCCCCTGTTTATTCCTCTGGCACCACCTTGAGAAGTTTTTTTTCTCGACAACCATCGGATTATGAATTTTTACACAGGCATTAATGTGCCCCTCAAAAATTGCAGCCTAAACATTTTCATGACATTTCCCTGACTTTTCACCTAGCGCCATCATCAGGTCAAAATTCATCATGAACAAAAGTATTGGACAAAGTATCTATGACCAAATACCTGCAGAACTAATGACATTATTATCAGCTGTACATTGTATTTTGTGCTAATTAGTAAATGTTACTATGCTAACATGCCAAACTAGGTTGGTGAACATGGTAAATATACCCACCAAACATCAGCAAGTTAGCAAACAACCAGCATTGTGAGCATGTTGGCATGCTGCCATTTGTAGCACCTCTAAGCACCTCTAAGTCCCTTTCCTACAGTATAGCCTCACAGAGCTGGTAGCATGGCTGTAGACTCTAAGTCTTGTTAAATATCAAATAATTGCTCTGTCTATAAAAAAAGGATCTTTTCCGAATGTGTAGTAGGCTATGTGTAGCACCAGGAAGTCCACACACAGTTGTGTTTATGTACAGTATATTTTATTCAGTAAATGTCTTTAGAGTGTGGGGTCAGTGTATATCTGTGCATTTCTTGAGTATATGTTCCATGCATGGCCTTCACTACATTTTTGGACACTGTAAGTTACAACAGATTTCATACTTAATTGAGAGTTTTGAGAGAGCCTTTGAAACAGTCTATATATTTTATGTCTTTTTCCAGCTATAAACAGCGTCAGGGAGAGGCATAATATACACACAGCTGAATTGTGAGTCTGTCTGCTTTGTTTAGGCCTCCCCTCTCCATTTATCTCTCTCTTTCTGCCTCTCCACCTGTCTGATCTCTCTCTCTCTCTAATGCCAGCCGTGTGTTCTAAGGACCAGAGCGGGGGCTGACAGACATATGGTGCTATTGTGGTTGTTGATGGTGATGACGCCGCGGTTCCTTTGAGCACCTCCCCTTCATCCTGATTCATTACCTCTGGCCACTCATAAAGCTACCGGACACAAACACACAAGCATAGACAGGGAATTCACAAACATACACATCAAATGAAATGTGCAGATATACAGGCATACCTGCCGGCAAACACGTTGTAAGCCATGTTTACATCCATGTAGGGTAAATCTGAACCAGGTTTACAGAAAATCGGCAGAATAAAATGCCGATTAACACGTGTTTCCAAATTAATCAACCTAGAAAGTTGGTGGTGCTAATTCTCCAGTCAGGTGCCATTAATCTATTGCCACACAGATCTGATGTTTTCATTTGCCACTAATTGTTGTTTCTACCATGAAGGAAGCTTCAGTGGACGTTTGACTTAGCTATGTCTGTTTCCATCGCACTTTGTCGCATTTTGCTTCATCAATGCAATAATTTTTCCACCTCAGCATGAAAACGTTTTGTAAGTATTTCATTTGGAAATGCCCCATACACGCAGGCACACACCAACAGTAAATGCAACACTAATAAATACACACTCATTGATGCAGAAATATTTTAATGAATTTATACACCTCACACCTGCACATCATCTTCTTCACACACACACACAACACACACACACACACCCACTCCATGCAAGATGTGCTGACACATTGAAGGCACTCTGTCCTCTTTCCCCCCAAAGGATTCTGGTAATTAGATTCCTGCAGGCCAAGTCTCTCAATTTCAGTGCATTTAATTGGAAACACACACATACACACACACACACACATACAGACACGGACACACACAGAAGGCTCCACAGGTCCACGCTTGTTGATCACGAGCTGGGACTGTGCTGCTCTAATAATTAATTTCTACGTTGGCCCCCCTCACGCGCCTCATTTACCAATCAATCTCTTCTTTGTTTTATGAATTCTATTAAGTCTGCTCTGCCAGGACTAGACTGAGGGAAGGACGCACGGCGAGAGTCTCATGGATGCATTCTTGTTGCACGACAGAGTTGAGCTGCATATTAAGTGTTCATGGATGGATGGGCCGCATGGAGGTGAGCGTGTTGAAATGTCCGCATGTGGGTGCACACCCTGAGGTATGAGGGCAGACACGTACGGTGAAAATAAAAGATGAGCACATCAAAATCCACATGCTGTTCTCTAAAAACCATGACAGTGATTCATACTGACATCTCAGCCCTGGGCTTTCTTCAGGGTTATAATCTCTGGCGCACCTGGATCCAGAGAGGCATTTTGGTAAAATTATTTAGTAGATCATCCATGTGTGTTCAATTCACAGCATGTGATAGAGGCTGGCATGAAAATGTAGGTTTAAAGCATGTACTCCTACAGCTCATTAAAATGTAGTTTCATCTTTTGGCCTGAAGTTGTCTTCTGCTGCTAGTGCTCAAGTTTGAAAGTTCCAACAGCCATAGTTAAAGAAAAATTCTGATATTTGGGAAAATAGGCGTATGTGTTTCCTTGCTGAGCCTTTTAGATGACAGGACTGAATCCACTTTTATGTCTGTAATGCAAATACAAAGCAGCTGGTTAGCTTACACTAAGACTAGTACTAAGACTGAAAAGTAGCAAAATCATCCTACCAGCACACCTAAAGCTCACCAATTGCCATGTTATATCGCATTTGTTTAGCCTATATAACAACTGAGGTGTACAAATTACAATTAGTCATTTTAAGGGGGTCATGTGCCAGGCAATTTCTTATCTGGGACCAGTTGCCAGGCAACCAGAGGAGAATCCTTCAGTAGAGGATGTTACTCGTCCTGGCCAAGAAATGTAGTCACAAGATAGTTAACTTAAAAAGAAATACAAATTAAACAAGCAAGATAAAAAGTTAATTAGAGAACTTTACAGATGGTGATAGGTGGATTTTGTTACATTTAGACCAGGGCTGGACTGGCATTTTTGATCCAGACTGGCCCCCCACCAGTAAGCGATCCTTGTCATTTACTTAAATATGAGCACTGTACTATTTCCCCATACAACTACAAAGCTGAGTAGTAAGTGTCATAGACAAGTGTACCAGTGTAAGTCAACCAGTGTACTCACTCACTCCTGACTGACTCCCTGGTGACACAATATCCATACTCAAGTAGTCCACAGCTTCTTGTTCCTCCAAGTCTCTCACCTCCACAGCTAACTGAACAGCCTGGCTTGACTAGACAATAATATAGGGAGAGATTATTACAATTAATTGGGTTAATTGTGTGGCCCTGTGATGGACTGGCGACCTGTCCAGGGTGTACCCCGCCTTTCGCCCAATGACAGCTGGGATAGTCTCCAGCCCCCCCGCGACCCTGTACGCGGGATAAGCGGTTGACGATGGATGGTTGGATGGATGGGTCAGAAATTAATGTTAATATAAATTGCAGATGCAGAATTGTTGGAATTCCCTGGCAAAAATGCAAAGTAAGGTGCAAAACACTGTACAGTTTAAACAACATCATACTGGTACACCACATTTAAGCCTATCCACAGATAGTAATAATCCATGCCATTTCACAACAGTGAACAGATACCTGAAAATAACCATGGGAAAACTTTGTTGCCTGTTGCTGGAAATGAAAAGTATTTCCCCCCTAATAAACAAACAGCTATACAATTTGCACAGTACAGCTTTCACTGTTTATCCAACACTAACATTAGCTAGTTAACATTAGCGTTAGTCAGCATTTCAGGGAACTATGCTAGTCTAAGCAATGCCAGATAGCTTATGCTACGCTATTTGGCAGTGACTCACTGAATGAGCACAAGCAGCTGACGTTCTCACTTTATGATAGCATTACAATTGTGTTAAATTATCCTATTATCATGGTCATTAAGTAAGAGATGTGATTGGGACAGCCTAGTGTCATTATAGAAGCAATGGACTGTGGCCATTATGAAAAACAAAGACAAAAAAACAGTATCCCAGATATCCAGTCCAGCGCTGCTTTAGACAGAGCCAGGCTAGCTGTTTCCCACTGTTTGCAGTCTTTATGCTAAACTTAGCATATCCATCTGCTGGGTATTAACTGTATTTCCCAAATTCCGTTAAGCTCTTCTTTAATCATTTTTCAGTAATGTGTAAGGAAAGAATAACATTTAAAAGGGTTTGCTTCCTTTTTAACTTTCGACAGAATAAAGCTGTATAGAACAAGGTCTGTATTATTTGGAGTAACAGGGACATTACATTTGGTAAGTTTGCAAATGGACGATGGGGATAAGGTGGCCAGACATCCCAAAAAATTTGGGACAGTCCCGGATTACAAGCAGTTGTCCCGAATCCCAAATCTTGTCCTGTTGCCCACAAATGGGCACTATTCTGGCTCTCCATTGGCTACAGCCGGTACTGCAGGGTATCATGGACATTGTGTCAACAGCGTTGTTATAGCCACAAAGTAACATGCATGCTCTTTTCTACTTTTCTTATGTAGATGAAGACAGTGGAAGTTGCAGTGGGGATGAAAGGGGAAGCTATGGAGAAACAAAGATCTGACGTTGCGCATTGTGCAGACAGATGTGATAGGCACTGCACTGATTAAATGAATATAATTAAATAAATGTTATGGAACGGATCATGATATACACACTGTTACACAGTCATTGTGTTTTTTCCTAATGACAGCTGACTTCATGAACAAAAATAAAACATTTTAGCACTGACTTTTACTGTTCGTTGACAATGAATGTCATGTACTGCAGGCCATACCCACTCGCAACTCCCCTTTCCCGAATTTCCTCTATTCGCATCTGGTCACCCTAGATAGGGATATGTCCCTACCAATATGTCTGTGAAGATTTATCCACGTCATAGTTATCCAAAGAGGAATCAAGGACAACTGGACTTGGGTGAAGATTCTTGAAGACGTTTTGCCTTCAGTCTTCCATGTCCAGTTGCTTTTGCTTTTAACCCATCTTGGGTCCCTACCAATATTTTTGGAGCACAGATCTGTCCGTCCCAATAGTTCAGCAAACTCGTTCGCTTATTATTATGTTTTGAGTTGTGTCATATTAGATAATTCTAATGTGCCCTCCCAGTGGCTATGTCAAATAATTGGCTTACATGTGGTGGGTTGCTGTGTCCCTACCAATGTTGAGACCAAACCTACGCTCTTGATGGCAGGAAACCATTAAGTTTAATTCAGAAAATACATATGGGTTTTTGGGGGGTGAAGTTACTCTATAAGGTCATCAGGAACAATGAGTATAGCATAACATGTGATATCTTGAGGAAAAGAGAGAGAGAGAGAGAGGGAGAGAGAAAGCAAACTCCTGCTGACACCTTGCTTGGCGGCAGCATCTGTAGAGTGTATATTCCACTGGGACAATGACCAGAGACCATCTGTCACTCTCTTTCACACACACACACACACACACACACGCGCGCACAACACACACACACACACGCGCACACACACACAAGAAAGGCCAGGACCACCTACAAAAATATAGATAGATAGATAGATAGATAGATAGATAGATAGATAGATAGATAGATAGATAGATAGATAGATAGATAGATAGATAGATAGATAGATGAGTACATTGAGAGAAGTTCCTCTGTAAGTGCCACATACTGGGTTCCAATGAAGTGCCCCAATAATGGAGATGGCATCACGTTGTAACATTTCTAATTTATCTTTATTATTAAGAACTGGAGCAAGCAATTAAGGAAGACAGTTTAATATGTTGATGATGCAGACACAAGCAGTGAACTAGACCATGAAAGCTCTCTATTTTTGACGACACTTCTCATCCCTTGAGAGGCAGCTAGCATCCTGGGGCACTCTCACTGCTGCCTACACACACACACTCACACGTAGTTGTGTATCCAGCGGTGGGAGGCTATACATGGGAGTTTGAGGACATTCAAATGCATTTGGGATATGTCTGTATGTGAAGGTGCTTCAGGAACACGTGCAGATACCGTGAGTGCAATGTATCTGTCTCTTTCAATCCCCTTCAGTCCTCTGGAATTCTACCATTTGCCAGACACTTCCTTTTGTGTTTGGACACGAGCCACCTGAACTGTGTGGACTGTGGGTGATGGGAGCCAGCATTTTTTTTTCTTTTTAATTTTTTTTTTACAAAGTGGGATTCTAGAAACAGATAGAGAAGCAGTCAATATGTTGTTTTATCACAAGTTTATCAAAATAGCTTGTGCTTGATTTGAGACAGAATTATACAAAATGTAACGTGCAGGATGAGAATATATCTCATACACACTTGCAAGCCCTGGCTCGAAGAGGAATACACACACAGTCACACACACATACATATAGATACAGACATACAGAGAAACATGAACACGTGTGTGGGTGCATAAGGGGATGAAGAGGGTGTAATGTGTTTCGACATGGGCCGTACTCTTACAAAGACAAAGGTCATTGTCTAGTGAGGTGAGACATCGCATCAAGCTTGTGTTTTTTTGTACAGTACAAAACTCTGATAGGTAACTGAATGCCAACAGGCACAAAAAGTCCTGTTACTTATTATTTCGACATCTTATTTTAGCCTGATGCTTGCCCTGCATGTGTGTGTGATTGCATCTGGAGACCTACGGAGTAATGAGATGGAGCAGAAAAGCATTAGTATTTTTAGCCCTGTTAGCTTCACAGAAAACGGGGTGTTTTGTGAATGGCAAGTTCTCTGCCTTTTAGTCTGTGCCGCTTGTTAGGGAGAACTGCAGGGGAGGTGTGTGGGGGGGGAGGAATGACAGGAAGAGAGCAGAAAACTTCAGAAGGAGAGGAAAAAGATGAGAGAAGAGGAAGAGAGTGAAGATCCTGTAACACGCACACACACACACACACATACACACAAACAAGTTGAGAAAAGGGGGAATGGGGTGAGGTGAAAATGAGTCAAAGTCGAAGTGCATTGTTGCTTCGAAGCAGAGGCCTTACCTGATTGTTCTAGCACTGCTGCAAAACCAGATGTTAATATTGTGCATTTAGATTGTCGTTTAGAGTTATACTTCAGCTATTCTCTATCTTATATAAAGTAATTATTCCTAAGATTCTGGATTACAATCGGGCCACTTCCAACAATATCACCCCAGCTCCATGTTCCACCAGATTACTTGACTAGGCAAGACACATGACAAACGTTGTGGACACTAAAAGTGGACCTTCCGGGGACACTGAGAATGACTGGCTGATATCAACGGACAAGCCGGAATTGTCTGGTTTTCTACAAACAAAAAACTTCCACCATCAGAATACATCTAAATTTCACTGAGATATAATCATATACAGATTTTAGAGTACTGTGCCCAGAAATGCTCCACTCTTGGACCACACAGACTGGGAAGTCTGTTTCAGAGGAAACCCTAAACCGAAACAGAAGCAAGTTGTTAACACAGCACTGACCTTTTAAGGTGATATGGCAAACTTCTTAGCAAACATTTGAGAGCAGCAATAAGGCTCTGTAAAGCTGAGAGGAACTGCAGATGCAATGATAAAATGATGGTGTTGTCATCACAAGTGACTTTCACATTACAGAAAGTAGTTTGTTTCATTGTTGTTGTAGAACTATTGATTAAAAAGACCTATACAAAATATTATTTTAAAAGCTCTTAAAATTATTTTGCAACTCATTTACTCTCTGCTCTTCTGTTTGAATCACATTAACGTTAGCTTAGGTAAGTGATTTCGATGCATGCTTCACAGTGTGCACCTGCATTTGTGTGAGTCACCCAGTCAGTCAGTCAGTCTGTATTTGTTGTGCTGACATTCACACTGCTCAGAAATTCCACAAGAAAAATGTGGGAAAATATCTTGAGCATGAAATAGTTACTATTTTTGAGAGGGTGACTGATACTTCATCGGGTAAAGTAAGGAGACAGTAGAAAATAACAGGCTAAAAAGAGGTCTGAAAGAGTGACAGAGGCAACAGGAAAGTGTGTCACATGGCACTGCAGCAGGTAAGGCGCAGTAGGCTATAACTTTAACTAGAGGCTACTGAGACTGGTGAGAAAGAGAAGCATACAGAGAAAGAGAAAAGTGATATCAATTGAATCATTACCTCGCTTCTGAATAAGCAGTCGCTGGCAACATTATTGATGTCATCAGTCTGCTGCCTTATTAAAAGCAAACCTACCAAGGTGCAAAAAGCTATCACGCTGAGAGTGGCACGTAAAAGACAAAGGAGAAAGAAAAAGATGGGATACATCGTGAGAAAGAGAGGAAGATGTCAGATATGACAGACGGATTGAGAGGTTGCGATGCAGAGGGGGAGCGAAATGAGAGATGTATTGAAATGAGGGGAGACCTTTGAAGATCAGCAGGTGAATCATTCCTTTGATAATTGCGTCGGCTTTCCATAGTGGAGCTCAACATTGGTGTTTGTGTGTTTATACACTGTGTACTTGCGCGTGCGCTGCTTCTTCGTCTTCTTCGTCTTCTTCGTCTTCTTCACACTTCACAGTCTGGGGCACATTGAAACCATGTGTTCAAGGCTGAAAGTCTTCTTCCAAATCAAAGACTCTTAAATAAATAACTGATCTAAATGAATAACTGAGTGCTTGCTGTTGGTGGGAATTGTTGGGCTTCTGTAAATAACTTCAGAGTATGGTCTAGACCTGCTCTTTGTGAAAAGCGCTGTGAGATAACTGTTGTTGTGATTTGGCACTATATAAATAAAATTGAATTGAATTGAATTGAATCACACATGTACAACCTGAACTTCTGCTATCACAACGAAATTAAGTGTTTTCATGGAATAGTAATGTGAAATTTCAACCACGCTGTTAGATTTAACACTATCATTTTTTATGCAAACACAGAAAAGACATGCTTACTGTGTCGTGTACATGATTGCAGTGTGTCATCATATGTCAGCCTTTCTTTCTATGTGTTGCTGCCATTATGGTGTTTCATATGTCAAAGAGCAGCGTGACATTTTATATAGGGGCCTAATGTGTGCCTTTGGGAAACTTCAAAGGGTATTTCATCTGTGGTCTTTGTAGATGATTTGACGCAGTCACCCTGGATTATGTGTGTGTGAGCATTTTGAGAATTTCTTTGACGTGCATTCACTTGAATCCCGTGTGTGCTTGTGTTCATATATGGGTGACTATTTGGTCAAATCTACTTTGAAGTGGGGGCTCTTTGAGTGGTCCAACACCTACATTAATCCATCAGCTGAGCAGAAGACACACTCATCACTCGCAGCATGTGTCGGCTAATAGTTGACAGGAGTCGATAGCTTGGGGTTCGAAATCCAGGCTGCTGTCCAACGTATCGACATGTCAGCACTGCAGAAACTTCAGCATGAATAGATTTTAAAATATGGAGTCTTTTCAAATATAATACCAACATTTAAGTACATATAATGTGTCACAGAATGGCTCTCACCATACCACATGTACAGTGTGTGTACTTAGTCCACTTAGCTACCGTGGGCTCTTTGACAAATAGGCTCCATGATGAATTTGGTCTCCTGGAAGATTTCAATATTATGTAAAATTAAACTGCATACATTTCATTTGACATTTATATAAGGTCATTTCTCAACAGTTTTCTCTGCCAAGTCTGGGGTAATTGAATTTTGAATGCTGTTTTGCCTACAGCCATCCATGGATTACTTACAGGCCATGCAGAGCATGTGCCCACGTGCCCACGTGCCCTAGACTTCCATGGCCTCTGAGTGCTTGGTGAGACAATATGCAGATGATTAATAATGAATGACACATGTGTTTATGGTAATGTGGTTGCAACGCTGAGAGCTCTGAATATTTCTTTACTTTATCAGCCCGTGTTCTCAATATTGATATTTCTGTTGATCTTGTCTAGCCAGACGCACATTTCTGCACACTGTTAAAGCTGTATAGTTTTTACTGTTGGCATAACTTATGTGACTGTTTATTTTAGTAGGGACTGATACAACTTGCATAGATAAACTGAAAACAGCAATTCAATGTCTGTATCATGTTTTTATCATTGCTAATTCAAATAACCAAACCCAGTGCCGAACAGTGGTTATTTGATCCCCCACTGCCTTGAGGAATAAAACTCACCAGTCATTAGAACACCTTATAAAACATTTATTCGGCTACCTGAATGCCGTGAGTCTACATTTTTTCACTATTAGTCTTAACTACATGTTTTAAAGCCTGTAAATGTGTAGTTCACATTATGACTTCTATATTAATGTGCTTTCTTACAGTTAAATGATGCAGTCTCATATACAGTAATACAGTAATACAATGTATGTTTTTCTGTACCTTAATTCTTAACAATCAAGAATATCAAGTGCTGTCTTTTCTCGTTATTAACTCTGATCAGCACCTCCATATGTGTTTTGTATGGTGTTTGTGTGTATATGTGTATGTGTGCCCAGACTCTTGACTAGTTCCCCTTCTTGAAGCTGAAGTACGGCTAATCACTTCACTGCTTCCCAGTGGACAGGCCTAATGCATTTAACCACTCCTGAGGGGGGGGCTGATGTCTGACGGCCTCTTTGCCTGCTGTCACAATATCTGTGCCTTTCTTTCCACCATTTCTATCTTTCAATGATTCTCCTGTATTTTTTCTTTCCTTCTGTCTGTCTTTCTATGAACTCGCCTTTCTAGTTGACTGTCTTCTTTTATTTGTTCCTGTCACTCAGTCTGCCTCTCTCTGTTCCCTGCTTCCTCTGACACTTTAAATCAAAATCATCCATGTGGAAAAATCTGATAATCTTAGCGGAAAAAAAAGAAACAAGGGACTTTAAGGGATACATATGATATGAGGAAAAATCAACAGCAACATGACAACTGGGTTAAAACTCAGTGCAGCTAAGGTGGAGTAGGTGAACAGTTGTAGGTTCCTAGGAATCAACATCACAGAGAACCTGACGTAGCCATCTCACATCTCCACTCTGGTGATGAAAGCTCAGAAGTGGCAATATTTTCTAAGGAAACTTATGAAGCTAAAAGTTCTTGTTCGCTTTTACACAGTGCTTGAAGTGGGCCGGTACACATTATCGACATTTTACTCTTTGGCGTACCGCGATATTTTCTTGCATACCGGCACTTCTCCCAAGCTGCCGGCACTCTCCTTTGCCCTCTCCATATAAGGTTCTCACCTGTTCCCGTTCTCACCTGCCCGCTAAACTCTGTTGGCAGAGAGAGACAAGGGAGAAGAGAAGCTCGTGTGTTGAATGTAGCTCTCAATGTCACTTGTTGTGAACCGACCAATCACAGCCTGGATGGGGCGGGACATTTAAAAGTGTTGACAGATCGGTGTCATTTACACTGTTGACGCATGGGTCAGAATCAGAATGTCTCCATCACTTTACAAAGCTTATGTTAAAAAAATTCTGAAAAACAGCTTGCAACTAGAAATTAGAAATTACAAACTAGTACCAGCACCTATATTTTTCCTCTTCAAGCATTGCTTTTATAGAGGAGCAATACAAAGCATCCTGACTGGAAACATCACAAACTGACATAGGAGGTGCAACTCTGCAGCAGATGATTAAAACTGCTCAGAAGATCAATTGTACCCATCTACCAAGCATCAGTGATATCGGTGAGGTGAGGAGCCTGCGCAGAGCCTAAAGGATACTAAAATTCACTACCCCACCAGACACAGCCTGTTCACCCTGCTGCAAGTCTGCCTGGCAAGAGATACAGAAGAATCCACTGTCATACCAGCCGACTTCAGAGCAGCTTCTTCCCTAAGCTTGTGAACTCTTAGATTCATCCTCCATACTCACCCATGTAAAATAGCTTTATTTCCATGGCTTCTTATTCATTTACCGATCTACTGTATAATTTTTGTATATAACATTAGCTTTTTGTCAGTTGCATAAAGTGAACTAGAACTTAATTGTTACACAAGCTTGTGTTGTAAATTGATTAATAAATCCAGCTTCTCTGGGGTGGTGGTGGTGCAATGGATAAGACGCCTACATTTGGTGTGAGAGACCCGGGTTCAATCCCCCACCATTGTGTCCCTGAGCAAGACACTTAACCCCTCGCTGCTCCAGAGGCGTGCAACCTCTGACATGTATAGCAATTGTAAGTCGCTTTGGATAAAAGCGTCAGCTAAATGAATAAATGTAAATGTAATGTAATGTCTCCTGCACAGTGCTGTCTTTGGTCAATTGGACCACAATGAGCTGGAACAATTGTGTGGGCCCAAAATGTTCAGCTCATTGACACTGCAGAAACACAGTGTTTCTGACTTTGAGTCCATCTATTTGAATATCCACAGCAGCCTTTCTGTTACCGAAGTTATGTAATGCGCACGCACAGCAAGTGGGACAAGGATGATTCATCTAAATGAGCACCTGAGCATGAAGCAGCATCACTTACATCAAGGCTTGTGGCTTAGTAAATGTTGGATGGCATTATAAGTACTTAAGAGAGAACAGGTGGAATTCACACGACACATAATAATGATGCCATAAATCGCACTAAAGACCTAAAATGTGGATTTCTGCTGTGCATTTTCATGTGTTTTGCAATTAACTCTAAATTAACAATGGAGTGGTCCTGAAGAACTGAGGAATGCAACGTATTGGACCATTATTTTAGTCCCCAAGTTGTTTTTACTCATGGCTCCATGCTGAAAGACTGGTAAGCGAACAAAATTGATTAATTCTGTATCTGCTGCACCATTTTGCAGTATGAGAAAATGTGATTCACTGCTTTGAGCAAAAAATCAAAGAGTAAATTTTTATTTTTTTTATTATTCTTCTTGAGAATAATTTTATTCTTTTTATTTTTCTTGAGTGAATCCTCTTTTATTTCACTACTCATTTTATACGTTAATGCCTCTTTTCGTTGGACTCAACTCAATCAAAGCCAAAACAATTCAGCAAGATTCATAATGTTATGCTGCCTAACTGAGACATACATAACGTGTTTGAATTATCAGCCTGCAAATAAGGATAAAACTGAGCTAAGAATGGGCAGCGTGATGACTCGCTGCTCACAGAGCAAGAGTCAGTGACATAAACCTTCTCGAGTAGGCCTATCTCAATAACTCTTTTTGAAGCCTCAAGCATCACTTCCTGGTCCTTCACACTGTGCACCATCCATCCTTTTCTGGAGCTTTCACAATCTCCTGTCTCTTATATCTAGAGTTATCTTCCGCGCCATGATATGGCACACTGCTTTCGATCCTTCTCTCTCATGAGACCCACGGGATACCTCATCTCCATCTCTCCTCAGCTTCTCTCTGCTTCTCTCATTCTCCTCCACCGCAGTTTGACCTTCAGTCTCCTCCTGGAAGGCTACGACTTCCTGCTACCTACCTCTGCAAGTGGCCAAAAGCGAAAACAACCCTGTGGATTTACTAGGATTGGCATTTTAGCTGATTTATCTTCTTTAGCTAATTAGCGAGGCAATCAAAACTTCTGTCTGCGGGAAGAGATGGAGCTGTTTTGTGCCGCATTATCAAAGCTGTGTGGCGAGGTAGAGCGATCCTGAACAGAAGGCTAATTATATATTTAGGTATAGGCAAACACCTGCATGGGCAGCAGGTTGACAGCGTGCGACATGATACCATCCCTTCATCTAGAGGCACTCAAAGCATTTAAATTATTAAAGTGTGAGTGAAGAGGAGTCACATCACAATAAATGGAAAACTTGGTGTTTTATTATAATTTATTACTAAATTAAAACTTGCACAGCCTGTTATCCTCAAGTCTTATGAAACTAAATCCCTATTAGCTTTTCATCCTGCTATGTTAGCTAACGTGCTACACAGTGTTTGTTAGAATTTGGTTAGAAATCTCAAATGAATTTAGTCATCGTAATGTGTTCTTGCAGCAGTCTTGCAGAGCTGGATGAACACACAATTAGGTTTATCATAGTGACGACAGTCTGGCTTTTTGATAACTGTCTTGGGTAAAATTAAGTGAAGCTTATAAAGAAGCACTTGTGAGTCATCAGAGAAATCATTCGTAACAAGACATCACTGAGTGTAAAGATTATTACTTTATAAATCAACTATTATTAAAGGTATTAATAGTGATCGATTGGACAATATTGTAGTAATGATCACAAAAAGGAATGAAGGTACACACATACTGAGACCTGATTCCAGGAAACGTATTATTCTCTCTGTCTTCTTAATTGAAAAGCAGCATTTGGCAGCAAAAGATAAGATAAATAAGACCTTTAATGAGAGAAGAAGGCAGTAGAGAGAGAAAGAGAGAGATGTGTAAAAATGAGGTGAGAGGCAGCTACTGCAAAGACATATAGGCTACAGTATGAGAGATGGAGGAGGAGGGAAGAAATGTAAATCATTTAGTGCATGTAAATAAAGTGTGTATTTAAATGTGGGGTGGGGATTTGGGGGCAGGTGGAAGCATTAAAGTCAATTTGTTGCTGACAGGACTACCCAACTCTTCCATCCCACCTGCGCACCACATTAACACCAATGTGACCTCACCACCAAGGTAGACAACCACATCACGTCGACTCAAATTAAAAACCGACCAAGCAAAACCTGAATCTTTACCCAGTGGCAAAGGAAACATTTAGGTGGAAGACAGATTTTAGTATTTTACCAAATGTACAAATGGATTAGGTTCCTCTTGAGTAAACATAGTGATGTAATGAATCTCTGTCAGTAAAGCATTTTTTTGATCATTAGGTCAAATCTTTCTAAATGTGAAACTATGATTTGAATACGTTTGTCATTTTATACCTTTTGCTTTCACGGCTTGCAATTAGATTAGTAGATTGGTGGAGGGACATTGTTGTTGCTTGGATAATAAAAGAATCCTTTAGATGTGTGCAGCAGAGAAGGAGAAACAGTGGAGCGAGGGAGACAATTAAATATTTTACGATAACATGAAAAAATTGGCTTTCCCGCCCTAGCTGCAATCCCCTCAGCAGAACTCTAAACACTTTGCTTTTACTACACCACACATACCTATCTACACAAACTCACACAAACACAAACAGACACACGCACTTTTCGATATCCTCACTCCCACACAGCAATATGTGCACATGCAGTAATTTGCATTTTCACATGCATCCAAACACATAGTGCTGATGCAGTATATATGCACTACTTAGAACTTTCTGCTTTCTCAACACAACATTTTAAGTGTGTGTGTGTGTGTGTGTGTGTGTAGCATTATCTAACTTTACATGTTGGCTGAGCAGATTTTTTGTCAGTGCTTTGTGTGATATGCAACAAAGGTTGAGGTCAAGGGCAACTGGACTTGGTAGAAGAAACTAGAAGACGTTTCGTCCCTCATCCAAGAGACTTCTTCAGTTCTGTTTCAGTTCATGTTTGTGTGATATGATTCTCAAATGAGATATTGTTCATGCTAAACTTGTAGGTTTTTTTTATTGTTGTCAAATGACTTTGTAGAGGAGGGCGAGAGCAGTCAACCGACCCAGATTCGAACCATCAATGTTGCATGTTTGGTATCCTGTAGACCCAGGTTTGAATCCGGGTAAAGTGACTGTTTTCACCCTTCGCTAAAGACTTCACCAATTGGTTGTTGCTTATTATAAATAAGTTTCTATGGACCATTGAGAGAGAATGTGCTGTGAACAGCCATGCTGAACATGTTGATATAAAATATGAGTACACTGTCCAAATTATGCAAACAATTGAATATGTCAGATTTTAAAATGTTTTGCTTGTGTCAATGCCAGGAAATTTTTAGATAAAGGAGGCATAACTGAATGTGTTGATAAATGTAATATATTTATTGAAAATTGATAATTGTGGGAGTGAAAGCATGTTAAAATATATATTTTCTTCTCTAGAAGATCATGATGCAGATTTAACAAAATAAAGGTTGGAGGTGTGGAAATTATATTAGGATGAAGGTGTAGAGTTGAAAAATCATTTTTTTAAGGATTTTGCAAAAACTATACAATGGATCTGTGCCAAAATTCATAGAACTCTTGTCTTCACTGAGCTGCACTTTTTCACCATTCACACATTATGTGGCAAAACAACTATTGCAGCTGCACAGTGTACAGAAAAGCTTGGAGAGGGAAGAATAATAGTGATAGTATGCATTGGTTTGTTGGCGCATGGAATGCTAACAAAACCAGATTCTGCTATGTTTTTAATAGATAAGATCAATAGATGGCACAAAATCTTGATAGGTTAATGCGGGCAACCAGGTCCTTAAATGCATGTTGAGGCAGCCATGAAGCCCCAAAAGGCAGGACTGCTGTTTGGAGAGAGTTATGCAGCGAAATGTGATAGATGCAATTAAAAATTTACAAATTCCTTTTCAAATGAATGCACTTCTTAGTTTAATGGCCCTTTTTGCCGTGTCCAAAATAAAGTTCAGGCTTTCGCTGGTGTGTTCATGAGGCACTGTAGTGTTCTGTTTGTCGTGCATTCAAGGTATCACCATGTGCATCATGCTGACAATGTGTGTGTCACATCAATTTCTCTCTGCTCCCTCCCCCTGCTAAAGTAGCTGACAACATGTACAGAAACTGAAGCTTATTTTGGCTGCTCCGCTGTCAGCTGCTCTGACTTTCTCATCCCTCCACTTTTTCTTGCTACCGCTCTCAATCATGCTCCATCCATCCTCCCCCTGCAGAGCATTCGGGTCAAAGGCCATCACCACATGGCTGTTTCTGCAGTGCCCCATTATTCCTTTTCTTGTCAAACTGCTTGCAAACCACTCACCAACTCTTTGTGTGTGTGTCTAATGGCCTTCAGAAAAATGAGGGTCTGTAATGTTTAGTTTGCTGGGTGTTTATGTGTTGTTGCTTTGCCTTGATGTAGACACCAACAGGATTGCACACAATAGTCCTTGGACAGTTGGAGTCGTAATAACGAAACTTAAGGTCCAGATTGCAGATGTGTCTAGATGAATTGTCTTCAGCTGGTGTGTTTGTTTGACCAACACCAGGATGACTTCTTCACACAAGTACATGGCTCCGTTAATCTCCCTGCACATGTAACAAATGCATTTGCAATGGCAATGTGAAATGGGGTTTTCAATGTATGAAATGAAACAGGGTACTTTTTGTGTCTCACAATTTCATGATTTTGGATTTACAAGGTGGGCCATTACATGACACTAACAAAATATGACATGTCATTGGACGAACTGCCACAGTAGCACATTTTATATTCTGACAGGTTAGGTTTAAGACATTGTCTCTTTTGGAAAATTACACAAGCATAAATGTGAACTCACACACATAGGCGCGCACACACACACACACACACACACACAAAACACATGCTGGGACCTTCTTATCTTTCCCTTGTTTTTATTCTGAGAGGAGGCCAGCACTTGACACTTCATGGCCATTTTATGCTCAACTCAGTTCGGCTCTCTTCTCGATTCTTCCCTCTCTCGTCCACTCACTGGAGAGCCTCCACTCAAAATGCAAAGAATTGGGCGAACAAGAAGGTTAGGGCATTTAAATGTGTGTGTGTGTGTCTCTCTTTCTTTCTCTCTCTCTTTCTCCCCATTCTGTCCATTTTTTTCTCCACCTGATACCCTATCTGTTTCATTTTTCTCTCTTGCTTATCCCTTCTTTATATTCATCGTTCTACAGATCCCATTCTGCTTTTCCTCTCCTCTCCTCTCCTCCCAACTCCTCATCGACACCATCGTCGGCGTCTCCTCCAGCTTCCTCCATTCATTCATTCTTTCCATTTCCTCTCCTACTCCTCTCCCTTGACATGTGAGTATGCACTCAAGTAGCATCACAATCCTTTATCTTTACGAGTGGCCTTCTCTTTGTGTGTGTGTGTGTGTGTGTGTGTGTGTGTGTGTGTGTGTGTGTGTGTGTGTGTGTGTGTGTGTGTGTGTGTGTGTGTGGATGGGGGTGCGGGCGAGCCGCAAATGCTCCAAGAGCCATATTCAAATCTCATTTCACACTGCTAAGGGTGAAAAGACCTGACACAGCACTCTGTGAGAAAAAAGGGAGGAGAGGAAGAGAAAGAGAAGGCAAGAATGAGAGGGGTAGTGAAAGGAGGAATGTGAGAGACGGGGAAGGAAATGATGGTAAGGACAGCGCTAAAAGTGGAGGAGGAGAGCGAGGGACACGACGTGGGAGAGGAAGAGAATAATGGCTGTTGGCATTAAGCTACCTACAGTATGGCAAAGGGAGCAAAAAAAGAGAGCGTGAGGCAGGGAGCAAGGAATGAACAGCACAGAGCCAATTCTAAAACAGGAAGAAGAGGAGGATGGAGAAAGGAGAGAGGACAAATAGAGGGTTGAGAGCAGAAAATCTTCATAGTAAGTAAGTTAACTTTACTTGTATGGCACTTTTCACTGACAGAAGTCACAATGAGCTTCATTAAAACTTAAAAAATACAAGGAAGAAATCACAGAGGATGAAGACACCACTAGAGCCACATGAAGAAAAGTACAAAATCAAAACATAGTTCATAATAAAAATACATGATAAATACAATGTATGCAATAAAATACACAGCAAATAGACAGTACATAGTAAAAATAGACTAGCAGGAAAGGAAGACATTTTGATTAAAAAAACAGCATATTTCTGTTGCAATCTCTTTTCTATTTCCAAACTCACATCTCTCCACCTTACTCCCTCCTCTTTTCTCCAGGTAGAGAGCTCTGTCCCCCTCCTCTCCTACAACCCGCCTCCTTCCCTCATGCACAATGTGCATGTTTATGCAAATGAAGTAATTAGGGAGCTGCTTGGCTTCCTTCGAGCTCTAAGGTTTGAGAAGAGGTGTGAAGAAGAGAAAAGAGAAGAGAAGTGGACGGATGAGGATTCTGGCTTTGGTGTTTTTCTGAAAAGAAGCGTGTGAGCGTGATATTTGTGCACGTCAGCATTACACATCCATAGATTATCACACATTCCTTTTAAAGTACTGTGTGTGTGTGTGTGTGTGTGTGTGTGTGTGTGTGAGAGAGAGAGAAAGTGCAGTTTAATATGCTATATTTCTATCACTGATAGTTCCTCTCTTTTTTCATGAGACGCAGTCACTGACCTGCCCTGAAACACTTCAGCTCCCTCAGTTTTTCTTTTTTGCTTTTATCCTGCCTTGTCTGTCTGTTTTCCTCCTCCTCCTTCTCCTCCTCAACTCTCTCATATCCTCTCCTGCATTCTTTCTGTCTCCCTTGCTTACGGCCGTTTTTTTGCTACATTGTCTTTCTCTGTTTCTGTCTCTTCTGTCTTCCTCGCCTCAGTCGTTTTCCACCCAGCCCTCCAAACTTATTTTCTACTTCTTTCATCCACATTCAGCCCTGTGAGTTTAGCTCATGGCTCCTGACCTCCCACAATCCTGATTCAATCTATTTTTCCCCACGTCTGTCTCCAGCACTCTTCTCCATAGTATAATATGTTGTCTGATGTCTATGATGGCCTTTCATATCTCCAACCATATAATGTTACTTTCTGGGGTTTTTTCGCTCTGTCTCCTTCTCTTCTCACGCTTCAGATTGAACTGGAGATATCGCTAATCAGACATGATGTGTAGAGAGCAATCACACAAATACACAATCTCACACGTGCAAGCATTGACATATAGTGTAAATTTGTTAGAGCAGGACACATGCAAATAAACTGCACATGCATACACATGGACATGCACTCACATGTGTGCGCTGTCAAGGTAGCTCTCATTTGTCAGGCTTGCCTCCTTAGGCATGATATCAAGGCTTTGTCTGTGCTCTCGCTCTCTCTGTCTCTCTTCTCACGGCGCTCTCCTTGTCTCGTGCTCTCTCTCACAAAGATACAAAGTTCTACACAAACACACGCCTGCACACACCCACGTCACCTCGCACCCATTTCTCCCCGAGTTTTCCAACTTAGGATGGCAGTTTCCTGTCAGGGCATGAAAGCAACGGGAAAGAGATTTCTAAAAGGAGAGGAAGAGACGGAGAAGAGACAGGGGGAGAAGAGATAAGGAGTGCTGACAGATGTTCAACTCAACGCTTTTTGGCCCGCAGAGGAGAAAAAGAGGAATGGATCTGTCGTTGCTTCTCCTCCTCTATCACCTCCTCTCCGTCCCTTCTAGTTTCCCCCCCTGTAAAGCCCACGTTGAACAGAATTGACTTCATTTATTTGATCATAAGGCAATGAAGCTTTTAGGTACATTTCAACAGAATCCAACAAATACGAGCAGAAAGAACAGAATTGATTTGCGGCCCCACACAGAGAGCGATCATGCGAAACAACTAGGTGGTTTAAGTAAGCAAGGTAAGCTGAAGGCTTCACACTTACACTGACGCTCCATCCGTTTTAGTTTAAAAACAGAGAATTAAAATGAAAATGATCTCCATCCACACCAGTATTTTACTTTGCTACGTCGTTGCAAAGTAAAATGGCGACATGCACTTTACAAGTGTAGCCAGATAAGTGTGTTTTGCACAGTACAGACTATTTTAATAACAATACCAAGTCAAAAACTCTGTCAGTAGCATGACATATTTCTGCTTTGTATGACTTACGAGACCCAATCACAGAGCCGAGCGTGAGCGTCTGCGTCATCGTTTCTAAAGTCCTTCGTTTTTGACCGTCTCCACTAAAACGCCCTCCTTAGTTTCAAAATGAAGCATTTTCAAACTTCTCCATTTCACTGTCTTTGTGGTCTGGACGGAAGGTGCAAACGTATCAAAAGGTCTCCATTTTAAAACAAAAACGCAGTAGTGTGGATGGGGCCTAAATCACAAAGCCCCTCAAATACAGTCACACAGCCTCTCTCGCGTTTTAAATTAGGAAGATAATAGTGCTTCTAGCCAATTAAGGAACACCTGTGACAATAATAGCACCCACTGTCCTCATTATTGTTACTTACTAGCTGTGTGTGTGTGTGTGTGTGTGTGTGTGTGTGTGTGTAGGTGTGTGTGTGTGTGTGTGTGTGTGTGTAGGTGTGCGTGTGTGTGTGTGTGTGTGTGAAGCAGAGGAGAGGGGTGTAGAGGACGTTGTAGGAAAAGATCAAAATCTGATGGAAGGCAGGATCTCAAACACACACACACACACACACACACACAGACTTTCATCCCACACACATGCACTCAGACAAGCTGCCAACATATTATACGTACACCTGCAGCCGTGCAGCAGTTGGTCCCTAATGTGAATTGATCATCCTCAGTCCCTCTGCCACTGTCAGAGTGCAGTCAGCAAAGAGCAGGCAACTGCTTGATCTGGTTTGGGGCCAAAAACACACACTCCCCATATACACACACTCACCAAAGCCAACAGGCTGCAGTAGATGCACTCGCATGTCAGCCTATAAGATTGACCGTTTATTTTATCTGGCACGCCTCCAAGCATGAGCTGTCTCTGCCTCACACACAGGCAGCCTCGGGGAAATATATGTCATTTATCAGGGTGAAGGAATGACAGCAAGAGCTCTAATAGTAAATCATTGGCAGTATTATTGGACCTCCCCTCCCTCGCCAATATGGATTTGTGTTGGGAGAAGCCTGTTATAAATCAGTCAATAATACACAGGAGTGTGCCCCCCCCCCCACTCCCCACATCACTTACACAGACACATGTACACACACTCACACACACACCATCGCATCAGAGATGATAATAAATGTGCTGATAACCAGCCTGTGACAGGCGTTGAGTTTTTCTTGTGTGGATCACCCGCGGTGTCAATTCTGCTTCCTGTCCTACGCAGTCCCCTACCCTTACATTATGAATCATGTTTAACCAAATATACAGACAGAAAAACTAAAAGTGTACTATATCTGTTGTTAGGTTTATCAGAATGTTCTGAAATGTGGACCTGAGACACCAAATTAAGAGAGGTGTGCGGTTGATGATATTGAATCCAAACCAGAAAGCAAAAACAATTAAGAGTTTATGTGTCCTCTGGCAGCTTTTTTTTGTAAACATGGACTGACTTGGAAAGAAACAGACAAATCTCAAAACACAGCTGTGTTATTGATACAGCTAATGATACCAGAGCTGGCATGAGTGGATTAAAAGAAGTGAGCTGATAATCATTAACATCCAGTAAAGCTGCTGCAGTCTACAAGAACACTACATGGCTACATTTTGTCTACCCACTGTCAAATGGAGAATGCTGAGTCAAAATTCAAAACGCCCAGTGAGGTTAATGAATGTACTTTTCTCCCCAAATTGAACTAAAGACAAACTTTGAAATAAATTGCAAAATAAAACTCAATTGGGGATCAAAAACAGAGATCAGAAGGTTTCAGGATTGTTGTATAGCTAGTCCTATAAAGTCCACTCCTTAGCTATGTTTGTGGTCTTTAGTCATCATCTAGCCTCTGTTCTCTTTGTGCAGTGAGCCATGATCCAATTTGTAGGTCCTAGCCTCCACTCGCTTCTCTCCAGCTCATTTCCCAGCCCGTCTCCTCCTGTCACCCAGTGAATTCATATTATTACACTTGAACTTTAACATGACCCGTGTCTAAAAGCAGTTAGCATGATGCTAATGCTAATAGTTTTAGGCCCCTTCACAGTGCAAAGTACTGTATTAGCATCAGTAATAGCATGTCACAGAATCTACACAACAGAGCACTGCTGACTTAAAGACATAACAATGTGCTTGATATCCACTCAAACTTTGTGCAGGAGGATGGTGTCGGCAGTTTGGCATTAGCTTTAGCCAAGCTGTTAAAATAGTTTAGGCTGATGGGCCACTGCTTCAGTGTAATCGGCTGGCAGCCACTCTCCAAAGATGATTCCTGACATAGAGCTCAGTATCCTCTTCATCATAGAAAAAGAAAGACAGAGTGCTTGCGAGAGATAATTAAAGAGAAAGAGGTAGAGGGGTAGAAGAACTGCAGAGAGAAATGAGAGCAAGGGAGAGGGGCAGCAAAGGAGATAAGAAGACGAGATAAAGCGGAGGGAGAGGATGGGTAAAAATCAAGAAAGAAACTGAAATGAAACTGGAAATTTAAAGTTCCAAACGGGAGATGCAAGATTAAAGAAGAATCAAAGCAAATCTGTCATCAATTCCTCAGATCAGAATTTAAATTGCTGCGACCAAAAGACCAAACACTCTATATATATTTGACGACATGCACAGTAGGGCTGTCTTTTCCATTCAAAATGTTTTTTATTAAATTCAGCTTATTTTGAGTGAAGGGAAGTTTATGCACTGTTGACACATAAAAGCACCACAGATGGACAATGCTTTCTAACTCTGTCAAGAGTTCCTGAGATTAACAATTCTCTTACAGTTATTCTTTCATTTTATTGTTTATCCAAAGCGACATACAATTGTAAGAGGTTACATTCCTCTTGCTCAGGGACACATTGGTGGATGTGTTGTAGAGGGAACTGAACCTGCGTCTCCTACACCAGAGGTGTGTGTCTTACCTACTGCACCATCGCCACCTTTCCTAAACATTAGGCTTTCACTTGCACTGGGCAACATTTGCTTGTATTCATTTCCGTGCCAGGAGCAGCTGCAAGAGATTTTGTGGAAATGTTTTGGTTATGTTCGTTTTGAATGGTTCATTTGATTCAGTGTTGGTATCAAAATATTACTTAGTGCATCTTCAAATTTTAACAGCTTTCAGGTTTCAGTGCATTTCAAAATTTTGAACAGGCCTGAAAATAAACTGTAAGATATCAATGTCAAACTGGTTGCAGTTTCAAAACAAACATAATCATTAAATATTCAGATATGAAAAGAAAAATAAACACTGTAATCAGACGACTTGATTGCTAAAAGTTAATTATTTAATAAACATGTAACCATGATCTCTATGATTTCTATGACCATGATCTCTATACTATGCTGTTTCCACTATAATTTAATTACATTGTATATTCACACATTCTAATTACTTTTGTTAAAATAAAAAAAATGATAATCTGTGTTTTTTAAGCGTGGATCTATGATTTTCACAATGCATAAGGCTGTTTAAATCTGCACACTCGGCTGGTCTGTGATCCATAACAAATGTCTGGGCCAATCTGGGGATTCTGCTGAGTCAGGATAATACTGCTGGAAGCAGGAGATGGGTCTGACACCCATATGTCGCCAACAAACTGAAATACCTTTCAGTGTCTGGCTGTGGCTGCAGGTTAACGACCCATCTCACTGCAGTGGTTGTGGGCATTTTAACTGATTTCAGGACAGACCTTTAAACTCCTAAAATTGACACAAGAACAAGACACTGAATTTAACAAAAGTAAAATATGCTACACAGTACTGTGATGAAGAACTTGGGTTAAACTAAAAAAACAACTTGTTTTGACTGCAAGTTAAATCTATTGATGAAGTTCATTATAAAAAGGCAAAGATGTGTCAAAGATGTCAATATAGAAAAAAACAACATCTTAATCAAATCTGCCGCAACGTTTACCATATTTTTGGAGCATGAGGTTTGGTAGGTCACTTTTTGTTTTATCTTGTTATTTGTAGCACAGTGGCACTAGCACTGTTCTGTTCAGAGTGACTTTTCCCAGCCGTTTTCCTTTGTCTTTATTCCTCCATAAGCCAATGAAGAACAGCATGATTTATAAGAGGATTTTGGAGGTCTCGGCTTTGCTCATTTAAGTCTTACTGTAGTTTTTAAACAAAACATTTGGCATTAGCATACTTTTGTCTTCAGTTCAGCTCTGTTTAAGTGATCTTTTAATAATCTCATTTGTGGCTTGAACTCACCAGCAAATTGACACTGAGCTCTGGTGTCTGTGCTGTTGATGCTGTCTGTCACTCTCAGCGTGGGCTACAATCTGACAAACCACAGAGCTTTTAAATGACTGAGACCTATGCATGCTGCCCTGTGACAGGCTGTCACAGATAGTGTTGATGCAGCATGTTCTCTGCCTCCTTTACCTTCATAGTAAAAATAATCTAGGTGCCCTGCTCCAGCAACTGTGGCTAAGCCTGACTGTTACACTGATTTTGTTTTGCTTTTTTTTTTCTTTCTCTTCGTCAGATCTCTTAATCTAAGTAAATCACATGGGTCCTTGCTTTGTGTTGCTGTGAAGACATGGCATCAGGCTGCTGAAATGTAGAAAGCTGACACCACTGAGAAGAAAACAATGATGCAGAATTCATAATGAATAATGAACTTCAACAGGAAAGGTAGTGATTATTTTTGAGCTGTCCTGCAAAGTTTATCAAAACCCATTTGGAAGGTGCTTCATCATGCTCCAAAGTCCATTTATACTGACGCATTTAAATATTACAATGGCACTAAACTAGACATATTAAGGTTTACTTGGCAAGGTAAAGTTGCCGAGTGGGAATTATGTTCTTCTCCGATGTGCGAGAGTCACATTTATCACATTTTAGAAGGCTATTTTATAGTCCTGTCAAACAGCCAGCCATCTTATTCAGCGTTGGCCTGCCTGTCGGTGGCTGGTTTATAAATACATTATACTCTTGCTCATTGAATATATTGATAGTCTCAGTAACAAAGCAATGTGTTGTTTTGATCACTCAGCAATAGGTGTCAAAACTAGTTTGTCTCAGGCCACTGGATGAAGCATTGCCTGACGACACAGGGAGTGTGTGTGTGTGTGTGTAGTGTTTGTGCATGGGATGTGTAGCCTCTAGTTCTCAAGGGATCCCTACCCTGAAGTGATCCTAATAGCATTAACCACTGTCTGTGTCTGAATGGTCCATTGGTGCATTAGGTTCCTCCTGACACACACAGACACATCTGGGACCATCAGTACCAACCATTAGGGATCTGCCCCGTTTTTTCTCATATGCTCAATGTTCTTGCTCATTTTTCAGCCCAGTCACACACAACTGTGATTATGTGTGTGTGTGTGTGTGTGTGTTGTGTGTGTTTGTTTGTTTTCAAGTGTTAATATTGTGTTTCCTTCACCGTGTTTACACACTGTGAGAGAAAGAATTTAGGGAACGTTAAGACCGGGGCGTTGTGTTAAGTTGGTGTGACAGTCAGATCCCTGGCTGTCTGTGAGTGCTGTGCTGGGCTCAGCATTGTCCCAGCTCACCTGGCACGCAGAGGCACACACACACACACACACACACACACACACACACACACACACACACACACAGGCAGACACATCATGCAGCCTTTCAATCCACTTTTATTTTTGCTGAAGAAAAAGACAAAAAAGGAAGAAAGAAAACTCCTCTTCTCCGGCAACTTTACACAACAGTCTCTATAACTTCTGAAACTCATAATGCAACATTACTTTTTTATTAAGTTTTCCCTCTAAACTAAGTATTTTGTGCTACAATAAGTCAAATACTGTATCAGTTCTTTCCCAGATGTCCTGATTTTCCTCACAGTCGATTTGGGCTGCCTTCCAAAGGAACACAACTGGCTTATACACATATAACATCACTTAACCCCGAAATTTCAGTAGAGCACTATGTATTCTCCAAATGAGTTGAATACGACCAAAATAGGACATTAACTGATGACAGGAGAATGCCTATGTAATGTTACATACTCAGTTAATAAAGATGAAATCTTATTTTTACATTTACTGTTGGTGGAGATACCCGACAGCCACACAGCCTTTTTCACTGCAGACATTTTGACTTGTTATAGTAGGAAATGCACAGCTGGTAACACTAATGTTGGCTCTCTTCTATACTTACTTTGTGTGTTCTATTCATGAGAAGTGTGTCATTCCACAGGTAGCAACCAAACCAGAATCAACATGATGTTTTGGGCCTTAAACTGCACACATTACAAAAGAAATGCACAAAAACGTAGCACAAAATTTTGCACCCTGTAGGTAGGTATTCTCCATGGATCCCTCCCTTCGTCCACAGCTGTTCATTCTAGTATCTTTGTGGAGCCCCTTCACATGAGGACCCTGGATACTTTCCAGTCCTAAGCCCCTGGTCAAGGTCAAGGTTAAAGTAGGACCTCCCTTTAACCTCAGAGCTGCTCTCTGAGCTTAGCCATTAGCACTTAGCAATGTGGTCAAATTGTATCTGTTGAAAAGTACTGGAAGAAGGTAATAGTTTTGCAAAGAACCTGATGAAGAAGAAATCTTGGGTGAGGGTGAGACAGCTCACACTGGTACATAGGGTTTATGTCTTTTAATTAATTATGCAAATGTTTGTCAGGCATTGTGATCAATACCTCAGTGATCTATTTCAATCAGTTTAACCTGAGTTTCAGTGAGCCAGACTGATCTGATGGCTTTAGATTGAAAATGCATTTCATGGTTTAGCTTACGTTTTCACATTGCCATTGGGTTCTTCTGGGTTTTTAACCCTTGCTACCCATTGATGGCCGCACATTTAAATTACTTACTAGCTACATGTAGAGCTGGCTTTGTGTAGTCTAATAGCTGTTTTTTATTTCTGGGAAATTTCATGTAAAATAGCAAGACCCAACAGATATTGATCAAAGTGTGGTGTAAAAAAAAATTTGGATAAGTGCCACATACAAACTTACATTATGGCTATGGGTTTTTCAACTACCTGCTGCACATGAATACTCACTCGTTAGTTAAGAATCTATAGAGTCTGCATAATCATAGTATCCTAAAACCGAATGTGATATCCTCACATTCATTGCACCAGTGACATTTTATCTACAACTAGGTGAAACATATTGCGAAAGGTTTGATTTTAGCTTTAAGGAACCACACACACATCTCTTTGAAAAGTACATTACAAATGTGATTTATAATTCTGAGCATGCATAGCTCACAACCATTAAAACCAGATTTGACAACACTGGAAACTCACAGAATGTCTTGTTTTAAGCCTCCAATACCTTATCTTGAGCGTTCAGTTTTGAGCTCATTCAATGACTCACTGAGAATTTTAGTCATTACTTGTATCCCTCGGGCATTATACATCACATTTTTGATCTCAGTGTAACCACCCAGCGAGAGCTGAAAACACAGCTTTTCACTGCATTTTTTATGCTCAAATTGGCAAGATAAAATGATTGAAATGGAGAAAGTGTTGCCCAAACCCCTTATGGATCCACAGTATGTTTTTCGCTGCTGTTTTCCATCCAGCCTCTTCCACTGTCTGTCTCAGACTGTCGCAGTGAGTGTGTGTGGGAGGGGGAAAGCAAGTTTTTCCATGGCTCATCACAGCCTTTAGCTCATAGTGCAGCTAAATGGGTGACTGTATATCCGATCCCCCAATTAAGGGTGTTAATGTGTGAGAGTGTGTATGTTGAGAAAGTGTGAATGTGTTTGTCAGTGCTAACACAGCAGCGAGGGCCTCTCTCTAGCTCTCAGTTTTTCTCTCTCTGTCAGTTTCTCTGTGTCACACACGCAATCATCATGCCGTCATCAATTTACACAAGAAAGCACGAGAAGAAGCTTTCCCAGCATGCAGGAATGTGGTGAAAGATTATGGCACCGAAAAGTTAGATGATAGAATTTTATAATTTATATGTGGGCAACGCCATTTTCCCCACAGTCTTTATTACAGACACACACAGAAAACACATAACACTCTTCTTCTATCCGGGTCTGCAAAGCTGTCTCTGCTTAATTGTAGTCACCGGTAATAGCCTCAGGGTCTCTCTAAGAAGCTTTGTCATGGGAAATAAAACACAGCAGAATAAGAATAAACTTCCTGTCTCCACAGGAAGCAGCTGTTGCCATGGTGAAGCTAATTTGAACAGGCCCATTTTGGAAAGGCAAAACAATAGCTGGGTTTGAGAGGCAGTATGTATCTGTATGTACTAGGATAATAAATGGATATTCAGGTATACTAGCAGATGATTATTAGGAAGACAGAGAGAGAATCTGTGTGTTGGGTGACTTTTCATGCTTTCTAAGGTTTTTGATATCTCTTTGATAGAGATACCGCCTACTAAATCTCCACTGTCCTATTTTCTTAGCTTGTAATGAATAGCTTTTAATATCATTATGCTATGAAGACAATGTCTGCTCTTCCATTGGCACTTAATCCTACTGCAGGACTTATTGAAAGCAAACACATTTAGTCATACACATACACATGTACATAAAGGAAAAGTCTCATATGAATGCACAATATCTGCTTATGTTAGTAGCATTGACACACACGTGCAAATACCACATTAGAGATGACCTGTTACACATGATCACGTAGCTTAAAATAATTATGCACCCGTCTCAAATATTCTCCTAATTTCACTGCTATACATTTGTGCAAACCTTAAATAGTACAGTATGAAGCAATCACTTGGGTTTCGGCTGCCAGTGGTTTACTTGCTAGCTGGCTTACCACTTTGATGCACGTGAAAGCTGTGCCAAAAGAACAAAGTTTGTGTCATTCTGGCTGTCTTTGTTCTGTTTGTTCTTCTTCTATTATTCATCTGTTGGCCTTTGAATCATTGAAACAACATGTTGACATCCTTGCCAGCAATAACTCATGACAATCTACTTTTCTAAACTGAACCGCCACAGTATTTGGCTTCTTTCTTACATGAGCTGATACACTGAAAGCTAAATTATCTACAGTATTGTGTTCTCTGTTATAAAAGCATGCATGTTTATATATGCTGTGTATGTATTATATAATATACAGATATGTGTAAAACAGCATATGCATCTGTGTGCGTGAGCGTGTGTGTGTGTGTGTGAGTGTGTGAGTGTGTGTGTGTCTATATATACAGATAAAAATGAGTCCATTCATGAGCTAAGTGGTAGAAGATGGAACATCACTTCCTCTCCCACAACAATGTGATGGAGCTAAATGAATCGTCAATGAATGCGCAATGACTGTTGACATTGATTTACTCTCCGCTGTAGTACCCCTCTGTGCAGGTTTGATTGTGAGAGGTGATTGTTTTCAGCAAGCGATGCATTCTGTTATGCAGACAAGTGAGTTTGCAGTAAGAGCATTCGTGTGGCAAACAAACATCAAGGGACTAATGGGCGCTACAGAACAACAAGCATTACATATCTGTGAGTTGTGACGCCCATGTCATCATCACGCCCATGTGATGGTGACATGGGCGTGATTTAGTGGTCTGTGGGAGTGACTGCATAGTCAAACGCCTGTTTGTCTAATCAAACTTTTGTGAACTAAAAAAATCCAATAAATATTTATTTGCTGTAGTACAAATACAGCATGTTAATTAAACTGAAGCAGGTATTTTTGTTATCTAAAGTCTTTTTGTTTAGTTTTTTTTTAAATAGTGTGATTATCATTTCACTCCTGTAATCCCAGTGTCAACTCCATTGTCTTTCAGATTTCGGCTGGGTTGCCATGACGAGCGAGGAGTGTCCTGTGCCGCTGGGGAGCATTTCCTCAGCAGGACCAGGGCAGAGTGAGGAATACGGCTCGGCGCACGCTGATGACATCATTGAGGAAGTGGGTCCAGGTGATGATGTCAGTATCGGCAGTGACCTAAGCACTCTTGTGGTGCCCTTCCCGGAGCTGGCACCCGTGGTCTTCTTCTGCCTTAAGCAGACCACCTGTCCTCGCAACTGGTGCATCCGTATGGTCTCCAACCCATATCCTTTCATTTAATGGTGGAACTGGGGCCTTTAACCTTAAAGATAACCTGTACTTTCATCACTTAACCTCCATCATTCTCTAAACCCTAATTATTCATCTGTCATCACCAAGTGCATGTTCAGTTTCAAAGATGAAACTGTCCTCATTGCAATTCACTTTACATAGTGTTTAAAACATCAGCACTTGCCATTGTTAACCTCATTGTTAACCTCATCTGTTCTTTGGTACACCTTTCAAGCAGCATTCAGTCCCTCTCACTTCTCCACCCTCTCTATTCTATTCTAGCCCCCTTATGTTTTAGAGCCTTTTTTCTGCTTATCCACCACCCACTTTTGCTGAGTCACAATTTCTCTTCTTTGCGACATCGTCTTTTGTCTGTCCTGTCTTGACACTCCTTTATCTTGTGGATTTGCTACCACAGTACAGCAGACATCCCAGAATCTCCTCAAAGTAAGTGTGTTTGACATCCTTATACAACTACAGCTGCAATGATCAGCATTACACTGCTTCAACAGTGAAATGTGTATATTTGTGTGTGTGTGTGTGTGTGTGTGTGTGTGTGTGTGTGTGTGTGTGTGTGTATGTGTGTGTGTGTGTGTGTAAAGAGAGAGAGTGTGTGGTTTTACTTTGCGTCCAGAACAAACTATTGTCTGTTTGCTGACTACACAGTGGCTGTGGGACTAAAGATGATCCTTTCACACAGAGAAGACCACACTGAGCTGGCTGCTGCACTGCTGCAGGAATGTGTGTGTGTGTGTGTGTGTGTGTTGTGTGTGTGTGTGTGTGTGTGTGTGTGTGTGTGTGTGTGTGTGTGTTGTGTGTGTGTCTACATACATCTAAGTGCAACATGACCATAGTCCTGTTTACTCCCAAGAGTCGGAGTACAGGGCTCTAAGGATTGCAATGTCAGTAAGCTGTTGGCTTGGCCAGTCAGTCAGTTCAAACCTCTCTGAACACATGACTTTTCATTGTCACGTGTAAGGAACAGCAAAGCCTTTAGGGGGTAGGCAATAAAGCTTTTTCAGGACATTTTCACTCTAATAACACTAATAGTGCATTTTAAAAGATATTAATTACTTAAATGTTTTCAAATTACATTGTGGAACAGATACTGTGCCTTCTATAGAACAGCACTGCACAGCCACTTGATTGTAGCAAATGCGCTGTGGACTTCAGGTCATCCATCAATACCAAAGTTGATGGATGACCATATATTCTTTCCATTGAACTTGAGTATTAAGTTACTTGAGTTACACATTCAAATTAAACTCGCTGTGCTCCAAGCTTGGTTTGCTGTATGTGTTGCAGAGTGGTTTGTGTAATGAAAGGCCAGTGATCTGGTTTCTCTTCTTTACTGTTCATGTCTCATTGGGTCTGGCACGCAAAAGCAAAATGAACATTGTGCAACCAATATATAGGTTTGAGACATTGCAACGACCTTTCCTACACTGTGTGTGCAGCTCATGGCAAACTTTGGAGGCATCAGTGTGACACTACAACTTTCCAACAACATCCACCCAGCTCATTTCTGACCACTCCCCATCCATCTGTTCCGACCGGAAAACATTGTGCAACCAAGCTTTTAAAACACGGCATGTGTATTGTTTGTATATGGCAACCTTTCAAAAGGGAATTTAAATCTGCCAATATACAGTATGTGCCTGCAGTTTGGCAAAAATAACAACAAAAAGCTGATAAACACCTTAATTCCAAGAACTAAAGATCTGTAATGCAAGCTGTAATATTTGATGCAATGTTTGTCTAATTGTGTGGTGCCAGACAGACAGACTCTTTCTCCTAATGATTTCAGCTTCTTCAAGTTGGCAGGGAGAACTTCCTGGATGGATTACTCTCTCTCCTGATATCTGCTTTAATTGTTGATGAGAAAATGTGTTTGGCAGTTCTAATAACTTATAGTTAAATTAATTACAGCACCCTTTGGCTTTCCAGTGAAAATGTAGATGTAGTGAGAATTCAGGAATTAAAATCCTATGTTTGCATTGATATATTGATGTTTTCATGTGGCCCGTAACATACACTGAAAATAATGATACTTTTGATCAACCTAAAAAAATTGCTGTGATTTGTTACAGCTAAATTTTTTAGTTTTTCTCAAACTATATTTTTGATTTGGTTGAAAGTTTAACTTTTTATTTAATATCAATCAAATATTATTTCTACCCAAGAAAAAAACATACATTTACACAAAGTAAAAATATTGTTTAATATAAAGACCATCAATCACTTTTTTTTACTTTGGTACAACTTTTATTTTGGAGAAACCTACTTTTTACTATAACATCCAAGTATAAATTTTACTTTGGAGCAATTTTATTAACTTTACCCTCAACTCAAAATTCTAATTCAAGACAAATGATATTTTTTAATATAATACATGTTTTGCTTTGTTGCAACTTTTACCATAAATAAAAACTAAATTTGCATTTTTTTAAAAGAATTTTCACTCATGATAAAACGAAAAACATAACTGTTAGTGAAAAGTGGGGTGTATTTCATCAGACATGAAACGGACACGTTGCTGTTGGATTATTAAAAAGAGGCAATTTTGAAATGGCTTCAGACTGGACAGTTACATGCGGTAAACAAACACATATCAGCAGTGGAGGAGAGAAACGGCAGGCCAACAAGTGCCAAATCAGTCAAAATATGTTTTAATAAATGGTTTCTTTCTTGTTATTACGATTGTTAATGCCACTTACAGTCAGAAGCATTTCACTTCTTTAAAATGTATCCGTGGAGTTTCACCCTGTTCTCTGCTGTGCTGCCAGCCCAGTGTGTAGTGGGGGAGCAGACCCGCCCTCAGTGAAAAATGCCCAGACTGGCCACTCTTCAGCGTTAGCATGTGAACTCCGAACAATTATTTCCTGGAGTGCTGAACATTAACCGGCTCCATTCATACTTGGGTTCGAACAAATATTACACAGACTTTGGTCCAACTGATCTGGATATTTGCCTTGTCATAAATTACAACTCCTGCGGTCAATGTCGACCATTAGAGTTAATGCTAATGTTAGTTGAGGGTTGCAGTGCACATGAGATAGGAGCTATAATTCATTCAAGCACCAGAGACAAACGAGCCTTATCACACCACACCACCATTATATTTTTCTTGCATCACAGTTAAGTAATATTAACAACAAATAAACTTTGCATTTCCATTAGCTAACTTTACCTAACACATGCACAAACGCAGTTGTCTGGAAAGTAGACCAGTTATCCATCCTGCCACTAACTATAAACATGAATGAAATACACTTATCCCCGGTAAATTACCGTTTTGAATGCTTACCTTGTCTGAAAGACATTTCCTGGCCTACAGCCATCTTTCCACGTTGTTCACTTCTGATGTGAGGTAATGGCGGAAAAAAACACGAGCAAGAAGCAAACTGATGTGACATCATGTGGTCACATGACATGAAAACCTCTGGTCTTTTTCTCTCACCTATTTGTTTTAAGGCAAACTGAACAAAACAGGTTTAAACCATGAAGAAATCATGATTTTCCTTTAGTCTGATATAAAAATGCACTTTGAATAAACGACACAAGTTTCACTCTTGTAGTGTATATTACTTTAAAAAACAAATGTCATTAGTTGGATTTAGTTAGATTTTAGTTAGATTTTAATTCATTTAATTATTTTATCTATGGGTGTTTGTGTTTTAGGAAAAGGTTATGAATTGACGAGCTCAAACACCAAATACCAGACCAAGATAAACTGTAGGTAAATATGAATAGAAAAGAGAGGGAGTGAATGGTGTAGCTTAGGGCATAAGATGCGTTAAATACAGACAAGAAATTGTGAAGTATTGAGGCAAAAGCCCATGAAATACCTTAAGTTAGGAGTTTGACTTCATATTCAACCCATATATTTACAGGAAGACAGTGAGGAGAGACTGTATCGCAGACAAACAAATGGGTGGCCAGAGAATTGATAAGACAAAAGGAGTGTGTACTTACTCAGACGCACAAAACTGGACAGCGAGCCTTTCTGTTTGCCTTTCAGACTCCATCTTTGATGTTTGGAGGAAAAGAGGTTTCAGAAGGATTTTACACTGCTTGCTAATGGCTGAGCTCTGCCGCTCTCAGTTGGCCTCACGCCACAGGGTACCAGCATGCCGGTGCACACACACACACACACACATACACACACACACTCTCACTCCAAATCTTATTTCACATCGCCTGAGCTTCTATTGCAGCTCACTGGTTGCTGGACACCCATGGTGGCTGACACATTTTGAAACACAGTGAGACACACCTGTCTGTACTGTATATATATGTGTGTGTGTGAGTGTGTGTGTGTGAGAGAGAGAGAGAGAGAGAGATTACAAGATAAATGCAGTGTGAGAAAGGTGAAAAAGAGTGTTTGTGTTTGTGTGGCAGGAAGGGAAGGTTGTTATTGCCATAGTTGAGGTGATTTTCCTCTCATGGATGATCAGTTGGAGATCCTAGAAAACACACAAACACACACTTCAGTCACTATGGTGGTTATTGAAGTGTTACTTTTGCCTACTGTGACCACGTTAGTTTTGATTGTTTTGAAGCTTGCTGAAGTGTGTGTGTGTGCGTTTGTGCCCTTGTGTGTGTGGGACGGCAGTAGCCTATATTCAAAGGCTTTGTGCCTTTACTTGTGTGGGACTGGGAGGATGTGTGTGTGAGTGTGTGTCTGTGTGTGGGACGTACTCTAGAGCGGGAGTTAGGTGTTTGATGTTGGTGCAGTGGAACAACGATTTGTACCTGTTTGAGTGTGTGTATTGATCGTACTAAAGTCGACAGTACTGTATATATAGATATGTTGTATTGCTTATGTACTCACCTAATATGCGTACAGCACATTCTTCATGTGGTCTTAAAGACTTTGATGATGAAACAGCATGCTACCATATCACAGTGATGCGGTGACAAGACAAGCCTCATTTCACTCTCATCAAACAGTGTTTTGCTTGTTCTCAGTGCAGTGTATCTGAAGTAGATGTGTGTGTAGGGGGGCAATAAGTAATCGTTTCACCATCTCTTTGCAGATCAATAACATAGCCACACAGTAGCTGTGATAGGCCTTCAGTGACACACACACACACACGCACACATGCACACACACACACACACACACACACAGTGATGCTCTCCCACGCTTGCCTGCAGCAGAGCACCTGGAGCACCTCTCTACATTGCACCCCACACACCTCTTCTCCCTCTCCCTATTGTTCTTGCTCTTCTGAGTGCACGCTCACACTCTATATATCCCATACAACATGGATAAACCATAGTCCTTCTCTCTCATTGTCTCATTTTATTAATCTCACCTTCCATCATTCCCATGTGTTAATACTAATAATAATTTGATTTGAGGTTTATTTGATTTTATGATCATCCTCTTACAACAATGTTTAGTTAAGTGCCAATCTGTCTGCCTCCTTTGTTTATTCCGCTTTCCCATTCCTCTATCACTCCTCTCAATTATTTCTTAATTTTCTTCCTCCCTGTCACTGCCTCCTCCTCTCCCACCCTTACCCCCTCCACTTCGCTCCCCTACTCACTCTTTCGATGCACATTTGTACCTACCTAACAACATCAATATGTGCCTTGCATGACATGCCATACACATGACATGTATTAAATCCACCTGCAGGCTCTTATCATGGTGATCCGCAAAGGGCCTGCAGATTTTCTTTCCAACCGGGCAGGAGCGCACCTGACTCGACTCATTCGATCAGCTGAGCTGTCTTCACACAGTTGATTTGTTGTATCAGGTGTGCTCCTGCTCGCGTGGAATGAAACCCAGCAGCCACGCCAGCCCTTTCACGGATCAGTTTGACACCCCTCAGACATTTTCTCACAATTTCAATAGAAGGTCTGATTTCTGCTGTGCTGCCCCTTTATAATGACTTAGACTGCAGCAGATGTTACTTCACTCCTGTCAAGAACGATACAGTCTCACTCACCTTTTGATGAATGGTGTACTGAAGGGCACAACTTTATGTGCTCCTGTATTCTGGTACATGCATACAGCCATATAAATGCACATACTGACAGACTTAAGTATAATTTGGAAGTGCTTGTACTTTACGTGAGTAATTCATTATTTTGCAACTTTTATTTCTACTCCATTTCAGAGTGAAATACTATACTTTTCACTCCACTACATTTAATTGTCAGATTCAGTTACTGGTTACTTCACAGGTTCAGATTACTAATACAAAACCTATCAACAAATAAATAGTATTAAATGTTAAGCTAACAAGCAATATATCAAGCTGTTAAAACATAATAATAACCAATAACATAATATTTATTATTATGTTTCATTCTTTAAGAATATGTTGATGTAAATACTTCTACACCTTTACTTGAGTAAAATTTTGAGTGCAGGACAGAAATAGCAAATAATATTTGGAACAATCCACATATTAATTTCAGTTTCTTTTAAGTAGTTCCTCTTCAGTTCCTCACTTCATCAGCATCTCCCCTTCTGTAACTCTGTAATTCATCAAGGGGCCGTAGCTGTGGCCTGGTGCGTCTAGAAAATAGTTGGGAAAAGTCTGCAGCCCGTCGGTAGAGTCTTTGTTGCATGGTGAAGCTTTTCTCTCATCAGCGCTTTGATCTACAGATCAAGACGAGAACATGTCAGGTCACTCATACTCCATTATGCCTCAGATAGTGCAATTAACTGCATTCAGTGAAAACGGACCTGTCAACAGTTATCCATGCTAGAAATGCTGAAAGGTATAGAACAGTTTTTCATCTACTTACTTTAAGCACCATGCAACGGCTTGTTTGAAGGTACAATATCACCTGTGGCGTGTTATGTGATTTCCCTTTTGGCATGCAACTTTGGAATAATTTTACTTTTATCACATAGTATATGCATATGACAGAGCAATATTCTCTCCTTTTGAACTGACCATTGCATTGTGGTCAGTTGAACATTGCGGTCTGTTTGGGACTTCTTCTGCTATTGCACTTTTCTGCACCGCTCGTTCCAGACTCCTAAGTTGTAGTTATAATTGCAAAGTGCACACATTGTATATGGGCATTTTTAAGGTGTATTTTCAAAGTGGAAATGCAGGGTAATTACTTGCAATATACAGGATTTCAGAAAGGCAAGAGAAAATGTGCTGGCATGTGCATATGAGTTGTTTTGACAAAGAGCATTGACTGATGTTTGGCTCTGGGCGCTGGCCTTTGTCTTTCTGCATCAAAACGTCATTACAATAGCATGCACTTCACTATATAATTTGACTCCTTCCTCTTTCTTTCTTTTTTATTTCTCTGAAATTAGCATTGTCCTGCCACACATGTTTTTCACCTCTCTTGTCATCCTCTCCTCCCTTTGTCTTTGCTCTCAGTTTCACCCTTTTTGTTTTTTTCTCCCTTATTTCCTCTGAAGAGCTTGATGCCAGTAACTATCCTCCTCTTCGCATTATCTCACCCTCTGTTCATCCCCTCTGATTGGCTCCTGTGGTGTTCAAGAAGAGTGACCGGCCTCTGTGGCCCATGATCCTCTCTGGCCCTGACAGCTTGTTATCTCCATGGTGACGGATGGCCAAGGCGTTGCCGTGCCTTGCTCTTAACTACTGCTGAGAATGGAGCACACACCTGGGACACATCAGCAACTCTCTCTCTCACCTTCTTGCTCTCTCTTTCTACCGGTTACTTATTATTTTTCTTTCTCTCAACTTTTGCTTTCTGTCCTTCTGTTGTCTGTGTTAGTAGTTGGAAAAGTTGCAGTGGGGCTATGTGGTAGATTTATGTCTTTTCCTTTGTAATGGCATTGCTGTGAGGTGTGCCCCTCGATGGGTGTGGTGTGTGTGTGTGTGTGTGTGTGTGTGTGTGTGTGTGTGTGTGTGTGTGTGTGTGTGTGTGTGTGTGTGTGTGTGTGTGTGTGTGTGTGTATGTGTGTGTGTGTGTGTGTGTGTGGTTTTGCACTTGTTTCGACAGATGTTCTATTAAAGAACATTAAAAGCCTGTCTTAAATTCATGCTTCATCCTATGCTTGTTCTCCTGTCTGTTGTTATTTCTTCTTCTTTTGCTTTCTATTTAGTTTTCACTTACAAATTAAATCAATTTCTACTTCAGTTCCCCCTTCCTTAAGATGTCTCATTGCAAACTTCCATTCATGCCTTCATCTTGTGCAATAATGTGAGTGTTCCACTTATTTTAATGAGCCTCTGCTTCAAGTATGAACTGCTGTCCTTTTACCTCAGGGAAAGTCTCCTTTTTAAAAGAGGTGCAAACATTAATGAGAAAAACCTCTGTTATGGATAAATACCACTTATTAGAATACTAATGCTTATGCTTCCAAAATAAATCCCATTGCTAACATTAATACCAGTACCAATACTGATTCTAATCACCCCCACTCTTATCATCACTCTTTCTCGCTTTCTCCTTCCTCCCTCCCTCCTCTCCCTCAGGTCTAGCCCACTCTCCATTAGCGCCTGACTGTGAGAGAGGAAGAAGAGATGAGAACAGTGGAGAAGCGATGAAGGGCTTAAAGTGACTCTAATGACTACTGTAGTAGCAAGCCTCAGTGCATTCATACTCTGTGTGACCTCTTTCACATGCATTACTCTGTCATAGTAGTTAGCTTACGCTGGACATGTGCCTTTTATACTATGGCAGCTTGAAGTTCAGAGTTTGTAAATGCTAAATGCTAATGCTAAAGGACACCTGAATGCAGTAATTTTCCAAGAATCTTTCAATGAAATTCATGCTCTTTGAAAATCTATTAAGTGTAGATTGGGCAGCTAGAGTGATATCTGCATAACCAGCCTTCCTCAGAAGATTTCATGTCATGTGAATTTACCACAAACCCTGCTTCACTAAGTGGCAAATCAGACCACCTCTTCTTCACTTTGCCTGTAAACAGTCTCACAACGATCAGCACATCATAGCACATCATGGAAATAGTAAATGACAAACCACTCTGTCTCTTGATACATTTATTGATTATTTAAATGTAGTGGTGTGGAGGTACATACCTCTTTCCCTTGTGGTCTAAACAGTTATCCTAATCTATCCTCTACGTGCCTTGTTTGTTATTGCTTATATAGCACTAAATCAGGGCATATGATTGTTGTGTTAAACACTTGTCCAAATACTATGTGTAAGCATCAGCCCATGTGTACAAACATTATTACTGCGGTCCACCACTGTAGGATTATGGTTTATGAATGCACTGCTCTTAAATTGCAGCCATAATTGGGTTATGTGTTAGTTCAATGTCACACTCTTAAAAGAGTATTACTTTCAGATGGCTAGATGACATTGTCCACCTACCCCTTCTATGCTATGCTTTATGCTGCACTGTATATTGCAGCAATACTTTAGACAGCAGTGTCTATTTGTCTGAACTCAGGAACAGCGGGGCAGATTGCTTTTGGTTAAGCAACACAGATAAATGTCAGAGGTGCACAAATAGAAAAGCAAGTGCACAAACACACGCAAAAACACAAGCTTGCACGCACACAAACAAGTATGTTTTTTCTTTCTCTCATTTTCCCCCTCATCCTTGTCATCATCATCATCCTCATCCTCATCCTCATCATCATCATCATCATCATCATCATCATCATCCTCATCCTCACATTTTTTTCTGTCTTATTTTTTTTAACTTATTAAAAAATCATGTCTTCCTTTTTATGTCAGCTCAACTCAGATGTATTGCTTTACACAAACTGGGACTCTTGAGAGAATTTAATAAGTCATTTAATGGCTCCATCACCACTAACTGCAGGGTACATTTTATCCAAGTGAGTGCTTTGTAGTTTGCTATTTCTCATCTATTATCCACAAAGTGCTATATAAATTGTATGAGTCATTCTGCGCCGCAGTGAGTCTGTTCTTTGCTTCCGACCTCCAAAAACTCTGATGAACAGATTTGAAATTTTCATTTGATGCTTTCCTCAAAAATATGGGTACATGATTGAAAAAGTCACAGTGAGCACAATAATAAGCCTGAAATGAGGCAGTGATGACAAGCTGCCTGGTCAAGGTTGGACCTTAGCTAGTCTTCAGTCAAGAATTGGACTCTTCAGTCAATGCAAAAGGATGTTTGACTAATCATCCACTGATGACGCATGATGGTGATGGAAAACATCTGTACAAAGGAGGTTTATGTGTATTCTTTGAATGTGGCAGACAAACATCAGACCTCAGCGTGAGGCAAGTAACTCCATATTTCCACTGACCGAATAAATATGAACAAGAGAAAGAATTAGTAATGCATGCTCTCGAATTAATAATTTGTTTGCATTGATTGCTCTCTGTTTAATAATGATTTTGGTGGGACACAGCCACTGTCAAGCTTTATCTCGTTGTGCCTATTTTGTTCATTTAGTTATGGTGGCAACTACTGATCATATCACCACGTGTAATCGTTTTCATATTGAACTGTATGCTCTTCTGGAGCAGCTGTCTGGATGAAATTTCTCCTATACCAGCTATCTGATTTAATGCATATCAGCTGATCTAATACATAGTTATTTTTAGTCTGTTATATGACAAATATTACAGTGCTCCAGCCCTTCAGCTGGTTCATTTATTCAGTGGCCGTAATAACTATTTATTTAAAAGGTCTGTATTAGAAAATAGAGAGTGGCTGCATTTTCTCCATTATGTTACATTTGCCACACTGTAAATATATTACACTGATATATTGAGTGGAGTTTATTCTGTCTTGCCTTTTGTGAGGTGAAAACTCAGCAAAGCAAAAGAGGCTAAACTCAAGCGTTTTGTAATTTTGGAGAGGTCAGTGTGCAGATTTGCTCCTAATCTTTTATTGCACTTTTCAAATAAATATTTTTCCTCTTCACTATAATAGCTCAAAAACAAGACCTTGCCTCCTACATGGTGATTCTGCACTGGCTCAGCATGAGCATCATAACAAGAGCAAGCATTTTCAGGTTATATACATGCATTATTCTTGTGTGTGTTGTGTGCACATGTGCACAGACATGCAGAAAAAACTGTCCTGAATGCTGAATTGCAAATAATTCTAACAAACTGAACATTCTGAAAAGTAAACCCAATTTTTTTCTGGATAAATAAACTGGTGACAGGCCATCACATAGCCTCGAGTATAGGTCACATCTGGCAATAAAACATGTAATAGGGACTCTGACTTTTATTTTGCCTCTTTTGCTCCTTCAGAAAATAAGGGAAACTCTCCATCGTCCCTGAAACAGAGGGATTTGAACAAAAGCAACAAAAGCTTACACGTTATTAGTTTGAATATGAATTATACGGTTATTACCAGAGGCAGCTGTAAAGACAGCTACAGATAAGCAAAGCAATAATTATTCTTCTCCAAATATTCTTGTTTTGTTACACTAGGAAGTCAAACTGCCAGCAGACAGAATTACTAATAAATCAAAAGTGACAGCTCACAGTCTGTCCTTCCTTTGTAGAATAAATTTTGTCTTCCCAGAATACATTCTGCCATGCTTTGCCTATGCCCATGGCTAATGCTACAAAAAAAACAATGAATAGTAAACTGTGCTTGCATGCTTAAACATGTTGGAGTATTACTGCATAAAAACTTGTGTTTTTAATTGAAAATAGGGTATATTATTCCATTAAATTAATGCTAAGCACCTAACCAAAGGAAACATAAAATTTGAACAAGTTATGGTACTTTTATGGTTTGGAGGAAAGATACTGAAGTTGTGTCAAAGAACATAATGCTTCATAAAGGGAAACAAACGGCTATTATGAACCCTGGCAACGCTTTCAGTCCAATTTTGTAGGTCTGAAGGAAGTGTGAGGATAGTGTGAGTCACTAAGGGATATTTTTGAATATTCTGCTTTTTGATTGATCGTACCTGTGTTTGAGCATGAACCATTTGCCCACTTGCTGTGCAGGCTTTGAGGTCTACCCTTTCGTAATGATTACTTATGAGCACATTAGAAGACCAAGAAGACTCATTACAATATCAAGGAGACCTACAGATCACATGCCCTTTTAGTGCCTTTGAGCAGAGTATCCGTCTTTGTATCTGAGCTATATGAGGCATGAGCGTGATGTTACCAATTCATGGGTCACAATTATGCCAAGCTTAGATGAGTCCCCCCACAAACGCCTCATTACGTGTTGGAGGGAAAGTCATGGAAACCTCACAGCACCTTTCAAATGATCAAACAGAGTAGGGTCTCCCTCACCAGAGCTTCAGTGAGTGATGGGCATTCAGTGCATCAGCGCACACAAAACTCCAGCTTGCGGTTTGCATAAAGTAGTGCGTGATGCATCTTCCCCCAGTACCCTCATGGCACTCCACAGACATACAACTGCCCACAAGACCACAATGGTTATGATGTAAGATTGTCTCTTATTTCCTCTGATGAAGAGAGAGCAGGAGGCTTATGGCCAAGCCGGTGTTCACCTGGGAGAGATCAAAGCGAGTTTCACAGGGCTGACAGATGGAGGAATTTCATTTCTTCAAGGCTCTCTGATATTAGAATGTGGCATCGCTTCAAGACTACCTAATAGTGGGAGAAAGGTCTAAGATGAGTATGCGGGTCAGGAGTTTCTTGGATGGCGAAGCCCATTGTGCTGATTACATGACAAAGCAGGTTATTATGAATTTCTCTTGGGATTCAACATCCCATTCTAGTTGTTGTCTTATGAGATCATTTAATTTAGTTCTGCCATATTCACTTGCAGATTTGTGGATGCAGTCTGGGTATACGTAGAACTTCCTATGTAAACTGACTTGACACAAGATCACAAGATGTCAGAGTTGGCCAAATGAGCAGTGAAGATAATTAAAAATTCACTCCAAACACGTGACCCTCAAAAAAATGGAAACGCGTATGAGTATGAGCAGGCAAAGATACAAGTATGAGAAAATGGAGGGGAGAGAAAGATGGAGCAAGTGGATGAGAAGGTGTTTTGCAGAAACACGTGGAGCAATGGAGAATTAGTGAGAGGCCCAAAAGGAAGAGACTGAGAGAAGGACAGGCTTATAACTTCTCTCTAAAAGGCAGATAAAACAGAAAGAAATGGTGACGAAACATAAGGATGATAGCTCTTGGAGAGGTGGGCAGAGACAGAAGGGGCAGAAGTGAGAGATTGCTAGTTAGCACTTTTCTTGAAAAGGCAGAGCATGAGAAGGAGACAATGTGAAGGAGGAAAAGAGAGCGGAAGAGAAAGGGAGATAGTTAGCACTGTGGCAAAGTGAACTTTTGCCCAGTGCCTGTCAGTACAGAGGACGGCAGAGGACGCGAGGGGTCGTGTGTATCCTCCTTGACAGTGAGGAGGAACATGAAGTCTCTAATTGCTCTGGTGACTACAACTTCAATCCTCTTCCACAGTAAAAGGAAGAGAGACAGAGAGTGGGTGGAAGGGCAGAGTATAACACTGAGATCAGGAATGAAAAAGCCAAAGGATCTTGGTAACAGGAAGAGAGACTAAATTAAGTTATAAATGAGAAGCACAGAAATCTTCAAACAGACAAATAAAAGAGCTCACACACATAGAGGGTATCTAATTTTTAAAATTTAAGAACTGATCAACAGGTACTTATATAGGGTTAAATATATATATATATATCATTAATCTGATAAATTCTCAATCTCCAGCTTTCACTGTCTAATATTGTTATAAATTACTATTAATTACTGATAAAAAGGTTTCAAAATGGTAGGCTATCAGGTGAAATATGTTTCTGTAATGTTGCATGCAGGGTTGGGGAGTAACGGATTGCATGTAACAGCATTATGTAAGCAGGATACAAAAAAAATTGTATCAATATGGTATTCCGTATAGAAAAAATTGATGTAATCAGATTACAGGTACATTTTGTAAAATCGGGGATTACTCATAGGGATTATTTTAAGCAGAAAGTTTCCATGAAATGCTAAAAACACTGTGCTATTTACCTCCACATATGTTTCTTATATACAGTCTATGGAAAAAACCAAAGTAAACTAATAGGACTGTTACGGCTAACCTACCTCAGTAACCAGCCACGGATACAGGCAGATAGGCTACAGTTAGCAGTTTAGTTAAAGTAAAGCTATCACAGAAGTTTTGTGTAAATTATCTCAGTAAGTTACTCTCGCCTGGCTACGGTTCCCAATCAGGCAATGCACCCCGTGTAACTTAAACACCTTTATAATGTTACAGTCTATGCTAAACACTAACACTCCCCTGGTGCTCCGTTCTCCCAGTACAGAGTAAGCTAATTTGACCAGTAGTTGCACAGCTAACTGAGCTAATAAAAGCAGCTAGTTAGCTTGTTAACTAACTTCAGCAACAAGTAAAGATGTCTGGCCATCAACTCTGTGGGGCCCCCGAAACACTATGCTTCAGCAGCTTTATATTATTTTCATTGGATGCTAAATTAATACAAGTGCAGAATGAGTAATCAAAAGTGTAAAATGGTTTTCCAAATGACAAACTGAAATATCACCAAGAATACCTAAAAAACAATGTTTTTGTCACTGATGGGCAAGATACTGCCATAGTGGTGACATAGTGCAAAGCATATCATATAAAAACATTTAAATATGGATTTTGGAAATAGAAAATTTTCTTATTCTGTGTTTCTCTAAAAATACACTGAGCAGAAAACACATAATTGATACTTTTCTTGTTTTCATATTTGGCATTGAAGTAATCCAAGAAGTAATCAGGTTACATTACTTTTATTTTGTGGTACTTGGATTACATTACTGATTACATTTTTAAACAAGTAATTAGTAATTACACTGGATTACATTTTTAAAGTAACCCTTCCAACCCTGGTTGCATGTGTAAAAAAGTGAGAAATGCATGCCATAATATGAGACATTAGCTCACAGAACATAACAAATATTAGAATAAGAGTTAGATTAACTGCAGCTTTTAGATCAATAGGGTGTATTACAAACATATAAAAATGCATTCTGTCAAGCTTATGATGGCTTTAATAAAAAAAATCATATATTTTATATTTTAACAATGCATCAAATGGCATTGTCAAAACAATGTGGCAATGTGAAAAGGGTTCACTCATATTGATGAACCCACAGAGAACTACTGTATCACCCAGACCTGCAAGTCTTGCTTATATGGAGCGGAGCATTTAGCAGCTAAAGAGACAGATATTTCCCTCAGGAGATGATAAAAACAGGGCTTACGTTCACCAGCTGCCCAGAAACATGACTCTAAATGAATGGCAATGTTGCTCCATAACTGCTAAATGTGTGACAAAGCAGCAGTTTGCTAACAGTCTCCACTTAAACGGTAATGATATATCAGATATGTGGATATAAGGAAATGTATGGCTTTACATGACAAATAACTATCTGTTTTTCGATTGTTTACTCTAAACAAAAATAACTTTGATTGCTTTTTTTTTTTTTTTGCAGCAATGTATTGGTGGTGGAAAAAATGCCTGGGATGTACAGTGCAACAAGAAAATATCAATTCCGCAACTTAAATATTTCCCCTACTTATTCACACCATTTTCATCTATACCTCTTTTTTTTCTCTTTCTCACACGTGTTTCATGGAAAGGGCGGGTGAATGTAGTATTTTGTACAGTGAATTCAGATTAGCGGGGAAGACTCACTTCACACCTCGGTGATTTAATGATTTTATCTGCAGATGTTGACCTGATAGAAATATGATTTACCCATAATGTGCCCTTTCAACACTGACCCGTGACATTTCCCTGACGTCGGTTCAGTGACCCTTACTCTCTCCTTGGCGTATTCCCTTATTGCTCCATCAGCTCTGGAAGGGGAGAGAAGAGACAGAAAGAAAAGGAAGGGGGGTGGGTGACAGTGAGAGGGAGAAAGAGACTATCACAGAGAGAAAAGAGACATGTAGAGAGAGAGGAAAGAGTTAGTGACCACTAGGGACCTGCTGAAATGGCCCTGATTTGTCACTGTCTCACACACACACACACACACACATGCACAAACAAACACAAACATCTCTCTCGCTCTTCTCACTCTTATATACCCATAATCCCAGCTGTCAGATATATGTTACACATATATGGATCATACTCAGCCTGAATCCTTATCCAGTATTTTTCCACTTGCTGTGATATGTGTGTCTATGTGTGTGTGTGTGTGTGTGTGTGTGTGTGTGGGCGGCATATGTCAGGGAGGATGCGAAAACCCTTCCTCTGGCCACTGATAAAAGCTCAGCCTGTGTGTGTGAGTGTGTGTGTGTGTGTGTGTGTGTGTGTGTGTGTGTGTGTGTGTGTGTGTGTGTGTGTGTGTGTGTGTGTGTGTGTGTGTGTGTGTGTGTGTGTGTGTGAGACTACCACCCAGATGCTTGGACATTAGTTGACTGCTGGTATCTGCAGCTCAAATGAGCCTTGGGGCTTAGGTCATTAAAGAAGACCAGCTTTAAACTTACTAATACACACACACACACATACAAACACACTCCCCAAGTAGCTGAGTCGGTAGGTTTCTTCTAAAACTCTGTAGACTGGCATGTAACTGAATCATCGCCTGAGTCACTGACATAACTGCAACAAGCTCAAGTGATATCAGCTCAGCGAGGAACAAACTATCCAATGGGAGAGAAGGAACAGAGAGGAAAGTGGGAGAAAAGTGTGAAATAAAATGAAGAATGAAAGGAAGTATAAAGGGGTAATAAATGGGGAGATGTAACATATTCTGTATAGGTAACGCAGGGGCATAGAATTTAGTAGTGTCCCTACCATTATCCAGCTATTAAATTGTCCCTAGCAATAATTTGATCAAAACAATTGCATGTAACCTCTGTTGTCCATCAGCGTACAATCAATGAATCCCATGCGTTTTTCAGTTTTGAAAGATTATGTTAGAATCAGAATCAGAATTAGGTTTATTGGCAAGTTGTTTTGTCCTTATTGTATTGTTTACACGTACAAGAAGGGAGGCAAGAGGCCCTAATGGACCGAAGCCACCTGCCAGTGTTTGCGTTTGCGGTAGGAGGGGTCAGCCACAATCTTTCCTGCACGCATCAGAACTTCTTCAGTTGCTGCAGGAAGTACATCCTCTACTGGGCATTCTTAGTAAAGGAGCTGATGTTAAACTCTCACTCGATGCCCTGGGAGATGATGATGCCCAGTAAGCACAGAGGATAATGGCCCCAATGAGGGAGGTTTCATCCGCAAACTTCAGGAGCTTGACGGACTGCTGACTGGACGCGCAGCTGTTTGTGTACAGGGAGAAGAGCAGAGGGGAAAGAACGCAGCTTTGAGGTGAACCAGTTTTGAGGGTCTGGGAGTCAGATCAATTAAGCCCTTCTACATGTTATGCTCATTTAATGGATGTATCAACAGATGTATTACTCTTGAAGTTTTATTGCACATACTACAGTAATGAAGGTATTGTAGGCATGTGGAAGGGAAGAGAACTGTGCTCTCCCTCATGCTTTTCATTTAGGCATGTGGAAGGGCAGGGAGCAGCTCTCCTCTGTATGAAATGCTACCATTTGCTACTTCGCAGCAACACAAAGGAGGCTAAACCTACAGCTGTGCTAGCAAGTAGGATGTGTAAAGTCAGTGACTCAAGTTTAGGCACTAACATTTCTGATGGTTATGGTAAGGGTAGGGGACTTCGGGGGGTGTCAACACCTTTAACACGAAAGTAGCTAGCTAGCACTTCCAGTCTATATGAGACACCCCAGAGTCACTTTTTCTGTAAGTGTCGGTATTGGATGCACTGAGATGAAAACAGTCTGGAGATATATACAAAAGTCTATTATATTGTTGGGTGATTCATTCTCATGCATGCTTCTTAGAGTAATCTCAGTCAGCGTCTCTCTCTCTCTCTCTTGTTTTGTTCGCCAAGGCATCTTTTAAGAGAATTGGGGGAAATTGCTGGAGATAATGTGAATCTCTGCAAGTGTTACACTCTATTGGTGATAATCCTCCTTGTCTAGTGACTCCACCTGTGGGAGCAGTTACACCCTCCCTAGGTCAACAGAGAAGTTGGCAGCGATGGTGACCACAATACAAGAGGAGCTGTGAACTACTTACTTTGACAAGAAAAGGGAAAATGACACACACACACACACACACACACACACACATTTCCTTAACTATGGCAGATTCAGCCATACTATTACACCAGGCATGCTGACTCAATCGTGGCCTCTAAGTTGACCCCATATTATGTAAAAAAAAAAAAAAAAAAAGCAAAAATATGTTTTCTCACTCACAGTTTGCTTCAATGGCCTCACTCCTGACCTGACTTTAGTTTAGGTAAAATGGCTCACAAGAAACCTCTTGTGCCTGCAACCTACTATTATATTACAGACTTCTGATAACCTCAGTTATAGTTTCTATCGGGGTCAATTGCATGTGCTTGAGTGTCTCTTTGTGTGTCTTCTGCCTGCAAGAATATGCACAAACCAATGTACATCTCTCCATGAAGATTTTTAAGATATCACATACAGACATTTTCTTAGTTCTTCAGTTAAAACCACATACATTATGATGGAAACCTATACACATCGCAATAAGATGATTCATCAGAAGTCACCAAACAACCTGCTGTATTCAAGTAATAACCAGTGTGCTATTTTTCTCACAAATGAGACTTGACAGCACAATTTTGTACAATTTAGTCTCTTGGCAGGGGAGGAAGGGGTGGGGGGGTATGTGAGAGAGAGAGTGAGAGAGAGTGTGTCCTTTTGGCCATTTTCCCAGTCAAACGAGTGTGAGAGGGAGTGCAAAGGCAGCCAGGGTCCTCAGAGAGCCAAGCACTGTTTAAATGATGTTATCACAATACATTTGTTTCCACTCCATCTGTTTCACTTACACATTCTCACACACCCGCTCCTCAACCCTCATCCCTCTTTTGTTATTTTTCTCTCTCTCTCCCTTTGTGACAATTAACATTGAACTGACTGTTTAATGTCATGTGGATATGTGTGTGCTCATTTTATGTGTGTATTGTTGCAGTTGTGGCAGGAACATGAGCCATACTGTGACCCTTCATCTTATTATCAACACCCACCACACAGACACATCCACACAAACAGACCTCAGTCCTGGCTAACACCCTTCTGGCCATGGCCCCACTTAATTTAGCGCTTCAATAAGTTATTGATCAGAGCATGCATACAGAAGGCTATTACAGAACCTTGTGCAATTCCAGTACCAGTGTGTGAGTGAGCTATTTTGGTTCATAGCCTAAACACGTAATTCACACATAATGTACCATAATGTAAGGTTTCAATGGATTTGTGCACATGTATATCAGTTTCCTATTTAGTATCTTTGTAATGATATGTAAAACTGATGTACTTACGTGCTGTCATGTTCTTCCTTTTCCACTTTTACATTTTAGGTTTGATTCACTCACTAAAAGACATGTCCAACTGCCAACATCCAGATGAGGGAAGATCTAACTTCATCAATATCTCAGTCGCCTTCAGCTGTTACTGTGCACTTGCAGCATTTAAGCTTTACAAGCAGTGAAGAGTGATATGTAGACTCCCAAAAAGTAGCCTATCAGGCCTCGAGAAACAAAATTATAAGTGATCAAGGAAAGACAGCGCATTATCATCCAGCAATTTATGGGACTACTGGTATTTTATCTGGTATTAACATGGGGTTTTTATTTGTATAAGTTATTGGGACATCTGATCACAGGTTTTTGCATTTATTAGTAACTGTTGTTCATGATATCTGGATTGTGGCTGCAATGTGATCTCAATAAACAACAAACATAGCTCATCCCGGGAAGCAATGGTATGTTCTCTACTTATTTTTCTTTTGCTGAGTAAGGGGCTTGTCTGTAGCCTTTTGATTGGAAAGTTGAGATTGTAGGAAGAGGTGGAGTTAGGTGATCTTTGTACATGTTGGGCCAATTTTCTTCCAAAGAATATGGTCACTGTACACATTTATTTTTACCTCTGGCTTGAATACAATCACAATGCAAGCCACACGACCTGCAGATGGAGTCTGGCTAACCCGATAGTATTCTGGATGATAGCAATGCGTTTTGTGAGCATTAACATGCACTTTTCTTTATCCACATAAGATATCCAGATACAGATTGCATGTTAATAGTGTACATGAGGTTAGAGAATAGATAGCATTGGTGTAATTCTTTAAAGCCCACCAAAATCTCTCTAGGTCAGACATAGTAGAATAAAATCCAAAATAAGCTAAACACAAAGGATTCAGGAGATATTTCTTTAGTAGGGCATTAATTAGAGGACAAAGCTGTGTGAGTAACTCCTAGAAATGTGCTGAATTTGCTTCCTTGCCACATGTGATTAATAGGGATCCCATCTCTCTCTCTCTCTCTCTCTCTCTCTCTCTCTCTCTCTCTCTCTCTCCCTCTTTTCATTGCTTGCCCGGTTTTGTTTCTCTTCTTCTCTTCTATCCCCACCTTGGCCATCTGTAAAGCAAAGTCAGGCAGATGGAAGAGGGTGTAAAAGAAGAAAAAGAGACAAAGTGAGAGCGTCAGCATGACAGACATCACTCACATGGCCGTCGGCAAGTCATGTGGTAAACAGGGACAACAGCTGTATTGGATGAGTGTAATTTCTTACATTACCACTGGTATCAATCATATCATGTTGGGCAATTTGAGGACCGGGTTAGAAAGATTCTTAAAAAGTTTTATTAAAATTAAAAACTAGGGATATGCAAGGCACACAGCATTAACAAACAGCAGCTCATCCATTTTAATGATATTGCATGTGTTAAATCAGACTGTTCAGTTAAACAGTTAAAGTAACACACTCCCAAGCTTCATTAGATTGTAACTGCCTGTGTGAGGGAAAGCTGCAATGATCTGCAATTGATTTTTGGCTTTAAAATAGCTTTTTGCCAACATACCTGAGATTTAGTCTCACCAGTACATGTGGAAGGAGCAAGCTCTCCATCAAAATAAAAGTATAAAATATTTGCTTTAACACCATCAATAATTAGTCGCATTGGCATCATATGATCAAACATATGTCAAAATGAAATATATGCTTTTTATCAGAGCTGGCTCTAGACCTTCGGATGCCCAAATAAAAATATAGTTGGAGGCCCCTCTGACTGTTGTGCGTTCTCACTAAATTTGGCACAGAAACAACATCTTTTGTTTTTAAATAAGATGAATCTTTCTTATATTCTTAAATAAAAACACCTAAGCAAATTGATGAAAAACAATAAAAAAATGAATGAAACAATAGAAAAACTATATTATTAAATATGCTATGTTTGATGAACTTAGCTCAGTAACAGCCAAACAAGAGTAGACGGCAATGTTTTTCTTTTTGAATATGTCAGCCAGCTTCTTTATAAGTGAAACATGTAATGACAGAGAAGACTGATGTCTGAGTGTCTATTTGGAAATGCTAAGTCAAGCTGTGCTGTTCCCTTTCTCACCACATCAATGTGTAACTGGTCATTCAGTCAGCTGGATCCAGTGTGGTGGTACGGCTCTCCACTTCAGTAAGCACAGGTAGACCTATGAGGAAGACTTACAAAAAAATAATTAATTCTAGTAAGCTAAGACATTTTTATAAAAAATTATTTAAAAAATTATAAAATGGATTGGCTGAATTTAAATGACTCGTGTTCTTAGCATCAAATATGAAGGATCTCATAATGCAAGACAATCTGCACGAGTTTGATGCCATCTCCTTCTTGATTTTCAACATTCTATCCATACATTCTTTAGTGTGGGAGCAGTGTGAGAGCGAGAGGGAGGGATGTTTGGATGATGGAACCTGCAGTGTGTTTAGTGGTTCTACATAAAGGAACTGATAACAGGGTGGGTAAGGAAAGATTGAAAGTGATATTTTTTCCAAAATAACAAGCTTCTACTAATGCTTCCGTTCCACCTCTGCACTCTTCTGAGCATGTCTGCTCCATTGTCCAAGTGTGTTTCTGTGCGCTTGTGCATATTGTGCTTTCCCATACCTGAGCTTGCCAACCTGCAGAGATGGGATCCCACAGGGTGCAGTCGCTGCCAGTGCCTATTAATATCAATGGGACCAGTTGAGCTGCAGTGACTGACCTTGGTTATGCTTTAGCTAACTAGTGAACTAATGTAACCTGCATTACAATTCTGCATCTTGTTGCAGCTTGTGGGCATTGCTGGGTATTTTTACTTGACTGATTTTACTGATTTCACTAACTAATTTGTAATGTAAATCATGTGATAACGACCTATGACATTTTAATCTCTCTGTTTACTTGAGATGTGTATATGTCATACTTACCCAACTATAATTCCTTACAAGGACTGTGCCTTGCCCCTGCACTGGATCAGTAACCTAATGAGAGCTGACTAATTATGATCATAAATGAGTGCTTTTCAAATTTTCGTATTCTGGTTGAAACATTTGTAGATCCTGAGACACACACAGACACAGCTTGTCTCTACTGGCCCCTCACAAACTCTGACATTGCCTCAAGGGAGGATTTAGCCCAAGCACAGCCAGAGAGGGATGAAACTGCCTGAGAGAGGAAGAGAGAAAAAGATAGATAAAGCAATACCATGACTGAAATTGCTCCTATTTAAACAAATGGAATCATGAAAGTTGGAAGTGGATATGAAATCATGAAAGTTGATGGAAGTTCTTTTGTTCTTCCATCTTCATTTTTGCTTCACAGTGATGTTCAATGGGCTTTTTGCAACTGCTGCCATTTTTGAAGTTGGAATATGAGATTAAAGAGGAACCCCGTCATTTTCATTTCATTTTTGCAGATTCTGTCACATCTTACAATTCCTTAATTTTTCCAGTGGTTCTCAAATCAGACAGGTCAATAATGACATCAGTGGAATAATTATTGGGGACCATAGCTGTTGAATATGCCCTCATTTAATAATTAATTATGATGTAGACCGATCTCTTATTCTACAACTTTAATATACACAGAGCTATTTTCTTTGGTATTTTTCAATATTGCTGTGCTTAATAATTTGACAGCTGCATGCTCACACTTGGGAGCCGCCTGGTACAGACTTACACTTGTACCGATAACTACTGAACAGCACCACTGGAGCCGCTGAGGATTCCATGCCCTGTCCAAGGGCACCTTGATAGCTCAGAGACAGAAGAGCATCTTGCACCCACCTTCCCTGCTTAGCGTTTCCTGCCTGCTCCAAGGGCTCGCTCACAATCTATTGATGTAAAAATGACTGCAGTGTTTTTGTACCATTACATAATGTTTAGTCTTAATGTTTGCTAACGCTTTGGCGAGTGTCCTGTCCTCTGTTTTATCTTTTTTATTTTGTTAGCATTCTGGCGGGGAGACTTGGCAGCTGTCCTCACATTGTGCCCTTCATAAGAAGGCTGATTATCAAGCACATTAACATGAGGGAATAGCCGTTTGACTCTTATAATGGTGATGAAAATGGGAATAAGGGTTGCCACTGTGGAGAAGCTTGGAAGCATAACAAATGATAGTTATGAGAGTTGGGAGCAATATACAGTAGCTAATGCCACTGCTAAGCTAGTCTAATGAATAATGCAAAGCCAAACAACAGTTTGACATGTTTTCTGACTCCTCAGGAAAATGTTGTTATGATGCCCCTAAGAGAAAACTAGGGGCAACTTTATAAATAGAGTATGTCATGGATTGGCATGCTGTCTAATGTATTAGGGTTTTTACCAGGTCATGCTAGCAGCCTCTATTTGAGGCTAGTAGCTTGGCTCGCCGTTTTGCTTCATCTGCTTTATCCCTGCCCTTTCTGTTTTAAGATGTCTGTGAAGATTCTCAGTCATTCAGGTCATAGCTATCCAATGAAGGTAAAGGTCAAGGGCAACTGGACTTGGTTGAAGATACTGGAAGACGTTTCGTCCCTCATCCAAGGGTCTTCTTCAGTTCTGACTGACTGGTAGGGAAACTCAGCTCTCTGTTTTAACCAAGCATGAGTAAGTAGACATGCAGAGGGGATATAGGGACACATATCTAGCTTCCTGCAATGTAGGTGTGTGTGTGTGTGTGTGTGTGTGTGTGTGTGTGTGGTGGAGGTGGTGGTGGCAGGGCTGTTGTTGGAGACAGGTGTGTGTTTGAACATGTAATTGCGTGCATTTTGTGGAGTAGTTTAATGGAGGTCTGGCTACGTACGAGTAAGCAAGTGTGTGTGTGTCAGGTAGTAATTAATAAAGACAGGAACATTGGCTCTCATGCTGTGCTGACATGCCTACAAGGGACTTACCACTAGTCCAAACACACACACACACACACACACACACACATACACATACTGATAAAGACAGAGACTTATTCCAACCAACTGCACCGGGGCTAAAACTTTCGCAGCCAGTTAAAAAGCAAACTTTGACTTCATTTAGCCAGCCAAGTTTGCTCTTCATTTCAACGTCCTAATTTTGTACAAGCTTCACCTGAAGGTAGTGAGAACACTATGCATTATTGAGTCCATTCTTCTACTTCATTTCAGTCTTGCAGCACATGTGGATTAATATTGTAGTAGTCTGATAAGGGCAAAAAAATGAGGAAATGGAGTAGAGAGAGTGAGCGAAGACTCAGAGCCTTGGTGAAGTACTTTGTTCACAATCTGAACCCTTCAAAAAAACTCTAAAGTTCTAAAGAAAGGCAGGGCAAAACCACTTATGTGAACTTGCAGGGTTCAGCACACCCTCTGACCCTGAATCTGCAGTGTTTGTTCCATGCTTGCTGCAACAAAAGCAATCAGAATCTTTCTGAAGTGAACCAACTGAGAAGAATATACTAGAAAATGATGGTTTATGGTGATATAGGTGATAAGGATGTGTGTTTTTGAGTGAGCACCTGCACTTTGCTGCTTTCAACAGACCAAATTTCGTGTTTTATGTATGCAAGGTGTATGTACAGGGGATGGTTGTAGCAAGAAGTGTTACAACCCACCCCGCCTCACCACTGTCGGCCATTATTTACCTAACTGTATTAGCATAGTGGTTTGAAATTAGCAAGGGAAAAGTACATCACATGTTGCCTAAGAAATTGAACTACATTTTAGTCTAATATAAGTGATATCATTTCTAAACGTTTTCTCTATATATTCTGAATGTAACTGTTTCCAGCCTTGACAACCACTATGCCTGTTCGGGGAGGAAGTAGGTAAATGCTGAAATGATCACATGACTCGTATTTTATCCTTATATCTTGTGTTGTTACATCCCTCCCAATGTTACAACAATACACAGTCTCTCCTAAATAATAAGGAGAAAAAGGTTTTATGGTTTTGTTTCTCTTTGACGAAGCAGAAATCCTTGTCAATGTCACAAAGTACCCATACCCATAACTAAAGAGAAAAAGATGGCAGGCAGAAAATCAAGGTCAAATGAAGCGGGGAGAGGAAAAATAGAAATGATGTACTGTCTGTGAATGATATGTTTTGCCTTTGTCAGTATCTGTAAAGTGTTTATTGTTCATTTGAATTTGGCAAGACCATTTTATAGTGACTGTAACTTTCAAAATATCAATAATAAAGAACAGCAGTTTTCAACACTGAATAAACAACACAGAATGTCAACAACACACCCTGAACACTGGTGACTTCTGGCATTTCTCATCAGAACATGTAGAAGAACATGTTAATATTTTCCTTCTGCTCAATTTTATGATATATTTTCCCTGGATTTAGGAGTTTTAGTCCAAACACAACCCGCTAAGAGGTTCATTCTGTCAGTCAGTGTTTCTGTCAGTCACTCTGTATTCCTGAGCCAGTGTGCCTCGTGGCTTATACTTGAGGAGGTGGAACTGACTACTTTGGTGTTTAGGGGCTGGTAGAAAGACTGATGTGAGAGCGGGAGAAGAGTGGGAGCTGTCACAGCAGCTCTACTGAGCCTGGGGTAAAATTTAGGCCACAATAGCACTTCGTTCCTTCAGCATCAGCTCACAGTAGCCTCTTCTGGTTTACAATAAGGCATTTGTGGGATACAGTAAAAGAAATGGCACATAGCATTCCTGTGTGAGCTTTTACAATAGAGTGCAGTAATTGCAAGAGTTGTGTTGGCCTGACGTCAGTAGGCTATAAGGTTCTGGTGAAAAACAATTACCTGGAGGTATGTGCAGTTTTTCTCTCTCTTCTCTTGGGCTAAATGGCATGGCTCTGTCCACCAGTTTGTTCCAGTCTAAAATGTCAATAACTATTGGATGGAATTTCATATAGATATCCACTATGCCCAGAGGATGAATCATAATTAATTTCTTCTAGCACCACCAGCAGGTCAAGGCCTTCACCTATGAAATATCTCAGCTGGACAGAAAGGCAAAATATTTTGGTACATACACTTCATAAATCTGTCCATCCATGAGGAAATTCAGGCAATTCTAGCCTACCATGAGGTTGACATTTGTGGTTTTGAGTTAACTGTCTAACTGTCAGTGTCTCGGGATAAACTGCCTTCACTTTGGTCCTCCCCTGACTTCTTATGTAGCACCATCACCAGGTCAAAGCTTGTTCAGATTTTGGTTTATAACAAAATACCTGCAAAACTAATGACATTTCCGATCAGCCTCAGACGTACTTTAACACGCTAAACTAACATGGTGGACATGGTATAAGAATTATAGCATGGGCGGCACGGTGGTCCAGTGGATAGCACTGTGGCCTCACAGCAAGAAGGTCATGGGTTCAAACCCTTGTCTCTCTGGCCTTTGGAGTTTGCATGTTCTCCCCATGTCTGCGTGAGTTTCCTCCTGGTACTCCGGTTTCCCCCACCATCAAAAACATGTTAGGTTTCTTCAGTCAATGCTTTGACCAGACATTGACATCAGATCTGTAGTTGGTCCCTGGGCTGCACAGCAGCTGCCCACTGCTCCCTTGAGGGGTGGGTCAAATGCAGAGGATGAATATCGTAACGTGTATGTGACAAATAAAGTACATTTGATTTGACATTATACTTGCCTGCTGTCATTGTGAGCATGTTAGAATGCTGATGTTAGTATTTAGCTAATTTATTGATTTGTGCCTCTTCATGCTTTCACAAATCCTCCAATTCCAGTGTTCACAGGCATCTTTTTTTTAAGTCAAATAAATCAGTAAAAGTTGTTTTGCCAAGGTTGCAGGAAGGTGGCTGGGGTGGATGTTGCTGTTTTATTTGACCCCCTGATAAATAAAAATCTCAAGCTTGACCCTTCCCTCAAGCAGGGAAGAGTGTGGACTAATCACTTGGGCTTAGATGGGATATCTTGCCTGGATCCAGACCTTTAAATCCGTCCACTACATCAAGTTGACTGTCTGATATCAGTTTATTAGTTATTATTATCTCGTTTAGCATTTTTACTTGATAACTGTTGATCGATTGACTGACACAGTAGAATCATGAAAAGGAAAGTGTATAAGTGGAGTCAGAATCTGTGGCATTTATGGACACAACATGGTTGCAGTTTACACATCAAATCTCACTTGAGCACCACTGCACACAAGCCCAAATCTTGTTCTTCGCTTTGTTTTGGGAAGCTATGTTATGAAATGCTGTCATGTCCTATTCCACTATCAAGAGATTCAAATAAGTTATCTAGGTCTGCTACAACACTATCCACATCAGTACAGAATAAAGAACAGTAAACAGAGAGAGAATCCTTCAACTTTCTGCTGAGAAATTAGCATCACAAATGTCTGGATCACAACCTCTTAATAATTCTTTTTGTTCTTTTAGTGTCTCTCTCCCTCTCTCTCGCTCACTCTCACACTCACTCCCACTCTGTGTCGCCTCATTCATCTACAGTGCTACTCTCGGCGTGTTTGCTCTCCTTTCATGAAACACCTGTGATGCTCAGGGATCCACTCGCCATGCCTGCAATTAGAAGCGTGCATTCAGGGAGCCTAACCAATCGCAAGGAAATCGATTGCCAGAAAGAAAAGGCACACAGAGAGAGAAGAGGAAATCTAAAAGTTCAGGCCGTACCTATGAGGTTAGAGCAGGCAATCAGAAGGAGAGAGATGTTAGTTTTTGTCATATTGTATGTCATGCAGACTGGCTACTAAAAAGAATTGGTAAAGATCAATTTTTGAGTGTTCCTATTCTGTGAAAACATGTGTCTTGTTCTAATTTAAAAATTAGACTTGATCCTGAGGGGTATGGCAAATCTGCTTTGAAATCTTCAGCTGCCTAATGTAAAATGTCATGTGTATATGTAAAACCCCATCACAATTAAAATTAAAAGTATGGGGAAACTTCAGTTAGCAGTGGAATTCTCCTTTAATCCTAGCCACAGCCTAGACCCTCACTCTTGTTTCCTTCAATTGCTGAGCTCTCTGTCGTTTTTCTCCCTCTGTTTGTAACAAGGGATCATGTCAGCCCATTTAGACCCCTGTTGAAATATGGATGAAGAGATGAGAGAGACGAGGGCTTACAGTTCCCTTCTCAACCAGATCCTCTTCATCCCCATCTCCTCCTTCTGATCTCTGTTAGTCTCACTCCCTTCAGTTCAGAGAGAGTGATGAGGGTTGTTGTTTGTGTACCACTCAGAGGAGAAACCTGAAATTTAATATAGTTCAGGCATCACACACATTCTCCCAAGGAATTATCTAATTAATCTGACAATGTGCTGACGTTGTATGTGCATGTATGCATTTTTAATTGTCCCCCCATTAAGATCTCAACAACAAAATAGTCTTTTGTTTCATCAGATGTTTTATCAAATTATACTGAGTAGCCCAACTCACAGTATTATTCTGGTTGTGGTTATTTAATTACAGTATTCTAGGTCTGGTTATCCTCATCCATCTCTAGTAATAATGTCCATTTCCTGCAGGCATTGACTGCAAGAACACAGGCTGGTAATCACGGTTTTCAAAACTGAGAACCCAGATTATGAGACCATATGGACAGATTTCCACCCTGACTTGTGTCGCATTATGTGGTGTGCTCTGTAAGCTACAAAGACTTTGTACAAAAAGCAGATTCACCCAGCATTTTGTCATGACTGTGCTTCTCTTTTGGTCTCCGTTGTTCACAATATGGACAAGTGATGAAAGGGGCTGTTGTGCAGATGGAAATAGAGGTTTTGAGGAAAGATTAGAGATGGCAAATATGTGTGTGATTTGTGAACATGGCAAGGTTGTCAGTTTTAAAAAGGATTAATGATTAATGTTTGTAATCTGTAATAAGCACTTGAAGCCCACAGATGAACTGGACACTGGTTGTATGATTGTGGACTATGGTGGTCTATTAGTACCCGTTCTGTCAGTTTGTTTCCTGTCTTTTTGCTTTGCATAGGAACCTTTGGAGATCCTAACAGCCACACTGAACTTTCACTTTTCTCTCCTTCCCTCTCCTCCTCTCTTTCCAACATCTATCCATCTATCCAGAAAGAAATGATAATAACATTTCCTGGCTTCACATATATGGGATACTGAGGGTAGCAGAGCATACACTGTGTGTCCTCCAAATTCAGTCAAAAGAAGCATGGTTCGAATTACAGGGGGGAATGGTTTGGGTCTGACCCCCTTAGTTGAGGCTTGGACCCCCCCAAAAGCGGTAAAAACAAAAGTTCAGTTTCTTTCTTGCCTGTAATTGTAAAGATTACAATATATTTCCCATACTCATGCCTTATATTCAAGAATCTTAACATATGATTTCAGACACTCCTAAAATGGACCATACCCTTTTCTGACACTGACGTTAGTTGAACGTGTTGTCTGCCCAACTCACTCGCAGTGGCAGCGGCTCCAGTCCAGTCCACCACACGCTGGGGGAGACGCTGCAGGTGAATGTCAGTAGTTAGCTGTCTAGCTGCATTAATACAGTTAACTTTCCTAGTTTCCAAGTTTCATAATTAGCATTTATTTTACTTAAAATGAGCTATCTGATGTTAGTGAGCTGATAGACCACCCTGTCATTTCATCACTATGTACAAATGTTATGTAATTGTCAGCTAATACTGGTGCTTAGGCATTAGCAGTGAAATTGGGGGTTAGTTATTGTAGAGAAACATTTTTACATCAATATAGAGTTTATTATTTCATTTGAAGTCTTTTGTGAGTCCTTTCACATTAAACATGGCATTTGTTTTAACTCTGCAATTCCCAAAAAATCCTAATTCCCCAACAACAGTGTCGGACTACTGCTTTATTGGAAGCAGATTACATCATTCACAGTCAACATGAGCAAGAGGAAAGTTGAAACTTTAAACTTGATGAGAATGTTAAGAATTGGGAATTAGAGATGATAGTGCAGACTGTATTTTATGATTTTGTCTCTGGTTCTGGTTCAGCATTGTATGGGTCTGGTTTGATCGGCCATGATGGTCTGCTGTTGTGTGTCTGACTTTCTGGCAGTTTTATTCTAGAATACTTGGTGACCCCTGACTACAAAAGTTGTTGTGTGGTATGGGGCACCTGTGAACTGGTGTAATGAATTAGATTTATCATCATCCACAGACATTAGTTAAATAAGCAAGGATATTGTAAGCTTTGTAAGATTTTAGTTCACCGAAGCACGTGCCTGGGCTGTACTGGGTTTCCTTATTTGATTATTCACACCCTGAAAAGAAGGACAGCAAGCTACTCTGTGATGTATTTGCTGACGAAATGCAGACTAAGGAGGATCCAGCCCCTGAATAGGACAGGATAGTGAATCCATTTCATAGCAATACTTTGTGATGCAAATTTACCCATTGGAAAGCCTCTTCCTGTTTGTCTTCTCTGCTCACAGTGCCGAATCAAACAGGTGCTTCTGATCTCTAGATACCAGAGAGGAGCAGACAATCTCCACTGCTCCTCCGACACTCATAGCGACTGAGGTGGGAAGGTGATGGGGAGATCACAGAACAGATGGTGTCGCCTCATGTGACCAGTCAAGGTGTTTTAAAGGTTCATTGTATAGTATTTAGGAGGATCTATTCCCATAAATGCAATATAATAGAGCGCATTTTTGCACTACATTGAATTTTTATAAAGAAGAAAAAGGACAACTAATAACGTCAGTAGTAATTAGTAGTAGTCATCTGGTTTATTAGAAGTTAGAAAAGAAGAGAAATCTGGACTAATGGAGGCCAACACATTTAACACATATTTATTTGACACACGCCACATATTTATTTAGCACAACAGCCGACAGAGTGTGTCTGCCATCGTAGTTTCTCCTGCTTGTTTGGATTGGGTGGGAGCGGTCTGGTGTCGGAATAATCAGAATCTGTAAAAGAGTATTAATATGTATATGGGACATAAAGTAGTATACAGAACTTTGATTCATATACATATTTTGCAAACATATAATCTGTAATATGGTTATAACGGTTATTTTGCTATGTATGTAGAGTGAACTAGATGTCTGTGTGTTGTTTAGATGCTTTGATTAAGCTAATCCAACAAATCCATGTTGATTCCACATTGAGACTTAAGAGCACTTGAACACACTTCCGAAGTCGGAAGAATGACTTCACAACTCGGTAAATGGGACCATCCGAAGAACACGTGACTGCACCGTGAGCCTCTGGTTGCAATTCGCAACCCTAACCACTTGATGCCACTAAAACTTGCACACTGAACCTTAAAAGACTAAGGGGTTGTAATGTTTCTTCATGAGCACTGAGTATGTAATGCAAGTTTTTTTTTTTTTTACTTGTGACAAGAGACGGAATACATTACAGACAGATATAAACACAGATGGCTGGAGGGATGTTGAGGGCTGGTGAGGATGGTCGCTTGTCACATCAGAGTCTGACTAGTTGCTGCAGATGTCAGTAGCATAATCCTGTCATCACATGTCCTTTTCTTCCTCTCTTTCCTCTTGTTTCCAATACTCCCACCCTGTGTCGAATTAAAAGTGATGGCTTGTGAGTACATTGCATGTGCCACTATCCCGTGGCCCACCAAACTTTTTAGTCTTCTTAGTCCTTCTTTTGTCTTCTTTCCTTGTGCATGCCTTTTTTCAAATTTCTTTACTCGCTTCTTTTACCAACATTCTTTCCACCCCTGATTGGCTTCTATACTCTCAGTTTATCTTGGTCTTCCTCTGTCTGTCATCCAGTTTCCTCCTCTCCATCTCACTGAGTCGTGTCATTCTTTCTCTCTCTCTCTCTGTCTTACTCTCTCTCTCCCTCACACATACACACACAAGCACAGAAAGTATTGGCTTATATTTCCCATGGCGTCTGCAATACATTCAGCTTCACTAGCGGCAGCAATGTACTGGAGCAAGGCACCTGCTGTGCTGAGCTGATATGAGGAGAAAGACAGATACACAGTCACACAAATGCCGACACGCACACGCACACGCACAACATAAGCTTTCAAATGCCCAAATGTTGATGAAAAATATAATCATCCTCTGTCTGTAAATGCAGACACTGTGCATAACTAGAAACTTGCTACACAATTACAATGTCTTGCATTTGCCCACAGAGAACTGTGTCCATGCGAACAGCACACAAAAAACACTTGCAAACACACTCATGAATATTGACACACAGTTTGTGTTGTCTCTGTGGCGTAAGGCAACCTGTCTGCTCCTGTCGTCTTGGTTACAGGCCATAGGCTTGTCTTGAGAGGTGATCCAGGTCTCTGCTTGCCATGTCAGGCTGTGTGGTTGCCACAGTGTGTCCTTCTGTCTCTGTCTCTTTTGGTCTTCGCCACATGTGTGTCCGCCTGTGTGTGTGCATCTTGCAGCAGTCCTGGAGAATGCACAGCACATTATGTGGCAATTTAACCAGCAATAAGCAAATCAAGCAATTATCGAATTAGATTGCAGTGTCTTGGGTTGTAATGACTCCAGTCCCGCATGTTATTGTTTTGTAAGTGATTATTTTCCTGCAAAAGGGGCAGACAAAATGTTTATCACTTGTGAGACATTGGGTGTGTATGATATTTTTTGATGCTTTTCCAACAATCCAATCACAATTTTCAATGAGATAGTCCTATCAGTGGAGCATGCCTTCACCGATTTCACAGACACAGATAAGGAAACTCTTGACTCATTTCTGCTGACTGCTATGCTATAATGAAAGATCAAACCTAACTGTGAACATAGGCTACATGTCTCCATATTGCTGAGCATAAGTCGACATGGCATTATGTGCACATTTACCCTCAACTGCATGCTGACAGTTATTAAAAAGCAGCCAATAATGCCTACATTTATCTCAGAAATATATATTGAAAGCTAATCTTCCATATCCTTGTATTTAAGGTAAAACCTTCTTTTGTATCTGTAGGTAAAACACACAAAAATTTGATTAAAGAAAGAAAAATGCTGAAAGTAAATTGAACTGATTAACTTTCTTAACTTAAATACATTAAAGGAAACTTCAGTTGATAAAGGCAAAATTAAATCAGGCTTGATTTGATTAAACTCTTTTCCATTCATCACCGCCCTGCTTTTTCATCAAGCATTCATTCATTTACTGTCATTCAGTTCTAACTTCACTGGCCTTGTTAAAAACTCTTCTTAAAAACTGGCTATTGGTGGATAGCGTTGCCACTGACTGGCAAGCCTTTCATTTAGTTTTAACAGTGACAGAAATATGTAATAAGAGGGACCTGACCAACTTGACCCAACAAAAAACTTGAGTTTGCAACAAATTAGTTGCTTGTCCATCCAAAGTAATTACATTGGCCTGGTTTAACACATTTCTTGAAATTACACATTCTTAATTCAAAAACAGCCACAAATGATAAACCCACTTTCAGATATGATAATTAATGCTGGACTTCAACACCTACTGCAAGAAATGAGCCGAGCAGATAAGTGAGAGGTTGTAGTCATGGCCTATTACTGACACATTTGCCAGAACGTATGTGCCTTTGCAAACAATGCATAAACAAGAATGGAATGGCTGAAAGTACAGAACTGTGATCACCAATAACGTGAAATCAAGCAAGTTTTAGCAAAACATGCATGTCTTTATAAAATTACATTATTTAAGAACAAGCATATGGATTCAGTCATTCTTATATCACCTTCCAATTGCAATTATACTCTTATCTCTTTATCCCTTCAAATGGCTTTTAGCAACATTACTGAGGACACAACACTGTGTAAAAAATGTGTACAAATACACACCTAGCATATCTAGGCATTAGATCATCACCTTGACTTTGCATTTTGCACTTCATACTTGAATAAGGAAACACACAGAGCACTGCACTGAGGGGCTGTGTTGCACTACAAGATACTCAAGGTATAAAGTGTGATTCTTTATTGCCTGCTATTTTCTCAAGGTGTTGGAAGGCAAATCTGTTGTTCTTGGACGTTTTTGGACCCAATTCTATTCATTGCACGACAGACTTTTCAGAAGGCCATTTTATTTTGAGGAAGGTCTTATCTGCTGAGACTGCCAACATTGTTATTGAGCAAAGAAGGATTTTTAGTGCAGGGCAAATATGCAAAAATATAATTCTTCAAATTTCAAATACTGTTTGTAATGGGATGGGCAGAAAGTGTGTATCATGGCATAAGCGTAAGCAAACTTTTTCAGGGACTGGAAAAGTGAACGTTGCATTTGCTGAGACAAGCATAGCAGCACTTACAGAACATATCCTGCAGTTTGCTTGGGGCTTTTAAGAATGAGGTTTACTTGTTATTCCAGGTGCTTCGCTGTGCATATGCTTCTTCGTATGGAGAGCTTTTGACCCACTTGTATGCAGAGGGAAGGGCTTTGTTGAGAACATTATGAACTCTCGGGCATATTCCTTCTGTCCAAATTGAAGGTTAAACATGGGTATTTGCACATTAATTGTTAGCATAGATAGTGAGAGGCATGCAAATTTCCATTGGACAACCAATTTCTTGTTTTTCAGTCGTATGCTGAATGTATATTGAAATATGTAAGGAGCTGGAGGCAGAGTAAGGAATCAGCATATTAAGGCACAAACTTGAAAGTTGGCAGGTACTATGGAAGGACGGACAGAGCAGCCTTGTGGTACTAATAGGCAAGAAACGAGGCCAAGCAGCCGGAGGGTCAGACAGAGAAAAACAGCCAGCAAGCCACCTAGACAGACACATGGATAGACTCATTGATCAATTTTTCCACAAGATACTAGGAAATTAAATGGGATAAAAAGAGGGATGAGATCAGAGGGAGGTGGGTGAGGCGATCAGTGGCAGTCAGCCTCACTACTTCATCATGGAGAGGGATACAGAGAGAGAGGGGGAGTGACAGAAAGAGAAGCAGAGGCGTACAACAGTACTTACAGAGTCAAAACAAAAGTGTGACTGTCTGAAGCCAAGGACAGTGGGCAGACACACTCTGTATCAGCTTGAACATTGGTTGACCTGGACATCACTCAGCCGTAGTGACGGATTGTTCCTCCAGCAGCTGGGGCCCTCCTCACTGTGTCACACCCAGTTGCCGTTGTTGTGACACACGCCATAGCTTTTTTTTTTTATAAGACAGTGAATTTAAAATCCAACTGCATGGACAGTGGTTGTCATATATCTGTTTTTTCTTGTATATTTTGTTAGAAATGCTGCAAGTACCGGTTTACTGGGGCTACACATCATTGTGCCAGTGTGTGTGTGTGTGTGTGTGGATATGTTGGTGAGTGGGTGGGTGGGGGTGTGTGTGGATGGGGTGGAGGGTGGGGGTTTGACAGTGAGTGACCCGTCATTTTGTGTTTTCATTGGGGGAAGAGACAGACACAGGCTTCTGTGCCACAGTGAGAAGCAAAATGTCATTTTGATTCACTCTGAATGAGACTGATCCTGAGGGTTTTCACAGGAACACACACACACACACTCATTCCCACACACACACACATACACACGCTCACACATACTCGCACATGCAGGCACTAAGGAAGAGAGCTCTGTCGAAAAGCCTCATTGTAAATTACAGAGATCTCATTCAGTCATGAGTCATCTTGTTCTTAACAAGCATACACACACATACACACATGCACGGCTGTTGATTTAGTACATCAATTTAATAGAGTCATTCCTACATTTTCCATGGATTATATAAATGCCCACACTGAAACACACACACTACTTTTACTATTTTACAGCAGAGAAAGGAATCATACAAAAATAGAAGTTGGTTCTTAAATTATTTACACGAATAGGAAGCCAAATTATTTTCATGCAGCCAACTTGTGAAAGCCTTTTTTTTCTGGCTCAGTCTACATTACATGTGACAGAAAAAAGAAATGTACCAACGTTGAGAGTGAGAGGACAGTGAGTACTTTACTGGCAGATATTTAACGTGTATATTGTTAGAATCAGTTCAACTCATCATATCCAAGAATCAATCAGTTGATTCTTTGTTTATTTGCAACTAAACAAACTATGTTTGTTATTTATTTATACATACTTTGCTGATTGATATGTTTTATGTTTTATTTGTTTTTATATTTATGTCAGTTTTTAGGTTGTGCTATTATCATTCTAGATATCTGATTAATTTGTGTACTTTATTTGTTACTAAAAGCTCAGTTTAAAGTAAGTTGGATTGCTAGCTACTATGTATTTTTGTCAATTTTATTATATATAGTGTTAAAGAATTTTCTTAGGTGTCTTTAATAATGTAACAGGGAAAGGTAAGACAGGTCCAGTTTAGAGTCATTAGCTGTCCCCACAGTGACCTTCCAGCTACAGTTATTTTTCACATGTAACAGTCTTTGTTAGGGAGATGGTAGGTAGTTAGACTGATAAGATAGAGACAGTAGCAGTAGTAGCAGATATCGGTGTTCTCTGGGAATCTTACAAGGTTAAGTCCTACAAGAATGTTTACAAGAACTCACTAGCCCCACAGATTAAATAGCTCATGGATAGTAAAAGGTTCCAATATGAGGAAGCATTGGAGTCTAAACATCAGATAGATTAGTTGTTTTAGGTAAAAGGTGACCTAATAGAGAAACCTACAGGCGCTAAAAATAAAAATAAAAGGGACCAAAAGATGTTATCTGTCTGCATTTGATGTGTTCAAATGTTGTATGCTGGCACTGTATCTCCTTGGCCAGGCTCAATAAACCATGCTATGTTAAGTCTTCGAAACTTCTTCACACCTGAACCTGACACACAATATTTCTTTAACTTGCCATTCTGTCAGCTCCTTCACAAACAGCATAAAGACAAGTGTGCACACAAGAAATGTGCATATTTTGAATTTATTTTAATCCATATATACATTCTTCACAGTGAAAAAATATACAACATCATGTGGACACCTAGGCATATATATTTATGGTACCAGTGGTTTAAAAAAGGCTTAATGTTCAGCACATTGTGGTTCATCTCAGCTTGAAGACAGCTGCTGTAAAATGTTTAGATGCTGCAGCCAGCAGGGAATAGAGAATTTACCTAGGGACAAAATAAATAAGAAATGCACTCAGGTAATAAATTGATTTTACACATGCACCGGAGCTCTCTATTTGTACATTGTGAAGATTGGAATAATTGTTTTTTTTTCTAAAGATGTTTTCCCTAGTGAAGGCATGAAAAATAAGGTCAGACTGGGGCTCCTTAGCTGTGCCTTTTTGTTACCTTAATGCATTTCTAAGGCAGACTGAGAGACAAAAAGAGAATCAGCTACACGAAGTGAGGATCCTGAAATTGTTTTGTCAAAAGGAGAGACAGAGAGCTTGATAAAGCTGGAAAGCCCCAAATAGGGAGGGGGAAAAAAGGATAAAAGAGGGGGGCAAGAGTCTGACGAAATCTGTATTGACGCAGAGGGACAGGCACAAAAATAGGTAGAGACGTAGAGAAGAAGAAGAGGGGAAAGATGAGAGAAGAGTCAAGACAGAGAGGAGGCCCAGCACGCATCCTAAGAAGATTAGACATACAGGAGCGAGGGATGAGAGGAGATGCGATGCTAAAGAGAGAAAAAGACAGAGACAGAAAAATTAACCGTTTAAGTCACACGTTGATGGTCTCTGGGTGGATTCTTGGACATTTTAAAAGATAAATATCCAACAAGTAATAGCTTTAAAACAACAATCAAATTAAATGCCAAAGCGCAATAACAGCATGCCTCGCTCCCTTTCTCCTCAAAGCATCCTTGGTGTCAGACTCAGTTAGCACCCCCCCAACATGATTAGGGAGTGACATGACCAGCCATCAGCTAGTGCTCTGGAATCAGCTGTGTGTGAGTCAGCCGCCTGCTGCTTCATTTCCCTGAGGAGGGAAAGGTCCGGGATCAGTATGACAAAGAAACTGAACTCAGACCAGCGGTATCTGCACACGTCAGTACGGATATTGCTGATACTATTAGTTTTGATATGCTGAAGGTGTGGAGTCTACAGGGATGTGAAGGGTGGTGTTTTGCATAGAATGACGGAGTGTGCAGCAGCTCTGTCAAAGAAAGTATTCTAAACCCTGAGCTGTGAAGAGATCCATGAGAAAGTTCAAAACAGGCTCTGAGCACCGGCATAGCTTCAGCCCTTTGTCTCCTGTCTTGTGTTTGTTTATAGCTAAGTCCCAAACAAGTTTTCTCCCATGCTTTTTGTATATCAGTGTTTATTTATTTTCTCAGGACTGTCTGTCTCACTCCTCCTTTCTCAGCGAGTTCATACCATGCCTCTGTTCCTGGTTCTTTTCTCGTATAGAACATCAGGGCAGGTTCTTTAGTTGTGCTATGGGAGTGCTACGCATACATACACACACGCAGGTCTGATTGATTTTTCATTGCCTGTCGAGGTGTAATGTGTCCCAAAGTGTTTGCATTTGTTTTTGCTGGGAGTGCAAAATTGTCCGGCGTTTGCTCCGTCACACCTGGGAATGAATGAAAAGCTTAGAAAAAGAGAGAGACGGAAAAGGGGCGAGAGGTGACAGCAGGGAAAATTAAAATGACACTGAGTGAGAAGACTTACTGAGAGGAAAAGAAAGAGCACTTTATGACTGCAACCCAAAGGGGGGCAGACCCTTATTTAAAAGAAGCTCTTGGTGGTTAGAGGAGGAAACTAGAAATAGAAGGCACAGAGACTTTTTTAATAATATTTCTTCCCACACATCACTCTGATATTATTTCTCCCCATTTCACTGTTACCCCAACCCCAAGAGAGCAGTGCTAAAGAGATAGCAGAGACAGCCAAGAGAAGCTAGCCCAGAGACATACAGATTAATGGAAAGTATGCGCGTGTGTGTGTGTGTGTGTGTTTGGGATATTTTGTGAGAATGAATAACAAAGATGTTTGCAACCACATAATCCCTTGATAAAAGGAAATAGTACATACGTGTGTGTGTGTGTGTGTGTTGGGGGGGGGGGGTAGAATCTACAGTTAGGGGTGAGGGAAGACGACTTCTTTCAAAATCCTTCAGCTTTAAATCACTTTATTTTTCATTTTTGAAGTTTTATCTTTTGTCCTTAGAAATTCAGTTGAATTAGTGATGAAGTGTGTCCCAGTGCAAGGCAAGTTCAATGAGAGGTTACCCACTGACATAAGTAAACAGTTAACCCTCTTCAGTGTTATTATTTCAGTGCGCACAACATGCACAGATCCTTAAAAATTTGCCCATGTTCTTAAGCATTCAGAGAATTTCATCAAATTTTTGTTTTCACTGAAAATAGGAAAAATATTCTCCACATTTGTTCATGCAATCATCAGTGACACTGCATTTTTTCAAGTCAGAAGATCCGCAGCATAACCAATATTTTGCAAATATTTTTCTTGTGCCCCCCACCCCAAAAAGCATGCTTTTGTACAGACACACAATGGCACCATGCAATTGCAGACCTGCAGCCTTTGATCAGCACCACGAAAGTGCCAAAGCAAATGTAACAGCCTTGATCTGCACCCAAACCGCCATAGCCTGATGTCTCGGACTATGATGACGACATCTGATCATTTTGCACACGACATTTGTTGCTGTCCCTCGTGGGCCATTGTAATCAGCTGGGTCCTGGTGACTGCACTGCCACTGCAGAAGCTGAATGCTAACTTATTTCAACTACAGAGACAGCAGCTTTTCTTTCTTTTTCTTTCTTGCCATTAATGAACTGAAAAAAAGAGAAACCTATGACTATCTTTGAGTATCTACAGTTTTTTTGTTTATTTCATAGGTTTCTGTGAGTGATTTTTTTGGTTGCTTTTTTTTCTTTTACTCATATGGTATAGATATCCTGATGTGTTTTTTTTATTATTATTATGTTATTTGTTACCTAGTCTGATAAATAAAATCCTCCTTTCTACGCCAGACCACCTTTTATCACAAATACATGTGCAAAGAGCAATATCTTGGGTTTCAAACAGATGTCTCGAAAAATAAAAAATAACCATTTCTTGTTGAATTTTGCCTTACCTTGATATAAATCTTTAATAAATACAACTTTTGGTACAATTAATGTTAAGTCTACATTGGGTTTGGGTTTCACAATTGCTTGTAAGATCGCCTTCTGTTAATTAAACATTTGTAGCAATCATCCATGTCAAAATGAGTTGGTCACACTAACATGTGTTTGCAGCTAATGTTAGTGTTGGCAGTTGCACTTGCCTGCAGTTGTGTTGCATGCCACACACAGACACATTTCACACATCACACTACTAGTGCACGAGTTCTGTAAGTGCAGAGTTCATTAGAACAAAAGACGCGATGCTCATTGTGTGAATACAAAGCCTTAAGAGGACAGAACTAAAATAACATAAGCTGCCAGCTTAAGATATGAAAGAATTCAAAAGCTGTAAAATACTGCATGACAGAGATTATAACACACACACACACACACAACACACACACACCCTTCAATTAATATATGCATAATATATATTTAGTATGTGAATTTGCCTTATCAGTTTTATTCATGTTTGCATGACATTAAATGACACAATCATTAATCAAACTTGTTAAGAAGGCCTGCACTGTACATATAGCACACTTTGTGCATCATATGATGCAGGTGTAACCCAGGGCGGTGGAGCACTCTGCACCTTGACAAGGTGGCTTTGTAAGATGAGAAGAGAGGAAAGAGAGTGAGTGTGAAGGTGAGTAGCAAGCTGCCAGGTTGTAAAGCAAACATACGAGCCAAATGTTAAATTTTATTTATACTGGCACAGTTTTGAAATTGTTATTGACATTTAAAAAAAGAAACTGAGCCCATACTGCTGTATCTTTCATCATTTTAAATATCACAAAAGGAGTCCTGTGGCCTTGGCAGGCCATAGTATTTACTCTGTCATGTCTGATTTTGTGACTCACACAGCCATGTAGCAAAAAGTAGGTTGGCCGGAAAAAATACTTCTCATCTTCAATCTTTCATTGATGAATTGCTCACCGGCTACGTGACCTCTTAGCTCGCGTGATGTGTTGCGTACATGGTGCGAATGAGTCAGCTATGCATATCATCAGTCTGTTTCTATTCTTGTTCACACTTTGGGAAATAGAAGAAAAGGTGCCAAGTCAAATAGTCATGAAATATCGAAAATAATTGTGACAGTCTCAGAATGATTATTTTGTTCTTGCAATATTCCCCAATGTGCAGAAATATTTCTCCTAAGATATTATTCATTTATTCATTATTCATCTCTTAATGTGACCATCTAAATTGATGACATTGTACATTAAAATGTCCATCAGTTTGTTATCTCTTCCAGGCTCTGGTAGTGTTTGTGCCTGGCTGTATCTGACTCTCTGTACCTCGCACACTAGCCAACTATCATTTTTTGTAACCTAATCTGTTGCAAGCTACATTTTAGCCTTCGTCACGACTCAAAAACTGACACTGATAAAAAAACTTTGTCTCATCTTAAACAAGAGCATCTGCAATTATTTACATACCCGATATGTGATCCACTAAAGTTACACAATAAGAGATTAATTAAATCCCTTAATTTGTTATCTTCACCACCATCTTGACTGTGAGGGAGCAGGGCGGGACAAGAAGGGGGTTTAGTTTGTGTGGTGTGTTACCACTTTACCTGCGCCTTTATTTAAAACCATGGCTGTATTTTAGTCGTTTCCCCAGCTTTACTGTCAGGGCCATAGTATCCTGTTAACACGGAGACAATCCTCCACCCACCTCGTTCTACGCCGGAGTTAAAACAAACGCACCTCAACTGAAGCAAGCAGGTAACGTTATGAAGCTGCTTTCATGGGACACAGGTGTGTATCAGAGTTTAGAGGATACAGACACTGTGAGACACACTGCGTTGAGTTAAAGTCAAATAACAGATGTGGTTGTTAGTTGTTTTTCTTACAGTGTTGTTTTAATCGCTCAGTTTAGCTGAGTCTTTACTGCAACGCTAGCTTGATACAACAAGTTAGCTTGGAGGTAAACTTTAATAAGTTATTATATTCACGCGACGTTACATCAGCTCAATCAAAACCCGTTGTAATTAACACTGTTCAAGTTAATGTACCACTGTCATCCACTGTCAGATCTTTCACACAGGCTCATCATATTTCAGAGAGTGAATATGAGGAGACAGATGAGAAGGAGAAATGCAGGCTGCAGGAGTGAAGACACAAAACATGGAGAAAGTAACAAGAAGTGCTACTGATTCAAGATTTAAAGAAAAAGATAAAGAAGGAAAAGAGACAGATCAGAACCCATCCAGGAGTCAGGTGATGGAGAGAGTTTTCTTATGCTGTTCTTAGGCTAAAGGGTTGTTTACAGCAAGAAAATTGACAGTATCATGTGTTATATAATTTATTTTTCAACTATAAATTAAATATATTTAAGTTGTAGCACATTTAATCCAACTGCATCACTTATTGTCAATATTCTGTTATATTCCCAACACTGATGTATAATAAAAATCATACAGCTTGCTCTGATGTAAGGTCCATCAATCTATCCATCCATCCGCTCACCTGCTATTTTATCATTACAGCCCAGTTTGAAACAGCGTGTGCATGCCTGTACACTCTCCTCAGCTGCTATGCTCCTTAACCCCAGTTGTGTTAATACGTGGTTCGAGAGGATTAGCATCATGGTGATCCTGCTCAACTGTGTGACACTGGGCATGTACCAGCCCTGTGAGAACATCGACTGCACCTCGGACCGCTGCCAGATACTACAGGTAAGGTAGACCTGTGTGTGTGTGTGTGTGTGTGTGTGTTTGCACAAGTGGGTAAAAACAACATGTCAGCGCACTGATAAAGAGATAGAACAAAAGGATCAATTATATGACATAAACTCAGAGCAATTCACCACTCTTCTTGTCACTGTTCCTCAAGCTGTGATGCAGCCCTCCTGGAAGGTTTATATTTTCTCCTTCTCTCTGAACAGGGAATTGGGACTTTGTTTTAATATAGTCTTGTGGAGCCGTGTGTGATTTTGTCACTTCGTGATGAGAATACACTTGTGGAGACAAGTACCTGCAGTTAAAATTGTGGTTATGGACTATCACAAATCCCACAGCAAAGTTCCACCCACAGGCTTTAATTCTACTTCTGCTGCAATTTATTGTTTAAATTCCTGTCGGACGTTTAGCTCTGTCTTGATGAAGCTTTTTATCTGCGTGAAAATTTCAAAACTAGCTTCATTGTTTCATTACCACAGCTGTCACCGCTGTGCTGTATGTACAGCTGGGCATGTGTGATGAGTTGTAATGTGATTATTCTCTAAATTAGCAAGATTTTCACACAACAGTACACCTCATTGTCAAGATGAATTGTCATGAATTAAAATGTTTGTAGACTGATGTTTTCATGTGCTGCTGGCGTCCTTAAAGGTTGTGGACTTGATTGATCTTGTAACAGGTCATCAGTGACAAAAAGAATTAGTTACAGATTTAGTTATATTCTTATCATGTATGTGTTAGAGCACAGATTATTGTGCTGTTTTCCAAATTGCTAATAATTTCCTTTTGTTTCTGTGTATAATCCGTGTAGGGATGATGTGTGTTATGTGTTAATATTGAAATTTGCCAACTGGCTGAGGACTCAAGTGCGTACCTCTGGGGTTGAAATTGATTTTCATTGAAGTAAATTTGGCCGGCTCAGGTGTAACAAGGATGACCTAATTATGCCTCACATGCTTTTTGTTGGTGATTTTTAATGTCTGCTGACATTGAAAATCTGTCCACAGTAACCTGCATGGGAAGTGTCTGCTGTTGGATTGTCCCACATGTCCCATGTGGACTGATTGCACTGCCATGTCTTTCTTGCCTACAGCACATTAGTGTGGATTATAATATCGAATAAAGCCCCCCCCCAGACAAAACTGTAATAGGTTTATTTATTTCACTGGATTCTCTATTCATTGTGCAGAGATTTCAAACAAAAATTCACTGCTAAAACTGTGCAACATATCTTCCTGCTTCACTATCTCTCTTCCATCTCCTACCTCTCCTTCCAATCCCATCTTTACTCCTCCCTATGTTCCCATTCCCCCATCCTACACACACACTCTCTCTCCCTTCCTCCACCCTTTGTCTCTCTAACAAGCATATTAGCTCCCCAGGTAGTGTGAGGGGTCCTGTTCTGGTGGTTGCTAATGGTAACAGGAGGGATTTTGCTGACACAGCGTAGATTGTTTCAGTGGCCCTCACATGCTTCCCTGGCCCTGTGTGAAATACAGTATTCCCATCTCATTTCCTGGTGAAAAGAGCCACAAACAATGTACACGTTACTTGTATGTGGAGGTTAAACAGAGGTTTAGAGACCTGGACCTCAGGGGTTTAAAGTCTCGTCAGCCAGCCTCGTCTCATCTCAGGACTTTAGCTTTGTCAAGCTTTCTCAAAGCGTCGGTATCTGACGCCCTGGAATGTGACCATGTTGGTGGAGCGGGTTTCGGATGTGAAGTCAGTGGGCTACACCGTGCTGACACTGTGCTGACAGAAATCATTGTCTGTTGTGTTAATACTAATATGTTATAATATGTAATAATAAATAGCTACACACTGTATATCATGCTTAAAAACTCCTGCATTCTGCCTTAATGTAAATATCCGAGCTAACAGTGTAGAGTAGTCTGCATTTAACTAGTCATGCTCATTGGTGTAGCCTGATGAAGACAGACCAGATTATGCACACACAAAAAAAGACAAACTACTCTTATTTCGTGTGGATGTGACTGATATAATGTTTCAACCACGGATGATCTTTCTCGGGTAAAAATAAAGAAGTAAACACATTTAATAGGCAATCAATTATGGGACATTACAGCATTGTCTCGTAATTTGATTTGTTTGCCAAATTTCAATATCGGAGACAACAAGAAAATAATTTATATTTTTAAACAGTCTTTACTTATTGGAGTACTAACAGACTATATTAATGCAGTATATTTTAATCACATTTGATGGATACATACTGGGAATATTGTCCTGGTGTAAATGTGGCAGGTTATCTAATCAAGAGATGGTGACTATCACAAATAAATACAAGTGTATGTTTACTTCTTTACCTTTACCTGAGAAAGACCTTCTGAAATAATTCTAGTCACATCCACATCAAATAAAAGACTTGGTGAAAAACACCCATTGTATTTTTTATTATTATTCGCTTTTGTTACTCACTAAGTTAATCACTACTCAAGTAATTTTTTTAGTAAATACTTTTGTACTCTTACTCGGGTAGTTATTTTGATGACCACTTTTTTTCCTACTTGAGTACTTGTTTTTGCAAGAAACAGTACTTTTTCTTGAGTAGTTTTGGGCTACTCTACCCACCTGTGAAAATACATTCAAACTTAAAGGACTAGTTCGACATTTTGGCAAAATACACCTTTTCATTAGAGCGTCAGATGAATGAGCGATATCCCTCTTGCAACCAAGGTGGCAATAAGCAAAAAAACTTGCCCGGCACATAACCCAGTTAAACCAAAATGTGTCGTTTTTACACTTTGGTTTTAGTACAGATTAAACAAGCAAGACAGAACGTGTTAATGATTGAGCTTTAGAGGTGCTAGAGGACAGAGCCAGGCTAGCTGTTTCAAGTGTTTGTGCTAAGTTAGGATATTATTTTCCACATGAGAGTGGTGTCAATCTTCTCATTTTACTCTCAGCAAGATAGCAAATAAGCTATGTTTAATTTGTAATCACATTATGGCCTTAATTTAATTTTGTTGTGAATGTGACAAGAGAAAGCAAATAAATTAAAATGTCATTTTGATTAATAAATATTTCCAGTTTAAGTCAAGACGTTGAGGATGAAAATTGGACATACTTAAAGGAGGAGGAGGCCCTCTGCAGCCGGCTCTGGCCCAACCTAACTCATGTCTGTGTTTGCACAGTCAGCTCACGCAAATAGAAAGTTGTTATTCCACCTAAAATCAATTTGAATGGGACAGGACTCATTATACCTCCAAATCAGAACCTATTCAGCCGTTTTAATGGAGCTTCAAATGTTCAGAACACACACAGACACTTTGTAGAAATGCATGTGCCAGGTATCCCTTTTTCTGTCCTATTTGTCAGTGAGTGTGAAATAAGCATTTGGCCTCGTGGTACCTTTGGATTTATACGCTGATTACTCTCATCATTCACTCATTCCACAAGTAGACTAAGACACACATACATATTTTATTTTAAATGGTCCACCATCACAATCCTGATGACCTACTTACCATGTCTTCTCCGCCAAATGAGCGGCACAATGACAGCATATGAAGTAGCTTCCACACCAGCTCCTGTTTCCAATCATGAAAGGGCCCCATCAAAAGACTGCCTCAGCCTCCTTACAAATCGTGTTGACGATAAAACCTGATAGGCTGACTGAAGAGGAAGCTGGCGGTAGTGACAAATAACTATGATGAATTCATTCCCCTTTCACTCAGAGTGGAGCGTGACAGGGATCCGACTGGTGCAGCCAATGTCGGATTACATGTGAAGCGTGCAGGCTGCATTATTTATCAAAACATCATTTAAACAGCATGTTCTCATCTTTCCCATTGCATGCTGCCAGCTCTGTATACTGTATACTGTGTGTGTGTGTGTGTTGTGTGTGAGCAGGGGGGAACACACATGGCTTCAAATGTATTACAAGGTGCAGTAATGCCCATTTATATATATATATATATATATATATATATATATATATATATATATGCAAAGCCATGCTTGCTCAAGTGCACACTGACACACACATGCATGCTTATGTTCACACACACAGACACTCATGCACAGAAGTGCACAAATTTGGTCCAACTCATGTCCCTCTTGCTTTTTAGATATCCTGAACCCTAAAATGAACAAATGGTACCGTGTCGGCAGAAAAAGGGAATAGATAGCTGTTCATCACATCTCTTGATTCTTGCTGTTTCGGACTCGGACAAAACAACATCCCCTGCCACTGCCAGTGCTGCATCATGAATAAATCCACAAAATATCACACACACCATTTATCTCATTCAGTGTGGGCTACAGCTACAAACACCATCTTGCACTTGTTCGTCAGAAAAAAATGTTCTCTTCTTCAATCGAACTGTATTGCTCCTGGTTGTCCAAAAGTCGCACATATCAGTGTTTTCTAGACTGCTGTGGGTTATTGTTGGGTCTCTAGTTTGTCAATTAACTTCTCCCTGAAACCCAGAAAAAGGTAATAACCGTGTGGAAAATTGTTTCTTCATTGTGGTATTGCTTTGTGTCATCTGATTTGTTGAAGTACACAGACTGTTCTCAGGGAGTAGTGAAAGTGTGCTTTCACAGCCTAGAGAAACATTTAGCTGGAAGGTTTTGTGATCTCTGAAAATCTGTTTTCCGTTTTTTAAGGCTTTATATTAGAGCAATTTAAACAGGTGAACATTCAGACTCTTTATTTCATATATGGTCAGCAAAGCAGGCATTTAAGTATATATAACTATGAGGTTAAACAATATTAAGAAAAATGTTATCCCATTCAGAATAGTGTAGGACTGTGTGCGCTTGTGCGCACGGTTTGGGAATAGATGACAGGTCTGGAACAAACAAACAGGCTTGTCATCATCTAAAATCCAGACTTTGACCAGTGACTTATTAGCAAGCAACCAGGCAGCTTCTATTGCGTATTTGAATTGTCAGGCCTTGTATTTCTCCATGTCAAGATGTAGCAGCTTGGGTTATGTGTAGTAGGAATATGTAACAAGGCAGCAAACACAGTCATACAGCCTAAGGCAAAGCACTGGGAAAGAGTTTTGTTTCCGAAAATACAATATGGTTCAGCTAGTGATCCGAACATAATGCAGGCAGGACATGGCAGCGATATGAGCTCATCTGTCTCTCCCTCAATTTATCTCTCGCTGTCTCTTCACTCTTCATCTTCGTTTTCTTTGAGGTTTGACCAGGATCTCCCTCACTTTCTTTCCTGATCACTTCTTACTTCTCTTGTGATTCGAGTGCTGCAGCGTGGATTGGTTGACACTGGGAACCATATGTTTTGTGTGGTATTATATTGGTATAGACACATGTTGTCAGTGCACAAACACGCATTTAGCTCTTTAAGCCATTCAAATCACAGTGGTAACAGTAAACCTGGCTCAAGCTATACTCGCCAGTGCTTCCAGGTCGTGTGAGCTTTGGAATGAGTCTGTGGTGTGTTAACTTGTGTGTTAAAATTGCTTTTGAAAGGTGGGAAATAGAAGGTGGATGGGTTGAGGTGATTGAATAGACGAGGTCAGAACCAAGAAATCGCTTGAGGCTTGATAAGTGTGCATGTGAGCTTCAGGACACATGTGCACACTTTGTTTCTCAGTTTTTCATTTTGTGTAGTGCTATCAATCGAAAATGCTTTTCTTTTCTGCAAGGTCTGCTGCTAACAACTAAGGAATGCTTTAAAAAAAAGACAGCAGACAATTTGTTCTCACCAGAGATAACAAGTGCTCCTCGTTCACTAACAAACTTGAGTTTGAAAAAAAATATGAAGAGGGAGCTTTGACAACAGCTTGAGCCTACTCATTTCATGAACACAGCTGACGAAACAGATGCCTGGCTTATGTGTTAGCAAAATGTATCAAATGCATCTTTTTCTCACTTTCCTCCATGTTTATCTCCCTGTGTCTTCTCATAGGCCTTCGATGCATTTATCTACATCTTCTTTGCGCTGGAGATGGTGGTAAAGATGGTCGCTCTTGGGATCTTTGGCCGTCGCTGTTACCTAGGAGACACCTGGAACAGGCTGGACTTCTTTATCGTCATGGCTGGGTAAGAAACTAGATCATGATGGTAGCATTAATTCTGCATCTGGTAAAGTTTGTGTACCATGTTGTTTAGGAAAGACTGATATGGAGAACTTGCTCCAGCAGCATTTGCTCTTGAAATCAAGTTGTAATAGAGAATAAAATAACTCTTACTGTATGCTATCATACTGATACTGATGAACGGCTTGACTCGATAGCTCGATAGCTAGATAGCTAGATTGGGTCTCGGTGACGAGGTTATGGATTAATGGGTCTGATCTATTCAATTCAATTATGTAATGTGACAGCAGCGCACCTGTAGACCCGAACACTTTTGCTAGGCGAGCTAACATAGGATGGAGAGAGCTAAAAACAAAGGGGTTAGAAGTTTAGAGGTATTTCATGCTTACTACAGCAACAAGTTCTATGGCTACAAAGCCAGTGTTTTGAGGGGTGGAAGTAGCACTGCAAAATATAACACACGCAACTTAATTAAGGACTTTGCAGAAGCAGTTAGGAAGCAATGTTTAAGCCAAGCCTGATGTTGCCTTACACATAAAAGAATATTTCCCAGTCTCTTCTTCACGGTGAGGAATACAGCTTATTCATTTTACACTGGTATTAGATCGGTATTTGGCATCGGCTGATACCGAAAGCCCAGGTATTGGTGTTGGTGTCAAGACTGAAAAAGTCAGATCGGTGCATCCCTGGTATGGAACATGTTTATGATGATTGTTGCGTATAGAGTATAAGTTTGACGTGTTTTAGATGAAATCTGGTGCACTTCCTATTTTTTTGGGTTATTTTTGGATGTAAACATTTAGACCACAGCAACAAATAAAACCACCTGAAAATCTGGGTTAGTTCTTTGTCTGCTTCTAATCTAATTTTGAAGCATTTCGTTTGGGGTGAGAATGCAACACAGACCAGCCACAGGATTGATTGTGTACGTTAGGGATGTCCAAATCCGATCACGAGATCAGAAATCGGGCCCGATCACGTTGTTTCAGACTCGATCGGAATCGGACGTTACCTCCCGATTAGGACTCGGATATAAATGTATATATATTCTCATATTTTTATTTACTGTTGCATTAAAGTACAAAATGAAGAATTTATGTTATTTATTACTTGGTTGTTCAAGCTACCTCACAAAAGTGCTCTGTTTGTTAACAGAGTAGTTGAATGTTAAAATAAGGTGAATTAAATAAAAAATAAGGAACATCCTGGATCTGTTTTTTAAGTATTATAGAAGTATCGGATCGGGACTCAGTATCGGTAGATACTCAAAATCAAAAGTCTCGGACTCGGACTCGAGGGCAAAAAAACCTGATCGGGACATCCCTAGTGTATGTGTCACGTTTGCATAAAAGAAACAAGACAAATCTTATCATATTACACCCCATTGAGTGAGAGCATCAGTCGAAATTACAAAAAAGATCATATGTTTCTACTCAAGTGACAAAGCGCCCCTGACAAACGTCATCCTGACGATTTTGGGGTCAAAAATACTACATGTGTTGTCCTGGAGGGCCGTGACAGACAATGTATTTTGCCATTTAATATGGAGGACTTACTGTAGCTCCAGGACTTGTTTCCCTGCTCTGATTATAGCAGACTGTCACTACAGTCCATTATGTCAACTACTGCTTACAGTATAACTTTCTGTTCATGGTTTTTCTAAGCTCTTTATCAAATCAGAGAGTAGGTTAATAAAGCCATCAAGTGCTATTAAGTGCAACATTATTTTCACTCCAGACATTTTCACATTTTCTTTCTACGCTGGATGATGCAGGATGACAGGTCACCAAAACTGTCTAATGAATGAGTAACCTGTCAGTCCATGTGACTTCATGCTTACACCTCCTAGGTTTGTTTGTAATACGTCAGTGTGAACACTAAACAGACCAGAAGGTAAAAAGCCGAGGGAACTAGACCACAGATGTGAACAAAACGTCACTGTCAACACCCATTCTTCATCCACTAGTTCGCACGTCAGTAAAGTCATACAGTCCAAGTCCAGGATTTTACTGTTCATAAGTTGTTTATCAAATATTAATTGTACATTAAACATGTTAAATATATATACTCATACATAATTCTGAATCTTAGCAAAATCATACTTTTGCACAATAAATAATATACTTGGTGTTTTCTGTATTGGAACCAGTGTAAAAAACCAGGTGATAAATCTGTGTGGCCTTCATGCCAACTTACAGTAAACATTTTAATAGCAGAAGCAATCTCATGATGCATATTCTTTGTCAAATGAAGCCTTAGAGACATTTTACCAGCAGACTCATTGTACACGCAGCATTTTAACAGTAGACAGGGCATGTGTGGGGTGTCCTCTGAGAAAGAAACCCTAAGGCAACAATCTCTATTACACTACCACAGATACCACAGTCTAACTGGCATGCTGCAGTATGCTACAGTATAGGGTATTCACAGTGGTGGAAGAAGTACTCAATTTTCCTACTTAAATAAAAGTACAGATACCACATGAATAATGTTACTCAAGTAAAAGTAAGTAATCAAAAGTAAAAAGTACTACACATTTAAATATATTGAACTTATAAAAAGCAATCTATCTTTTTAAATTCACCCAAGACAGGACTGAATACAGCATTATACGTTAAAGTGAATCACAATAAGGAAAACTGAGTCGCAAGAGGACAAGTGGATATTTCCTATATGTGGGTGGGATAAGTCTGCATTATTGCCATTCGGTCACAAACTGGCTGTGACTCACTGCAAAAACAGAGCTGGTCTGCTGCACAATCACACCTGATAGAGCAATGCTCTCACTACAATTGTCCCTCTGTAAGAAGAAGCCTGAATAGAAACCTCCTCTAGTAAAATCCAGTGCTGGTTTGAAGAGACCTTTGCGCACTAACTCAGACCTCTTGAAGTCTGTTAAGTCTGGGGACCAATCTGCTGGGTCATTTGGTGGAGCATAAAACTGTTCCATTAGCGTCTGAGTCGCTTATATCTGATGCTGGCTGTTCATCTGTGGCTGTGCTCCTACTGGATGAGGCTGCCTATGTTTCACCGGGGTCTGTGCTTCTTGGATGTGGATCAGCTGTGCTTGTACTGGCTAACTGGCTGTACTGGCTGATGATCCAACATCTACTCTACTGACAAATATAGGTATTTTCTATATATTATATCAGCTGCATCAGGCCCATTCAAACTGGCTCCTCCAGGTTTCCTTCAATACATTTTCAAATATAAAATACTATTTATAAAAAAAATGACTGGGCTGAATATGTGATGCTTGTTATTTACGTAGATGTACATCCACATTGCCCAGTATGTCCAGCTAATCAACATTTTCCCATCTTGCATTATTCCAGAGTTGTAACTAAACTTCATTGTCTTGTTTTAAAATGAAATCATCATAAAATCATCACATCCTGCCTGGGCTGGTCCGGAGTTTCTGGCTGGAATGCACGAGTTTAATTTCGTGCATGCGCATATGACGCATTTCCACACATAACCCAGTTATCTTTCCAAGCTACAGTTTCTAAACACCGCGGACTGTCGGTGTTAATAAAACGCCAAGACACAGACAGACAAAGAGAGATTCACTGCAGCTGCACATTAGGCTAAGTGTGATCTGCTGACATCAGACTTCAGACAGGAGAGAACACAAGTTTACGTGAGTGCTGTTCCCGCACTTCACTGTTATTGAGTTTTTTTCTCTTTTCGTGCCTATAAGGATGGTCCCTCTTCATCCTCTCATCAAAGTTTTAAACATTCGTGTTCACCTTTGACAGGAAAGTGAGGCGGGGCAAAGTAGAGGTGATAAAGGATGAGGTATGAACATCAGTGGTTTCAATCATGTCAGGGCAGGATGATGGATGCAGGGAAAATGTGTACAAGGGTGTTGCAATGTGCAAGAAACAATAACTACAACTAAAACAGCATGTGCACAAAACAAAGCAAAGGTGGAACCTGAGGAGGGAAACAGAGGGTAGTTACGTTAGCAGGGAGGTCTGACCACAGCCCAGCAGCATCATCCCTAAGAATGAGAATAAGGCATTAATTACTCTACAGGTCAATTAGTCCAGGCGTCCAGAGTTACTGCAGTTAGTCTCAGCTCTTCACCTGCAAAGGATAGAGATTTGCCACGCCCACACATGACCCCACAGAGCTTCACAGAATTCACTGCGGTAAAGATGAAAACATACTGTCATTTTTAATCCTGACACATAAATATTCACCAGAATATAGGATCTGGGGAGTAGATGGCACAAATGCTGTTTTTGGTGTTTTGGACTGGCACGTGTTTAGATTGGAAGTAAAATTTGTTTAGATGGCAGACAGGAAGAAGGAAAGAAATGAAGAAATGTAAGACTGAAACTGGGAATTCAAAAATTAGATTTCGAGAGACACCCACTGCTGAAACACCTGCCCACAAGAGCATACAAATCCATTGTCATATATTGTGTAAGTTGTTGCATAAGTTTGGCTCGTTCTTGTAAAGTCTCACACACACACACTGTTGCCGCAAGACACACATACACACACGCTAGATGGATGCATGTGCACAAAACAAAAACAAACACACCTGCTCTGACACCTGCTATAAGTGAAGTGAAATGTGAGGCTTAGACGTGGGTGATGAAGCAAATCTGTTTGTGTGTGTGTGTGTATGTGTGCTTGTGTGTGTGAGAGAGAGATAGAGCGAACAAAGGAGAGAGATGGATAGGGAGAGTGTCTGGTATAATAGCAGACAATGAAAGCTAGAGCAACAGACTTACCAGGGTAGGTGGAGGGACATTCATCTTCATTTGAGCTGAATCAGTTTATCCCCTGCGGATGCTCGTAGTTTGTGTGTGTGCGTGGGTGTGTTTGTGTTTGCGGTACAGAATCACACACAGAGATTACAGTCTGTCAGCTTATGCCTTTTGGGTTTGTTTAATCTGTGTATGCGTGTGCCTGTATATGCATTTGCGTGAACGCCTCGGCCTTCGCTTTTTACTCTTGGCAGCACCCATTAGATTAGCGTCGAGGCTAATTGCAGAGGGCATTGCCAGACTTGCCGGGCCAGATCACAGCCAACAGTCTGCTATGAGCTCCACGGCCGTTACCCATGGGCACCACCTCTCTCTCTTACGCTTCTTCTCTCTCACCCTCCTTCTTTCTTTCTTTTCCCATGCTTGATTGAGCATCTTCCCTTGTCATCCCACCTTGAGACCCCGTACAGACCAGGCTTTCATCCAGACAGACTCTACAGGAGGCTTCATGCTTTTGCTCCCTAACCTACCACACACAAATTTGTTTTATTTTGCACACTGTATATTTTATTTTAGCCTTGTCCACTGCGCTGAGACTTATTTTCCCCAGGATGTCTGGTATCTGTCGTATTTAATGGAAATATCGCCGCATGTCTCCATGCGTGTCCACTGAGTTTCTTGATCCAGGGATGAAGCATTTGTGACCCTTTTCACAGGAAGTCAGCCTTGCCTTCCATATTTATTCAAATTTATGCCTAAGATAGGCTGAAAACAATTTACCAGGTCAAATAAATGATAAAAAAAACTTTCTCACACTGAGCAAAACTGATGTTTGTATTTATCAAGCATATTAAGGAGCTGTACTTTGACTCACCCTGGTGGGTTTCATATATATATGCAAAGTAACAACGACCTGATTACATTTTGTGGTCCTGTCCTAGCCTTCAGTAGTAGTAGTTAACTGTAATAATTAAACAGGACAAAACAAGACGGCACTGCAGCCGTAGTTCGCTATTTTCATTGCTTTTCTCGGACATCCTAACAGACATTCACTTTTTTCAACTGTCAAAAGCAATAATGTTTTTTACGTACAGTGAGTGATGCAAGAACTTCAGCTTCCATAACTTTGATGAAGGCATGTTGTTAGTTTGACAGTTAATTCACTACAGACTTTACATGTCTCACATGTTTAAGGTACATATAAACTCTTCTCACCAAGTGTACCCCGGGTGTCCCCTGAAGCTCTGCATTTCATATTGATATACACAAGCGCACGCACGCACTCGTCACATAAAAGCATGAATGAGATGAAGGCATCACGAGATAATTTTTTTTTTTAAAAAGGAATGTGAAAAAATAGAGAACAATCATAAAAAGGACGCTTCCGGCAGTCCACTAATTACCCTCCCACAGCGGCCTGATTGATGTGTACAGGAAGAAACACTTCTATAGAGCGCACACACATTCGCGCACATGCACACACACAGTGTGCCTGCACACACAGACACACGTCTAAAGACCCACACACTTGCAGGCAACACTCGGGTTTTCTCTTTGGCTTTATCTGCTTCTTTGTGTGTTCTTCAGATGAATGGGTTTACTGGCGTATCCTTGCTATTGTTTATGCTTATATTATTTAGTTCAGGTGTTGTGGCCTTGAGCTCATTAAGGAGAGGACATATGTTTTAATTGTTTCAAAACTCCCCTTTGACATTTTAGCCTTCTGTTCAGTCGCTCAGCAGCCCACATCAAATCATTAGAGCTACCACAGATACTATAATGTTTGAGACAGCTTGTAATAACACCACTATGCTCAGCCGGAAAAGCCTGGCCCCAAAACAGCAGTTTTGCTCTTCTCTATACTTATGACATTTTCATCAAGTTGTTGTGTGGCATTTCCATGCTTTCGACTACACCGGGAAAAGAAAATTGGTCTGCGAGGTGCCTCTTCATCCTCAAAAAGATGCATTCTTTCAACTGTGGGGCTTGTGGGCTTTACAGTAAGAATTGGGATCTAGCTCCCCCCCAATTCCTCAGCAAATTTATTTGGGTTTTAAATATTTAGCCACTGAATACGTTGTTAGTTATTAGATGAACTGCCTGTCAGCTGTACAGCAGTTCAAACCCTTGTTACAACAAGTAATCCTACTCAAGCGTGAGCTGGCGTGTTACTCTGTGGGAGAATCTGCAATGCGGTGAAGGGCAAATGGAAAGAGCTTCCCTGTGGGATTAAGAACGTATCACATTATTGTAAATGACATGGTTCATAAGTCTATCTATGTGAGAGACAGTGAGCTTGGTGTGTTTTGTCAAAGCCAGTGGATGTGCTTTGGGTGTTATTAGCCAGTGGTGGTGCTGCAGCTATTGGTATCATGTTGCCACCACACTGTTAGCCCCAGGCACATCAGTTCTGCTAACAGACACGCTTAACTACTATTACACAATGTACACCATTTGCACATAAATATATAGTATATAATATATATATATATATATATATATATATATATATGCACACAGCAACGTTTTCCGCTCTCATTTAAAACACATATTGTAAAACCCATTCACTCTCTTGAACGGTATCTGTATTGATGATAACAGTCATTTAGTGTAAGTGAGGTACATTCAAACACACACAAACTGCTTTCACATACACACACACACACACACACACACACATGGCAAACCGTGGCCATTCTCCTGTGAAAGTGGTTTGGGTTTGAGGGCACAAACAGCTTAGCCACGCTGTGGAAATGACTTGCTAACAGATGCCAGGCTCTGACTGAGCCACAACATCCTGCAGGCAACACTTAGAATAGAATGAATCCCTCTTTTACCGCTCTAGCTTTCTCTTCCTCACCTCCCTTTCATGTTATTCTACCCGTTTGATGCTTTGTCACTTTATCCCCCCACCACTTTCTCTGGAGTGTTGCAACACTCTTTGCATTACATTTTCTAAACTGTTGAGGATTCGCACAGCTCTGGGAGGGGGGCAGGTGAGACTAGATCCACTGATGCCGAATCATGAGGAGGGATCTCGGCTAAAGCTGGAGCGATATTAAAGGGTTTTTTTTTTTGGCATATTTTGAACCGGTAGCTCACCCACTTAACTACAGAACGTTTAAATGATGTCTTTCTTTCTTAATCTATCTGTTCATCCAGGATGGTAGAATACTCACTGGACCTGCAGAATATCAACCTATCGGCCATTCGGACGGTGCGGGTCCTGCGGCCCCTCAAAGCCATCAACAGAGTGCCAAGTGAGAACATTTTAAATTTTTTTGTGTGTGTGTATATGTGTATTTTGTCTGCAAAAGTGTGTAAGGTGTAGGCTAAGTGCAAGCAAGCAAGCAAAACCTTATATAGATGGTACACATACATATATTTCATTCCAGATGGAAGCACAATGTGCTGCGCAGAGCGTTAGCCACCACAGAAGTTGCAGCCACAAAAACTGCAAACACTATGTGGAGAGTGCAAAGATAAAACAAAAGTAAACAATATTAAAATGTGACATGAATAATACATGTGAGTTAAAAAAACCATTAGGAAAGTTGGAATCAAAATAAACAAATAAAATGAAATGTTAAGTGTGCTTTCATGTGACTGTGTATTTTCTGTGTTTGTGCTTAGGCTTGTAGTTTCTTTGTGCCTATGTGTGTCTGTCAGTCCAAATAAAGCACAAATGCATTTACATGAAAATTCATGTACATGTATTATATCTCTGGCTTTTTTGTGCACCCGCATGCCACCTGTTCCCCATGGGGATCATTAAACATTCATCTTATGCTTAATCACACGGGCAGCTCAGGCCCTGAGTCACAGCTTTATCAAATTTACAAACCATCCATTAATGCTGCTTCACTGATCAGGCTGTGACCATACGCGTGTTCCTCTCATCTAAAACTCCGTTCTTGGAGAAACTTTTAAACTCCTATTGATTTCTTTGTCCTGCTGCTCTAAGTGGCAGTTCTTAATCACTGTAAGCTCCAATTAGCCCGCCTGAGCTGGGTTCAGACTGGTCTCATCACTTAGTTCCAGCACTTTAGCAGTTAGCCAAGCATTAGCCGCTAATGCTAATTGCAGGTGATGAAGTTTCAGATAGGTGGTCAGAAATACTTCTTTCATTTGTTTTGTCAATAAATGTAATACATTTTCTGTTGATATCAATTTTATACTTTTTTCTTAGATGTAAATGACAGTTCCTCCTCCCTGCAGAAAATCTTGGTTAAATAAAACATAAACTTGGGAACTTATCAAGTCACTAGAGATACTTTTAAATAATCATGAAATAAGTCCTCTACACATGGAGCTGATATCATGAAAGCCCTGTTTGAACCCTGGGAACAGATTTTATAGGATAAAGACAGTACAAGGTAGAACAGAGTTGTCTAACGAGATGAAGTTATAGTTTCCTTAATGCTACTCACAAAAAGAAAACAGAATACAAAATAATATACAGTAGTGGGGTCGACAAATAACAAGCCAGAGAAATAAAACTATTTTACATGGTGCTGTGCTGAGGATGAATTAAGGTCTCACAGCCTGTGGAAAGAAGCTGCTCCGTAGTCTGGTGGTGCGAAAGCAGATTCTTCTGTATCACTTGCCAGAAGGGTGAACTGGCTGAGGCTGGGGTGGGTATTGTCTTTGAGGACCTTTGGTTCTCTGCACAGATGCCTCACCTCACAGATACCACTGATGCTTAGAAGATGGGTACCAGTGATCCCTGTGATCCTGGGCCGTGCAGATCCCATGCCAGTTTGTGATGTTTTCACTCAGGATGCTTTCTATTGTTTGTCTCTTAAAGTTAACAAGAACTGGGCACAGGGATTTAGCCCTCTTAAGAAATAAAGCCGTTTCTTAGCTTTCTACACTAGCACAGAGATGTGAGACGACCATGTCAAGTTCTCCGTGATGCTAATTCCCAGGAACCTAAACTATTCAACTGCTCCACCTGAGCTCCGCTGATGTAGACAGGAGTGTGTGTCTTTGCCTCCTTTTCCTAAAATCAACAATCAGCTCCTTGGTTTTGCTGATGTTGAGCAGGAGGTTATTCTCTGTGCACCACCTTGTAAGAGAGTTGATTTCCTCCCGATATGAAGTCTCATCGCTGTTTGAAATCTTCGATGATGACCAAAGTTTTCTCTTCATTTCTAACTTATTTTTTAACTTTTTCAGCTTGTATGTCCTCTTGTATTCGTTCTGTGCTGCTTTCAACTCCTCCCTCTGATTTTTTTTTTTTAAATGCACATCTCTGAGACCAAATACGTACACCGAAACACAAGTTTTTCCTCTGCCTGGGGCAAGTTCTTAACTGATTTTTGCTCACAACCTGTGTGTTCATGGGCTATTCTTTCTGTTTTATGTAATTACCCTAAGAGGCAGCCAGTCTTCAGTACCTCAGTTGATCTCAAATTTCCACACATTCTGAAGGACAAGTTACCTTTCAAGACAGAACAAAGAACCTGCTCAGTGTAATATTTCAGACAGCCACAGCAGCAGCACTCAGCAAATATGGCTGTTAACTGCATTACGCTTCAAGTGGTTTGATTAGAAGATATTGTGTGCAGTATAGTGCGCACGGTGTTTCACAGACAATTGTATAAAGACTGTAAACAAATATGCTTTTCTGGAGATGATTGTGCATCATCGCATGGATCTCCAGACATGGGCTTGTTAGCATACCCGTAGATGAAGCAGAAGATGCATGTGCATATACAGCGTGTGTGTGTGTGTGTGTGTGTGTGTGTGTGTGTGTGTGTGTGTGTGTGTGTGTGTGTGTGTGTTAAAGATGTTTGTGCGTTATCCCACGCTTACTTTCTCTTGTTCTATTTGTTCATACTGTAGTTGTGTGTGTGTGTGTGTGTCTGTGTGTGTGAGATGTGTCTGTGTGTGTGATGTGTGCATGCTGTTAATATTTTACGTTGTCATCAGATTTTGTCCCCTACCCGTGACCCCATTAAAGGTGAGGAAGCATGGGGATAAAGCTATTTGTTCCTTGTTTTGTTGGATCACTACTTTGCCCACAGATACACAGGGAGCATGAGAACAGCCTGACCCCTCACACACCTCAATTTGTAAGCCTCCAACAAAGTGGCACATAATAGTCCTGTGATGTGTGTGTGTGTGTGTGTGTGTGTGTGTTTGTTTGTGTGTGTCTGTACTGTTGTGTTAGATTTCTTTTTTGATGAAATTGGTGTGAGATAGAGGGAGTTCTAGACAGAATGGGGTTGGGGGGGACAACAAACACTATAGAAACAAATGTTAGGCAGAGAAGAGAACTCACCTGGTCTTTAATAAAAAGCATGGGCAGATAGTTGTAAATGTGTTTCCATTGTGGCGCAAGGGAGGCATCCAACTTAATCTGGAAACAGCAGGGGCAAACTGGTGCAGTCACCAGGAGGGGAGAGAGGTGGCAGCAGTTAGAGAAGGAGAAAGAGAATGAGAGGGGAAAAAAGAGGTAACACTAAAGCTAAAAAGCTGAGAATAACATAGATTTGTGTGATACCATACTGTTTCTTTTCTCTCAGTTTACTTTTGTTTGCTTTCCTTTTCCATTATATTGGCATCTTTTTTCCTTTCGTTCTTTCCTGCTTTCTTTCTTATTTCGTCACTCCTTATTTTTTGGCACACCCTCAGGCCGTGTCTCATTCTTGTCCTCCCTCTCTCCCGCTACATCCGTCTCCCCCTCTCTTCACCTAATTAAGCCTAATGGAACAGTGGCCTAATGACAAGGACCCTGGGGAACAAACACATTTAGAATCGCCTCCAGCCACCACCAGAGACACGTACACACCAGCAACACTACTGCTCTCCATTTAATACCAGTTGACGAGACAAATTAGCCACAGGAGGGAGACAAATTAGCCAGAGTACTAAGACGGCCGCGTACTCACCTCAAGAAAAGAAAAGTTTTTCCATCTGCGCTCTTGAGACCAAATTTTTATAAATTCCAGTGTCTTTACACGTAAACTTTCTAATCCAAAATCGTAAAATTAATGTAATTTAAATTTGACAGCTTGTTTATCTACAGAGAGCTTGGCCAAAGTCAGGATTGAACATCACCTCAATAAAATACATTATTACAAAAGCTTGGCAAAAGGTACACTGCACTATGACCTTTTATCGAGGCTGAAAACACTTTATGAACAACATGTAAACTATTGAAAATCAATTAATTGTAAACATGCAGATAAGCACTGTGTGTTGACTAAATTAACTTCTAAACATGAACACACAAATTAAAGTGGGCACATCATCACTAATCTAGAGTCAAAAGGGAGTGAAAGCATTGAGTAGTGTTCAGGGAATGGGGAGAACATTTTTCTTTACTGCAAGTGCTCGGGTATTACATGGTTTTGTGTGTATTGTGGAACGCATGAACTATTTGCGTTCTTAAATATATTGTCTATGTGTTTATTAGGGACGGGCAATAAAACAATAATGATAATTATCACAATATAATTTTCCTAAATAACCATGATAAATATTCAGTATATTGTCAATAAATATTTGCTTTAATTCATTTGAATCACAAACAAATTAGCACGTCATTTTTCTATTAAAATATTTATTTTGTTGAAAAAAGGAGGCCCGAAAAAAGATTAACTAATCATATTTGTTGAAAAAATAATAGTTCTGAATATTCTACCTCAGACTCGGGAAGTGATCCACTGTGTGGAGTGTTTGTCACATTCTGACCATAAAGATAAGTTTAACCACATAATTAACCATCTGGTTTCTTCTATTTTCATTTAAACTTGAAAGAAAATTATTTGACATATATCGTGATAATTATCAATATCGATTGATGTGAATTTTTTTTCTCGTGATAACATTTTTGGTCATATTGCCCAGCCCTAGTGTTTATAGATCATTCTCTATTTCTTCTTCTCCTTTTGTCTCTCTCTCTCAGCTTCTCACCTGTCATTCAGCCTGTTGGCAGTTTAAATGCACTGTCGTGTTTATGACACATTAACCTACTGTTGAGTTGTTATTCACGGATCCCAGTATGCCACTGAATAACACACACACACACACACACACACACACACACACACACACACACACACACACAGATCAGATAAATAGAGACATACACACATATAATGACACTCACACTAAAACATACACACACACACACACACACACACACACAGATCAGATAAATAGAGACATACACACATATAATGACACTCACACTAAAACATACACACACACACACACACACACACACACACACACACACACACACACACACAGACAGGTGTCAGTACGGCTTGCTATGATCCCATCAGTGGGTCTCACATCTCTCTCTCCCCTTAGTCCAATCAGCTGTCATTATCTTCCACTTTTCACTTCTCACTATGTCATCACTGCAGGACGGGCCTATCCACAGGGATGAGGTCATCATTATTTGACAGGGGACACCCTTGTATTGCTCTAATTACGTTTTTATCTAATCATGAATGAGACCTCAAGTATAGCCTGGTGACACTTCTTTGCTCCGGGGACTGCAGTTAGAAAATGAGCTTTCAATTCGGGTTTCCTGTCATAAGCAGAAATTTAACTGCTACTGTGGATGTCTCACACAAGCGCAAACAACTCAAAAATTACATTCAGTTAATACAAAATTACTACAGAAACTCTTTACCTAAACTTTACCAAGTGCCTATGCCTTCCCACATGCTGGATTCAGCATCAAAATCAATCAAAATTTATTTATAGAGCCCTTTAAAAAATCCAAAGTGGACACAAAGTGCTGTACAGTAAAGCAATAAATGAGTACATAAAAGCCCTAAATACAAAGCTCACACAACCCATAAAATACAAAAAAAACAAAAAACAAACATACAATAAGCAATGAAATCATGTGATCCTCCTACTTTTTGTGCACCCACCATCCACCCCAACCACATGTCACTATAACTTCTGTGTGGCAAAAGAATGAAACACCCTATTGACTGGAAAAAGTCAAGGAGGTAGATTTTTTTCAAAACCTGTTTAGCAAAACTATTTAGTAGTATATTATCAGCTTTTAATGTTGCCCATGAACAGAGGGAGCATTAGAATTCATTTTACTGTAATTGTAGGTTTAGTGTGAATAAAAATGCTACGTGTATTGCCGATCCACCAAGTGGACTTTGCCAAAAAGTAATCTGTATTCACATTTTCGATGTCCTCATCAATGGTGTAAGCCTGTGATAATCATTTATTGATTGACTGACATACTGAAATACACAGGTATGCGTATCCTGGTGAACCTGCTGCTAGACACTCTACCCATGCTAGGCAACGTGCTGCTGCTCTGCTTCTTTGTGTTCTTCATCTTCGGCATCATCGGAGTGCAGCTGTGGGCGGGGCTACTGAGGAATCGCTGCTATCTGGAGGAGAACTTCACCCTGTGAGTTAAACACTGCGGATCTGTGCGGGCAGCATGTATGTGTTTACAGTGTGTCTTTGTGTCATGCCAGAACGTTTGTGTCTTCAATATTATGATCGTAGGCCACAAATTGAAAGTTATGAAGGACAGAGTGTTATTGTTATTGTGTTACTGTGTCATACTAGTGAAAATGAAAAGCTATATTACAGTAATACGTCAATTGAAATTATGTTGTGCAATGTACAAACTGTGAGGTTTGTCTATGAACATACAACATTATCATACTGGATAGATTCCCCTTTCACATGGATTTCATTCAAGATTATATAAGATTACTGTATGTTTTGTATATTTTACTTTAGTGTGTATATTAGCATAACTCCGGTGTTATGCTAATTCCTCTATTCCTCTTTCCATCTTGCTCTCAAGCTTCAAAGCAACAGTAACAGTACAGTTTTTTCCCAGTTTGGAAATAAGAACATGATCGGATTCCAGCTGCATGCCTCCATATTCATGACCCCACACAACAGCATCACCCACTGTGTCTGTGTGTGACATTGACATTCACCAGTATTCGCGAGTGTTTGATTTCTGTCTCTGAAGAGTGTCTCTCACTTCCCTTCTTATGCTAGCGTCAGCTCGCTAGAAAGACACATGACCTTGATGCATGTGTTCTTAATATGTATTTAAGCCATGTATACTGCTCTGTGCTGATGTGCTCTGTCTCTGGATATGCTGACACCGCGTATACTAATGACAGATCTTATTGCCAGACCAAAGGGGACACGTTTCCGCCAGCTAGCACAGTCCTGGCTGTTTTGTCCTCGCCTTTAAAAGTTGAGAGGCGACATTTAACCGCTTTACAGTAATTACTTGATGAGTTACTTTCTCCTGTGGTTTCTACTTATAACTATTTAGTGGGCTAAAGGCTGATATAGTGATTAGCAGGCTCCACCTTGACTTTCCTACATGGGTCAAGTTTTCAGTCCTGCTTTAGAAAACATTTTTCTTCCTGTAGACTGGTCAGCAGATTTCTGGCAGTGATCTCTAATTGAGTGATGCTTATTATTTAAGCAGTTAAGTGTTGTTTTTGCATATTATTTTAAAGCATTGTCCCAAAATATTATGCAGGTCTGTCAGGGCGCTTGTGCGCGTAATTAGAAAGGTCGTTGTGAGTTAGCGCTTGAGGACTATTATGCTAAGTAAAGGGCTAACATTTGCTCCCTGAGTGGTTATAATAGAGTGGGCTAAGTGTCGCAGTCAAGTGCAACATTCACTGGCAGTTTACACCCTCCCTCTTTTTAACTCTACCTTTCTTTTTTTGTGCCTTATTCCGCCATATTCTTGCCTTTGCACTTCAGTAGACATTTTTTATGTACATCCAAAAAAATATCATGCTTGCTGGTCTCTGTTTCTCCTTTTTGGTCTCCCAAACTATATGTATTTTTATGTGGCGGAAGCTGCCTCTTTTCTCTGCTACTGTGAAGCCCCGATCCTTCATGCTCTCCATTGGCAGGTGTGTTCTCAGTGTGATGCCAGGTTTTGCTGTACCATGCTGTGCAATGTCAAGTCACCGGCAGGGGGCCAACAGCCTTCATTCATGCTCCACTAATCTGACAGGGGCTTTCTTTCTTTTTCAACCCTTCCTCCACTTTAGTACCATTAGTAAAGCGTCAATTTGGATGCCACGGAAAACCTTTCTCAACAGTACATTGGATAGAAAAAGTCTACACACCCCTGTTAAATTTCCAGGTTCTTATGATGTAAAATAATGAGACAAAGACAATTTAATGTCAGAACTTTTTCCCCTTTAATGTGACCTATAATGTCAACAATTCACTAGAAAAACAAACTGAAATATTCAAGGGGGAAAAATTAAAAATTAAAACCTTACAATAACCTGGTTGCATAAGTGTGCACACCCTCTTATAACTGGGGATGTGGCTGTGGTCAGAATTAAACACTCACATTCAAACTCAGGTTTACGAGAAGTCATTGCACACCTGCCATCATTTAAACTGACTCTGATTAATCACATAAAGCTCAGCTGTTCTAGTAGGATTTTCCTGATATTTTCTTAGTTGCATCTCAGAGCAAAAGCCATGGTCCGCAGAGAGCTTTCAAAGCATCAGAGAGATCTCATTGTTGAAAGCCATAAGTCAGATAAGACAGTCATAAGACAGGTACAAAAGAATTTCTAAAGCATTCACACAGTGAAGACAGTCATCATCATCAAGAGGAGAAAATATGGCACAACTGTGATTTTACCAAGAAGTGGACATCCCTCCAAAATTGATGAAAAGACAAAAAGAAAACTGGTCAGGGAGGCTTCCAAGAGGCCTACAGCAACATTAAAGTAACTGCAGGAATTTCTGGAAAGTACTGGCTGTGTGGTGACAACTATCTCCCGTATTCTTCATATGAATGGGCTATGGGGTTCTTTCTTACAAAGAAAAATATCCAAGCACGGCTGAAGTTTGTAAAAACAAACATCAAGTCCCCCAAAAGCATGTGGGAAAATGTGTTATGGTCTGATGAAACCAAGGTAGAACTTTATAGCCATAATTCCAAAATGTATGTTTGTGCCACAACTTTGTTGTGCCACCAAATCAATGCATTGTTTCTAAGCTACTTTCAGTGGGAAGTGGTATAGCCTGATACCGGCCACTGTTACTATCGATACTGGAATTAGTGAGCAGGCATGTATCGTGTCATGTGTGCATGTGTGTGGTTTGCAGTCGAGGTAAACCGGGAAATTGTCCTTCTAGGAATGTCAGCAGTATCTATCCCGCTATTGACTGGGGGAGACAGGGAAGGATCAAGAGAATTGGAGAGAGAAAAGGAAAGGAGGGGATAAGTGGAAATGAGAGAGCTGTGGGAAGTAGTGGTTATCTAAAAAAGAAGAATGAAGAAGAAATAGAGGAAGTCAAAAGGAATAAAAAAGAATGAAAAAGAAAAGGAGGAGAGAAACAAAGATGACAAACTATAAAAAGAAGAGCTTGAAGAGGGAATAAAAGATTTCTGGTGATAAATGCACTATAAGGCAAGGTTGTACTCTATGCATATATGCTTGAGATGCGTATGTCAGGGTAAGCGCTAGGGTGAAGCAATTGCATTACATTTGCCTTCAGCAAACCTTTTCCTGATACCCCCCCTCCCACGTAGGAAAAAAAAGAAAACTCACATATCATATATAGACTCATATATAAACAGAAATGGTGATAAAATGAAATGTGACAAAAAGACCAATAGAACGACAGCAGGAGGGCTGAAGTGCAAACACTGACCCTGAATGTGTGTTTTCAGTTATGAGAAGGGAGCGGGGGCATCTGATGAAGAGGGCCTATTTTTGTCTTTCCCAGGCCCAAACCTTGGTACAGTATGAGTAATGTCAGATCACACACACACACACACACACACACACACACACACACACACCTAGGCCTCTCTGACTGGTTCCCATTGTTCATTTGTGTCATTTGTGTTCCATTTACTACTTTTTTGCTTTAATTAATTTCAGCAGCAGTTTTCTATTGACCTCCATTTGCATTCTTTCCTTTGCATTCGCAATCTACTGCTTTAAAAGCCCAACGTGTAATATTTAGGAGGATCTGCTGACAAATATGCAATATATAACTATGTTTTCAGTGGTGTAGAAAGACCTTACATAATGAAACATTATGTTTTCATTACTTTAGAATGAGTCATTTCCATCTACGTACACCTCAGGTCCCCTTATGTCAAAGTTGTTTTTACAGTAACTGCTCTACAGAGTGTGTTTCGAATATGTATGAAGAAGAAGGAAAAAGAGGAAGAAGAACTAGTGGTAGTCGTTGTAGTATTAGTAGTTGTCTGGTTTATTAGAAGTAAGAAGAAAAGTGAAATTTGGACAAATGGACAACCTCATGTATTTAGCATTAACTAAGCACTGTAGCGTTTTCTACGCACTTGGAAAAGGACGGATGAGCAGTGACTGAGCTGTTGGTTGCAATTTGCAACCCTCACGACTAGATGCCACTAAAACCTACAGACTGAACTTTCAAATTAACAGGTCCTTATTGTTTTCAAGGTAGGAGGGCTTAGAATGTTTTACTCTTTTCTTCTTCTGTCTTTTGGTATTTGTAAGGTATCTTGCATATTCATAATAGCCTCATCAGCACACAACTATACCAAAGGCAGCCAACATTCCCTTAAAATCAATCCACACTTCCAGGTGGAGAAGTGAGAAGAAGTGAAAGACAGACTGTATGGGACAACTCAGCAAATGACGAAGTGCTTTATACGGTGGCAATCACTTAGATTCTGAATTTCAAGACACATTTGTCATCACTTACGCCAGGCGCTTACAAGGAGGGAATGAGCTCATCGATGTGTATATGTGCAATAGGTGTCACTGCATGAGAATGTAATCTGTTTATCTGCTGATTTCACGCTAGGGCACACACAAGCACAATCTCACATACACTTTCCACGTGACTTAGTTTACATGATTAAACAGTCTGTTGTGTGGTGATACAACATACTCATCTCCCATGGTGTGCTTGTCAGTTGGTTAGTTAGCTTAGTAAATACTGTTTCCATATTGTTTTGCCTGTATTCTTGACTACAAATTACGCAGCTGCTCTGGTATAAGGACATCCTTCAAAAATCCAGATACATTACGAGAGAACTGCCTGGTTTGTTTCAGACTAAGAGCACAGGGATTGGATTACAATATATATTGTTTTCATTAGAAGATATGTGGACTTGTTAATATCAGAGTGAAACTCTGGAGATCTCTTGGCACTTATTAAAATACATACTTGTGCAATGCATCTCAAAAAGTGATGTATGATTATCACCACCTATCACATTCCCAGCCAAATGAGGTCCATGGGTTCAGCAGGACAATCAGGGCAGCAGCGCAGAGCTGTAGCTGTTTCAAATGGCAGAACTCATTTGGTATTTCTGCTCCAGACCAGACCAATTATTTACAGCAAGTAAAGTTTTTATTTATTTACAGTACTGGAGGAGTATTGAACATCATATTGTGAAGCGTTGGTTGTATTTGCAAGAATGGCTACAAAAGAACACAGATCTTTGTGCCGTGCTTGAGTAGTTCACAGAGGACATTGAAGACAAAGGTTCAAATACATGTTAAATGGTGCAAAATAAATCACACGATGCACGGATGTTTTGTTTGGAACGCTGTTACCGGGGCTCCTTCTACACGGTACATGTATTGGTTTCAACCCTTCCAACCAAGAAAAAACAAAAAACACAAAAGAAAATACAAGGAAGAAAGAACACAGGTACTATTGTAGGATTCACTGAAATGTATTCTAATTCTCTGGTTCACTGAGTTTAATAGTGTAGTTTACAAACTCAGAACAATAGACTTTGCAGTCAAACTTAAGGTTGCCCATTCAGAGTGGCAATTTAACACCTACTTGTCTTGTCCAAACTGATAAATAAACGACTATATGCAATTGAATGTGACATCTTAGGTGCTTCTTGATATCTCCACAAGCCACTCATTTTGTCATGCCCTGACCAACACATGACCCCACCCTTGTTTACCACACCTGTCAGCACGCCTTTGGTTTGCTGCACTAGCTTTAGGCGGTGTTCGCCGGTTCACTGTTTGGTCAGGTTTTCCTCTCACACACACACATACTGTATATATCACTTACAACTACATACTGATCCGTTTGTTAGCCTAGTAAGGTCAACAATGGAACAGTGTGTGTGTGTGTGTGTGTGTGTGTGTGTTTGAATGTATGAATGACAATGAATGTAAACAACATGTGAAAAAAAGTTTGTGTGCATGTATTTGTATGTAGACTGTATATGGTTAGGATATACTTATTTGTTTATGTGAGGGGGGAAAGGAAGAGAGAGAGAGAGAGAGAGAGAGAGAGAAAGACTTCATGTTATTATACTCTCTCTCTTCCTTACTCCCTCATTTGCATTTCTTTATGCATCCGCTTGCCTTCAATGATGCATTTATCCCAAAGGCTTGGTTGAGTACTTCCGAGGATTTACTTCACTGACTGCACTATAAAACATCTCTCATTTCCCATTCTTTCCTCTTGCTCCCTCTTTCATTGAAATCCTCATGAAACTACCCAAATGAAGTGGTACATTTGTATGTATGTATTCTATTTCACAACCAACTAACTTTAAATTTCTCACTTTGTCCTCACCCCAGCTCTTCAGGTATGACCCCCCCTGCTCCGTACTATCAGCCAGAGGAGGACGACGAACGCCCCTTCATCTGCTCCCTGCCATCTGATAATGGCATCATGTCATGTTCTGATGTGCCGGCGAGGCGCGAGGGAGGACGCACATGCTGTCTAGACAGGGAGGACGCGCTCCACAGACAGTCTCTGGGCCTGAGTCCTGAGCCACTGGCCAACAGTAGTGGTGCCGGTGAAGCAATTGGTTTGTGCATCAACTGGAACCAGTATTACACTCGATGCCACACAGGAAACAGTAACCCCCACAAAGGCGCCATCAACTTTGACAACATTGTCTACGCCTGGATAGTAATTTTTCAGGTATGAGTTTGAAGGCTGGTGAGGTTAAGGTGAGGTCAGACTGTGAGGTTGTTGATATTTTAATAGAAAAATCCTTTTTATTATTAAAAGATTGCTGATTTCAACAACATTGCTTGTTTAAAAGGCCTATGCTATTTTGATGAAATAATTGCTTTTGAACTCAAGAGTCTTTCTTGACTGATTGAACTATTCAGTTCCAATCATTCTTCTCAAAAGAATGCATTTAATTTGATTTATGGATTCCCGTAAGCAGCAATTCAGCATTTTTTACTCTGTTATTTGAGGGTTAGCATTGTTAAGTCATCAAGAACGAATTTAGAAAAATCCACTGGATTTAAACATGAACCACATTGTAGTAGGTAAACTGATAAAGTAATATTTTTTGCAATTATATTCTGCTGAGTCATGGCAAGACATTAGTTAGTATTATTGAAGTGTTTATTTCTTTATACTCAGTATAACTTTTTCTCCTAGGTCATCACTCTGGAGGGTTGGGTGGAGATCATGTATTATGTAATGGATGCCCATTCCTTCTACAACTTCATCTACTTCATTTTACTCATCATTGTAAGTAACGTCATTTCTACATTTATTATTATATCTGTATTCTACACCTCTACCAGCTGACCCAACTACTGCACATGAGTGTGTTTCCCAAAAGGATTGTTGCTAACTATGGTTCCTTGGTTGGAACTATGTAGCTGCAATGCAACTGTTTCCCAAAACTCTAGTTCGAACTATGGAGGTAACTAAGTTGATAACTTACTTGGTACAAACCATTGTTAAGCCATGCAGATGTTCCCCGAAACCGTAGTTCTGACAAACGTTTGCACCAACTGTCATTAAGTTGCATAGTTCGAACTTCAGCTCCTGACTTGTGGTTAGAAGCTTAGTTCACGGTGACCACGTCACAGATATTGCAGAATATCCTTAGGAAGTGGATGTGTGTTTTAATGTGTTTTAATCAGGGAATGTTAGATAATCCCGCTGTACAAACATATTTAAGGTGAGGTTCTTTTTTAAATGTAGTTGTACAAGTGTAAAAGTACAACTACATTTAAAAAAGTATCTTAGTGTAGACCATCTCCAAACAGCAGGTGTCTTTCTCACAGATTACCCATCTGTTCACAATAACTTGATTTAATATTAGTCACCCAGTATAAAGGTTAAAGGACAAAACAGAGCATATAACGACAAGACTTTTAATGGTAGCTTCATGTGTACATTTCCAGGCCTCAGAGGAAGATGAGTGTTCTCTGATCTTCATTACAAACATAAATATAAAAAGGGACAGCATAAAATTCATGAAAGTACTGTAATGAATAAATCCCTGAGAGCTTTCATTTCCATCATAACAAAGATAAATAAAGAACTTACGTGAATCGAACCCGTGTCTGTCTCAATAGAGGACAATCACAACCTCAGCCACTCATCACATTGAGCTATTTTCAAGAACTTGATATTATGTGAGGCCAAGGAATTCATAATAGTGTTGAAGTGTTGAACCGAAGATACTTGTGGATTAAAACTATTTTACTAAATGTCTTGTAATCACTAATAATTCTTATTTTTTTCCTTTAAGTTATAGCCTATACCTAGGCTAAATGAAATGGCTAGGTTATATGTTGTTTATATTGTTGATTTCATTGATACTATTTATAATATGATTTTCTTGTTATTGCTGATATGACTATATAATAAGCCTAAATACTAAGATAGCATAATAATGTTACTTAAAATCTGTCACATCTGACATATTTAGGCAGAATATGACAATTTTTTATGAGTTTCGTGCTGTGAAAGTCAGACAAAAACAGTTGCAAACATGTTTGAACTATGTTGGTCTAAACTAAGTTAGTTCAATCCATGGTGATAACAACAAATTACGACCGTTTTGGGAAATGTTTTGGGAAATGTTTTGGGAAACGGTCGTACTTCAGATGTTAGTTTAACGATGCATCGTACCAACATAGTACATTCCGTGGTTGTACGGGAAACGTATCCCAGTGTGTTCTGATGATTGAAAATTAATAAATGATTAATGAAATGTAAATGTAGTTAGACTGTCTGGAGATAGAAATCCCTTAAAACATTTCCAATATATGTTGACCTCAGTGGTCTCCTGCTATCAATATATTGAATCAGGATATTTTGCAGAGTGCAAGATTGAAGTGTTAATAGACTTGTGGAAATCAATAGTTACATAAAGGACTGTCTACAGTCAATGTCAGAGGGAGGGAGGGAAGGGGGTGGATGTTACCTAAATGTATATTTGGTAGTGAGTAGGAAAATGGGGAGAGAAGAAGACAGTGACAGTTAAAAAGGACGAGAACATGTACATGTACACTCAGTGCAAGAGCTTGATCAGCTCTATTCAGCCCACTATTGCCCAATAGTGGCACAAGGAAGGTTGTTTAGTTCTGCATTCACATGCCAATGACTGGCTGCAGAACTGCCTTCTGTGTATACTGAAGAAAGACAAGTGAGAGTAAATGAATGAGTTGAGGATGACTAAAGTAAAGTAGATGAAACAGTGTGAAGAATTCCACCAATCAGTCACAAGCACACTACAGTTTCACTGTTTTCACTATAATGAAAAGCAGCAAAACTTAAACAGAGTGCAAGGCCTGCCCTATAAAACACTGTTTTCTCCAACCACTTCTTCCTCACAACATTGGCCTTATGAGGCTGAGGTGATTATTGGCATCTGCAGCTGTGAATTACATCCCCTTTTGGGCACATCCGACCTGAAGTTGGCATTGCCAGTGTAAGCACATTTTGGCACCCCCAGATAGTTGACATGGTGTCACAGTGTAATCACTTTTGCCTGGTTTATGCTGATACATTGATCCCAATCTCCTGGCATGTGGATTGTACAGCCCCGTGTTACAGTTATAGTAACGTCCAGCACAGGACACGTGAAATCGAACTCAACCCCTGATTCTGTCCTCAACCTGATAAGAAGTCAAATATCATGCCTCAGTAGAACTGCAACAATTTGGCTGGGAAGAAGTGTCCGAACAAAACAAGCTCATCTGATTTAAAGTCCAATATGCAGCGCTTGGCTTGCAATGGCTTGCTTAACACCTAATAACACCCTGTTCCCTTTGTGGTGCATGATTGATTGATACAAATGTGCCATCCCTTTTGAGCTTCCTCGCAAGGTTCTACAGTTTGTTTGGCAACTTGTAGTCGAACGTCCTTAGGGATGCCTTGGAAGTGTTGCTGACACTCTGAGAAGTTTTCGGTCAGTCCCCAAAGGTGTTGTTCACACAGTGAAGGTCACCTTAACTCTCTCATTCTTTCATTTTGTATCCCTTTCTCTTATTCGCTTTTACTTATCTAATTCTTTGTCAGTGAGTGTGGGTGCTGTGTCGTCATAAAGTTAAAGCACACTGTGCTTTAAAGCTTGATCCTGCAAGTGTTTGTGTTCTGGAATACAAAATCCAGATACAAAGAGAGGTTTGACCTCCAATGTGTCAAACAGAGTCTCATCTCCATCTGCTTGATATTTGATATACTGTCAAGTGTGCAGCCTAAGTATCAGTATTAGTGTCACATTGAAGAGTGTGAGTAAATGGAGTAAAGTGACTTAGAGCTAAATGCTACCAAGAGGGCAATTATTAGGAGGTTGTGTGTGAGTGTTTTAGCGAAAGAGAGAACATAAATGTATGTGATGGTTTCTGCATGGAAGCACATAGACATGTGCAGTGACATGCAGTTGTAGCCTAAGCTATTTTAATATGTGTCTGTGTGAGTGTGTGTGATCACACGCGCCTTTGTCTATGTGAATGTTTATGTGCGTGCGTGTGTGTTTGCATGCATCCATAATGCAGTGATAATCTGAATGCGTGATATTGGACTGCCCTCTCTGATTATGCACAAAGCTGTCTACTGATCAGAATCACAGAATAGACTCTCTCTCACACACACACACACACACACACACACACACACACACACACACACACACACACACACAGATGCAAGCCTGGAAGGAAATCAAAGCCCCACACACCTGCAGACCTGCTTTGACCCACAAGCCACAGATGGGCATCTCTCCTCCTTCTCCCTCCACAGACACACACCTCCCTTCTATGTTTCCTCTCTCTTTCTCTCTCCGTGAATATCTCTCGACTGTCTTCTTTTTCATTCCACCCAGTCTCTCCTTCCCCTTCCCCTGCATCTATGATCACTGTTTACAAAACTCTATAGGTGGACAGTCATTAAGTTTGGGTTTTCTGGATTTCATCTGCGCATGTTTTATGGAGTGCAGCCACTCCAAATGTTTTGGCCTTGTAAACGTACAGTATATGTGTGTGTTCTCAATACGTGGCTGTCTGAGACCTTTGTCCAAAGGGGAAACAGGGGATCAGATTTGTAATGAACAAAACTGAGAATCTCCTACAAGCTGTTCTAGACCAGCTTGCAGCAGATTCTCAGCTTTGTTCATTACAAGAGTTGTTCAGCATTACTTATATTGATTTAATCACTGTTCCGTAACCAGCTTGGAGTAGTCCAATAAAAGCCATTTCAGCAGTCGTGTAGTGATTCCCATTACTGCCACTAAAAGGGTCAGCCAACACGTACCATTCACAATGCACCCCATCTCCTCTTTGCAAGTATCCCTCTATCTTGCACTTTGACTCATGATGAGAAAATGGAAGCTCTTTTGTGAAAAAGAGGAAAAATAGAGCCTCACCGACTGGTAAAGAAATATTCATGAGAAGCATTGTGGAAGGTGGGCTTGAAAATGTAAAGACAGAGACTGAGTTGGAGAACGGGCGGGAGGCAAAGCAGACTCAGAGAATAAGAGGAAGAGAAAGAGAAAGATAGCCAGACGATGAACTGTGCTTTGGGCATGTGTTGGTCTTTCTGCTCCAATCAGCCTTGGTTTGGTGGGAAGCCAGCCCTCAGAGACCTTTAGCATGTGTGCTAACAATTCTACAGGGATATTGGCACACATTATCAGAATCAGCACGTATGTGAGCTTGATGTGAAACCAAGTCTGTGTTTACCATTAGAAAATCCCAATTCTTCACGTACTTCATGTTTCTTAAATGGGCAACATCTGCTTTAGCCATAAGCTGCTTAAATAAGACACTGCACTGGTTTATTGTATTAGTTAGGGTTTCTTCTCAGTTAAGTTTTTTAAATGGTTCTTTCTGTACTAACTCTTTACCCCCTTTCTTTTCTACACAACAATATTAACTCATGTTCCCTAAATTGTCCATTCTTTGCTTTTCTTTACTGTGTATTTTCTTAACTCACCCCACAAGTTCCACCTCCAAAAATGTTCTAACTTTCTGTTTGGTGTTCCACCCCCATCCAGATTGGTTCATTCTTCATGATCAACCTGTGCCTGGTGGTTATTGCCACCCAGTTCTCAGAGACCAAACAGCGGGAGCACCAGCTGATGCAGGAGCAAAGGGCGCAATGCCTGTCCTCCTCCACCCTGGCCAGCATGGCCGAGCCGGGAGATTGTTACGAGGAGCTCTTCCAGCTGGTTTGCCACGTCCTCCGCAAGGCTAAGAGGAGATCGGCAGCTCTCTACTACACGCTGAGGGGCAAGCCCCCGCCAGCCGGTGGAGGCAGGGGTAACAGGCGTGGTGGAGGGAATGTGAACGGAGAGCGGCATCATTCCAGGCACCCAAGATGTGAGTAGGAGGGCCTCATCATATGACATTTGATATGTCTTATTTAGGTAACATTTGACATGTTTTAGTGACTTGAAAACACATAGCGACAACTTGACTTGACCATGAAATTCATGGATATTTATACTTACCCAAAGCGGGATGGTAAGTATGGAATTGGCCGGTACGGGGGAGGACGAAAATACAATTGAGAAATCCATGTCTCTCCTCTCATCCCACACCTCAGTCCGACCACACCAAAGAAAGCTCAGCTTCAGCTCTGATCAGCTGTTTAACTCATATCACTCAAATCACCAAACTCAGAGTTATTAGCCGGATAACAATAACAACAAACACACCAATATACATATACAGTTGCAACCGCTGACTTACAGTTGATGTTTTTTGTTGTTTTCAGTCCAAAAAAGCTGTTTTCTGTATAAAAAATAGCTCCTGGGCGCCATCATGGTATTGCACAGTCCCTGAGCTCTTAGGTTTAGTTTCTCGCCAGAATCCGCAGAAGAGGAGAAGTTGCTTTGGAACAGATGGTCTTCATCGTCGTCTAACGGCCGACCCACAGTAGCTACGCAGACATCCAATATATCAAACGATTCGTCTGGTCACAGAGCCCACTTACGGCCCTGTGTGATTCTGGTCTCAAGTTGTGGTCCTGTAAAGCATGGGAGTGCTTTTGGTCATAGGAATGTTGGTGAATATTCACTGCTTTTAGCAATATTTCAATGCTTTGGAAGCTTTATGTTATTTGGAACGTGGTTGTGTGGAGAGAAATAGTGTTTTGAAGAAAACTCCCAATAAAAGTCAACATATAAACAGTAAATATGGCCCAAATAAGGACATTTGCCTGTTTATATATATATATATATATATATATATATATATATATATATATATATATATATATATATATATATATATATATATACTGTTTATACTTTTTTTCAGAATAACTTCTGTATATTAGTTTCTTTTCATCAACTTTACAGTTGCATTCCAGGTGTATTAGAAGATATTCAGTTGCATTATAATCATATTATAATCATGGCTTTGATGGTGATATTGCTATTAAAATATAGATTTTATACCAGGAAAGGCTGAAAATATTATATTGTTCTTTATTGCATCTCAATTTGATAAATAGGTTCAGTTGATTCATATTCCTTAGTGTCTGACCTATCAAAAGAGACCAGAATTATGCATCTAGGCCTAGCAGTTTAGGAGTTATTCCTGATTCATTTTGGGTATGTTATTTCCAAGAGGTTAAATGAAATGTGGTCTTGCCACTGTCTAGGCTTGACTACAAATGTGTCATGTATGCATTATAGATGGTTTCAGGGCTGATGTACTGTTTACTTTTGGCAAGGTCAAGCTTATACTGTTCTGCTAAAATTATAGTTTTGAACTTTTGCTACCTGTGTATTTTGCATTGCAAAAGAACATGAATCTGAAATGAAAGTGCATCCATAGTCTCCCTTTCTCATCTCTGCACCCGTGTAGCATCGCACTGTCCGCACCAAAGCAAGCAAGACCACGACTCTCAGCCACTTTCCAACTCCATCAGTCTGGCTGTCCCTCAGAATCCCGAGGACTGCCCTATATGTGCATTATCACTGAAAGAGGGGGCGAGGGCTGCGGGATCATCCGCCAACGGGGAGGAAGATGATGAGGACGCAGTGAAAGAGACAGGCAAAGAGGAGAACCATCTAGAGGAGAAGGGAGATGGCGAGAGGAAGAGGAAGAGGACATGCTTCGGACATTGCAAAGACATTTGGAATGATATGAGGAGGAAACTTTGGGGCATTGTGGAGAGCAAGTACTTCAGCAGGGGCATTATGATCGCGATTCTCATCAACACCATCAGTATGGGCATCGAGCATCACAACCAGGTAATATGATAAAGCCCATGCTGTCACATAAACATTGTTATTGATGCTCTGTGTGCAATGGCAACATTTTATCAAACCAAACTGAGAAAGAGCCTTTATTTTTGAAACTAATAATAGAGAGCAGTCTTCATTTTTTATGTAGATTTTAAAATATTGGATCAAATTAAAGTAAGAAGCCTCAGTGTTTTCATTCCTACTGTCTTAATTTCCTTTTGCTGCTGTGTATAGCCAAGTCAACACATTCTCCATGTGTTTCACATAAAAGCATTCAGAGGCCATAGTCTCCTTGCATTTGGTTTTGTTTCATTGACAGTAGGAAAGAAGGAAGAAAAAAAAGTAGATTTGATCACCATCAATTAATCAAATAGTTAGAGCAGTGTTTTTGTTCAAAAGAGGAACACTTTTTCTTCCACATCTTTATAGGGGACTGGCTTTTAATTTAGACGTTGCCTTATTCATTTGTGAACTGATTCCAAACACCATTCATTTGTTAACAAAGGTAGTGAATGTATTGGAAATTGGTAAAAACTATGTTCCTCGCCGTCATCGTAGGAAAAGGCACTGTCTTTAATCCTAGACTGACTATAGTGTCAATAGAGCGTGTAATCATTTCTCTCTCCCCTCTCACATCCACAAATCACCACTATCGCTGCTGATGAAACATTGCTGCTAGAAATATCATAATAGCAGATGACATTCACGAGGATGAGCGTGGGAGTGGAGCATCACTGCCGCGCAGTTTCCCGACAGAGGTGTAAACATTTAGCCTAGCGGTAGACAAAACCGAGCTGGCTTTTAACATTGGCCAGGCTCCTCAGAGGCAGACAAGGCAGGTGTGAGAGCGGGAGAAGCCTGCCAAGAGTACACGTCATGCACACACACGAACACACACACACACACACACGATACACATCCATTTGTGTCCAGTGTGTGGTCTTGTGTGTGTGTGTGTGTGCATGCATGCGTACGTGCATGCGCATAAACAAATATCTTTTTATATTTGTGCGCATGCACCAACAGAAACACACACAGGTATACACTCACAAGCTGTTACATAAAACTTTTCTTTCCCCTTCATTTCCTCTCCGAGCTCATGCCGTTCTGTTTTCTTTCTTCACTTTTTTCTCTTTTTCTTCCCTACTCCCTCCCTTGTTAATTTTACTTCCACCTCTCTCCCCTTAGTCTCTCCATAATTCCCTTGCTGTCCTTGCTGTCTTCCTTCCTTCTGTCCTTCCCGCCTTACCCCGAGTGTCTCATCTACTCTGACTCTCTTTTACCTTCCTCAGTTTCACCCTCCACTGTCTCCCCACTTCCCTCTCTCTCTCTCTCTCATCCACCCACTCACTCTTTGACAGCGTACAGAGTAGTTGCTTTCCTTCATCTCTGAAGGCTCTAAAAATAAACGGGGGGAAAGAAGGAGACGAGTGAGAAGGGAAGAGGGAAGAAGACGCCGGTTACACAGCAGTTTTCGGCTCAATTCCCTGTGTGATTCTGTGTGTGAGCGAGCGTGTGCGTGTCAAAGTAGGCATGTATGCAGAAGCACACATACATTTGCATGCACATGCTCGCAGACGCCTTGTCTGTCTGTCTGTCTGTCTCTTGAGTCCTCCTCTCTCCACAATTTCCACAGGCTCACACAAAAGCTGTGACACAAGTGCATGTTGTTGCTCTTGCCTCGTGCAAATTATATTCTAAATCAGGAACGGTGAAGCTGAAGCGACTAACCACAGGGATGCCTTACTTGCACCCCACACTTGTTAAGGGAAATTTGCATTTAAAAAAAGCATATTATTCTGAATAGGTATGGCCTTGCATTTTTTTGATTGATCTTTGACTCTCAAATCAATTTTCCGTTGGATTATAACTTACTAATATCATTAAAGGATGCAGCCTATTTGCTTTCATGCTATGTGCGTTCGTGTCTGGACATCTCTGGCAGAAGAGAAATTGGCACCCTGGAATTTAGGCTTGGAAGCTGCAGCTCAGTCATTCATATTCAAGCAACATTCACAGGCTGACTGAGGGCGCATTTCAAGAGAGAAACCTGGAGAGGATATTTGTATGGTAGGACAAAATATGAAGTATTATTCAGGGGATGGAAAATTAGGGAGCATTTGGAGAGTAGCATGGGAGGGCACAGGTACGAGGATATGAGGAGAAACGTGGTGAGGAATGAAAGGCAATGGGTCAAGAAGAAGAAAAGCAGAAAGCTGGGGCGGGGGTGGTGAGAACGCAAGGAGAGGGAGGAATGATGGTATTTTGTCTGAGTTAAACTGTGATGTCAAGGGCTGTGATGGTTCTGTCAATAGCAATAAATCTCATATCCTGCGTTTGCACTAGTGAGGGAGTTCTGGACATAGGTCAAGGTTAGAGCTAACTGCTGAAAGCTGAAACATGTTTGTGTCTGTGAATCTTTGTACATTTATCCCTACATTCCCATTTTTTTTACAAGTATCTCTTTTAATGTGTGTTTCATGACATTTGATTTTTTTTAGATGGTGAGTAATGTCATTATAACCACTCTGTAGTCCACCAGTTTCCACCAGAAGTACCGAGCTCAAATGAGTTTCAGAAAATGTTTTAGTTTGTTACGTTGTAGTGAAAATTGAACTCATGAGATTTATACTTTCCTTCCATCTCTTCTATTATTCTTACTTTTTCTCTCCTCAAATTGAGTATTCTCCTCTCCTCTCCTCCCCTCTTCTCCTCTCCTCTCCCCCATCATGTCATCATCTTCTCCTAAACACCCCCTTTGTTCACTCCTCTTTTCCCCTCCCTCATTCAGCCATGTTCTTCCCCGTACCGCTCTCTCTCCCCCTGATCGACAGGAGGATATTGATTGGGAAGAGATGGCTCTGCCTGATAATGAGACTCAGAAAGAGAAAGAAAAAAGGATGGAGAACTAGGGGGATGGAGATAGATTGGGAGAAAAAGCGGATTAGAGGAGGGGAGGGGCTGGTGAGTGTGTTTTTCTCTGACATGCTTTGCTAACTTTTGGCAGGGCTAGCTGGCTATTTCTCCGCTGGCTTTGAAACTGAAATTCATAGGGAGTATCAGAGAAAGCATCTGATCCATATCGCACATAAAACACATTCACTCACCCACATACACACACACACAAAATATCCTTGCATAAAGCGAGTCTGCTTGTGCACCCGCACATACAAATGGAAATAAACCCGGGACTGAGTGGGGCATGTGTGTTTGTTTCTTGTGTGTGCGGTTCGTGTTCTTTTGCCAATTCCAGATAACATGGTCTCCTATTCAGCAGCCAGTGTTTGACACCATGTGCTGTACAGACAATACACACTCTCAATTCCCTTTCTCATTTTCCTGTTTATAGCTGATGTTATGTGCCCTGAGTTTTCCTTTACAATTTCACATAAACAGCTGTGCTGAAAAAAAACACAATATGTTTCGCTGTTTTCAGTCTCTTCCCTTCCTCTCGGCCTATCGCCTATCTAAGATAACCTGTATGTGTTAATTTTATTTGCCAGGTAAAAGATAATTCTCTTTTCAAGTGACTGACAGTTTGAGTGACAGCCGTTTCAGCACAGGCAGAGAAATGTGATGTGTACACAGTTGTTTTCTTCGCAGTGGCTCCCGCATCTTTTGATTGCAAAGCAGTGGTTTAATATCAACTATGTTTTTTATCTCTTTGTCTGTATGTGCCTCTCTGTCTCTATCGCTGCTCTTTTTTTATCTTCGAATGCTAACAACTGGAGCTCCACTTATCTTTTTCCTAACACTCTTTGCGCCATTCTGTGTATCCACAATTCCACATCTTTCTTTTTGTTTTCATTATGTATTTCTATTTCTGTGACCCCCTCCAACCCCCACCCCTCCACCTGCTTCCTCCCAGCCCGACGAGCTGACCAATGTCCTGGAGATCTGCAACATTGTCTTTACCAGCATGTTCACACTGGAGATGATCCTAAAGCTGACCGCTTTTGGCTTCTTTGAGTACCTGAGGAACCCCTATAACATCTTTGATGGAATCATCGTCATCATCAGGTCTGCAATCTACAAAATGATTTGCTGATTGTTAAGTTAGGTTCCCACTTAGTGAGCAAGTTGACTACACCAAAATGTAATTAGAGATGAGATATAATGTTTACAAATTTTGCCCTAAAACCAGAGATTCCAGAGCTTTAAATCACTCATTAATTAATGAGTCCAATTAAAATTGTCCATCCTTTTGATGTATTCCTCATGGAGCTTTGCATTTAACTACACTACTACAATGTTTAATATAGGAACTGTCTAGCAGCAGCATGGGGCGAAAATATGTAAAATCTAGCAGACTTCCTTATCTCACCGATGTGGATTGTGTATGGTTGTAGACTCAGAATTTATTTATTATAAAGGACTGACTTATCCTCTTATCTAATCATGTCTTATCTGGTCTTTCCCTCGCCTCTATTGATTTCCATTTATTTTTAAACTCTTCCTCTCCTCACATTCCCCGATTATAACAACAAACATTTATTTCTCTACCAAATTCCACTTTCTTCTCTTCCAACTTCTCACTTTATCTCTGTCTGTCTCTCTGTTAAACTCACATGCACACGTCCACGGGACACAACGCACACCCCAGCGTGTGTGAGATTATCGGCCAGGCAGACGGCGGCCTGTCAGTGCTGAGGACCTTCAGGCTGCTGAGGGTCATTAAGCTGGTGAGGTTCATGCCTGCGCTGAGGCGGCAGCTGGTGGTGCTGATGAAGACTATGGACAACGTGGCCACTTTCTGTATGCTGCTCATGCTTTTCATCTTCATCTTCAGGTAACAGAGGGGCACAGGGTCATGTACTTTTGTGGAATGTGGCTCGGAGAAAAGGAAGTGGCGAGACACAGAGAGGGCAAGAAAGTGTATGTGAAGAAAGTGTAGTAGCAGAACAAAGATTACAATATGTATTTGTACATGTGCACAGTGTCATACTGTGCCTGATACTTCAACAGCCTATGACAGGTTGTTTTGTCATCACTCCACACCTTTGAATACAAAAATATGCAAAATGTACAAAAATATACAAAAAATCGTGCAGGCAGCCTTAGCCTATGAAGGCCTATGCACAACAAAATAACAGGATTACCTTCCAGTTATTGGAGTTCCACCCCATTTTTGCCCAAACTGTGTCTCAGCTGCATCAAGGCTTTTTCTCTTTAACCTCGAAAATTACTTCTGGCATGAAGGTTATGAGTACCTTGACTTCAAATCTCAGTAATGGAAAAGGAGAGTTGTCCTAATGTTTAGTGGACATATAGACAGACAGACACGTAGATGCTGAAGATGACGTAGATCATTTACAGTAAGATAATCATTCAGCCTAATATTTCCTCTTGCTAACCTCCCCTTAGTGCACACACGCACACACACACACACACACACACACACACACACACACACACACACACACACACACACACACACATCTACACACACACACACAAACCCTACCTACTTTGTTTTCCCTCCAGTTCTCAAAATGACGATGCTATTAATTTTGCATCATTTTACATGATTTTACCGTAGTCCTGCTTGTGTCTTTAGATGTGCACTTATTTTTCTGACTTCATTTGTGTGTGTGTGTGTGTGTGTGTGTGTTGTGTGTGTGTGTGTGTACCTTCCAACCAGCGTCTTTACTCCTGCTGCCCTGCAGCACTGCAGTCAAGCATAAGTGAGCCAAAACAGATGGCATCAGAGCTTTTAGCCCGCTAATGTTAGCTTGAGCAAGTGGCATTTGGCCTATACGTCCAGCCACTGTACCTTTTAGTGGGCTATTAATGTACAGCATCAATCAGTTAAGACTTTTAAAGCCTCTCTATAAATTGCTTTAAAGAAAGCAGTGATGAATGAGAATATGAATGGCATTGTCTGGGTTTCACAGTCTTTTGATGACAGCAAACAGATCGGTGCAGGTAGAAGGAAAGAGAGTAAAAGACAACAAAAAAGAGTTTTTAATGAAATACAAATAGTAACTGCAATGCCGTATGTTTATGTCCTGTATGTGTTAATACCTTTATGTGTGTCTTAATTTAAATGTGTGTGTGTGTTAAGGCTAAGATTTTTGAGCATAGTCATGTATGAGAAGACATCACCTCTTTCATAATAATTATACCATCTATTTTAAATTTGAGTACATATACCTAACCCTAACCCATAATTCTTCACATTGTCTGCACAGAGCCCATGACATGGTCAATGTACACTTCAACTAAATAAATGCAGTATAATCTTATACTATGACAGCATGTGTGGCTGAATTATTGGAGAAATCTTTTCTTGTGTTGCAGTATCCTGGGGATGCATATCTTCGGTTGTAAGTTCAGTCTGAAAACGGAGGCAGGAGACACTGTTCCTGACAGGAAGAACTTTGACTCCCTGCTCTGGGCCATTGTCACTGTCTTTCAGGTACGAATACAGTAATTTAAACACACTCGCACACACATCCACAGCCTTTCAACACTTGAGTTTCACAAGTAAATGCGCTGTTATATATTTGTGTGTATATTTTCTGTAGATTCTGACTCAGGAGGACTGGAACATGGTGCTGTACAATGGCATGGCGTCCACCTCGCCCTGCGCTGCTCTTTACTTCGTAGCTCTTATGACTTTTGGAAACTATGTGCTCTTCAATTTACTGGTTGCCATCTTGGTTGAGGGTTTTCAAGCTGAGGTAAGTCGTCTTAATTTAAGGAACTGGACAGTATGGACTTTGCCATAGACAAATGAACAAAACCAAATGCAATATGGGACAAGCTAAGCTATCGTCTCCTTTGTTTTGTTTTGCTATAAGCTGAGAACATGATACAGGATGTAACAGTTGCTCAACTTTTGTGGATTGAAACATGTTATAATCTTGTTGCACAATTTAAAGAAATGCATGGATATTAATGAAAAAACATTAATATTTTTTTATAAAAAAATACATGGGTTGGATATTGAACCTCAGTACCTCAGAACTTTGTGAGCACTGATTTGTGTCAGAGTTACAGCTGAACTTCTGACATTGACATTCGTGTTTTAGACCATTTTTCCTCCCACTTTCTGCGTCTTACTCTTCCTTCTTTCATCTTCTGTCTTATCTCTCTCGCCATGTCCCTATCATTTTCTCCTTGTGCCTATCTTTCATTTTCTCTCGCTTTCCTGCTGTCCCCAATACAGGGCGATGCAAACCGCTCCTACTCTGAAGATGACAGGTCTTCCTGTAATTTTGAGGAAAATGACAAGCAGAAAGACTCTCTGCATCTATCAGGTATGCTGCTTTACAGTGTTTTTTTTTGTTTACTAGAGATTGATTTTCTTCCCACCTCTGAATTTGTATGATAATTTTACCCCTGAAATGTGAGGTGCTGCATGGAAACAGTTGATGTATTTACAGCTTCACAATTATAACAAGGGTCCTCTCTCAAACAAAAATCAAAAATGCCAACTTTAAACTAAGCACACCTCTGTAAAATGATGTCATCAAAGATCATTTAACATTAAACTAAAAGGCTCTTCACTTCTTTATCATTTCCAAACAAATGGTATGTTGTCTGAATTATACCAGATAGCAGTCTTTTCATTGTGCCTTTGGCATCAAAAATGTTGCCTGTCATTCGATTTCTACAGCAAACATTGCTAAGCATCTTTTTTCCTGTCTGAAATATAAGCTGCACAAACTTTAAATAATGTATAGCCGACACCACTTCTCCATCCTCTGCCCTCCTCTCCCTGTAGGCATAGCAAAAGTGAACTCACCAAGAACCAGCCTAAGCATCATACAGGATAGAGTAGCATTTAACAGCACATTAGGGAGGCCTCTGGTGATGCCTGATCACACTCCTCCTGAGCCCAGCTATGCCTTTTAAATGTCAGCTTAGCTGAAAAAAACACATTTAGACTGTTAATGGTTCCTCAAAACTCATTCCACCAAAAGAGATGGACAAAACACTGGCACATATTCCTCACTTTCACTATTTTAAGTTCTTCTCTGGCTCCTGTAAGGGGATTTAGTGTAAATTAAACTCTCATCTGCCTCTCTGAGCTGGCCATAACATAATTTTGGGACATTTATGTTCATAAAGTGGTGGAGTGCCAAGTTCTGTTTGCATGGCAGGGACAGAGGAGAGGGAGCAGAAGGAGGGAAGGGCTTTTTTAATGCTGTCTTTTCTCTGCTCATCCATCCTATGTCTCTTCTTCCCTCCCTTTATCATCACTTTTGCCATTCTTCCATCTTTCTCTTGCCACTCGCCTCTTTCTACAGACCCAAAAATCTGTACGCTAACGCCGAATGGGCACCTGGACCTGTCCCCACTGCCCCCGGGTCTGTTTCCGGGAGAGAGGTTGACCTTTTCTCTCGGCTCCAGGAAGAACAGTGTTATTTCCCTTGGCAGGGCCAACCTGGAGCAGAGGGCTGCGGTAAGTCAAAAGGACTGAAGAGAGAAACTGAAAAAAAGACACATCTGCTGTCTGTTAGCTTTTGGTGGTTGACAGACCAAGCATTCTGTTTTGACATGACTGAAACAGCATGAAAATAATTTTATTGGTAATTTTCAAATGAAGGTAGGGTCTGCTGTCACAGAGGTATTTTCTACTTTCATCATGTAATAAGTAGCATATGATTACATTGTTATATGCTTCTTCATTCCGTTGTCACGAGGTGTGTGTGGTCAGTGGATCTGTTATGTTTATTTTTGGCAGTAACCCAGACTGCCAGAGCCGATCCAGACACAGTGTGTCTCAGAATCACAGGGGATGGAAAAAACCTCTCTCTCTTTCTCTCCTTTCTCAGTATCCAGGTCGAAGTTACCACAACTGGGGCCGCCCACTGCCTCCCCATCCGCAGGCTTTGTGGGCCCGTCGTTCCAGCTGGAGCAGCCTGGGAGGATGCCGCCCTTGCTCCTCCTCCTCTCCCTCTGCTAGTCCGTCCTTCACCCCCACCTCTGCCAGGCCCTTCTATGGGTACGACCTGGGAGGTCTTGGCGGAGTGGTTGGAGGAAGCCTTCGCATCCGGGGTCCCCGTGCCTCTTCATCACCACACCGCCACCTCCACCACCATGTCCACCCAGATGAGGAGGAGTCTCTCCTCTCTCCTCCTGCTGTTGCTCCACGCATTTGTCACCTTCCCCATCCTATGCTTCCGGGCCACTTTGTACCCAGGAGGGACCGCAGGGCTCTATCGCTAGAGCTGCCCCACATGCTGCAGGTCCCAGGACCCCAGCACCCTCCGCTGCCGGCACACCACCCGCTGCGACCCATGACTGTACATGCTCACCACAGGAAGAAGAGCTTCTCGGGGGGCATTGACAGTCTGGGTGGCTTAGGAGGGGTACACCAAGACTGCAATGGGAAGACTCCTCTGTCTCAGCTTCTCCAGCCCCCTCCTAGACACCCAACTGAGCAGGCCGGAGGGGCAAACCCCCAGGGCCAGATGATGGCCGAAGTCTTCCCCCAGGTTAACACACGCAGCAAGGACCGGGAGGACCTGGATGATGACATTGACTATGTAAGTGACTGTTAAGTGCGTGTGGGAGGGAGAGAGGGAGGGAATTAAACGGTAATAGCATTAGAAAAAGCCTGGTGAGTAAGTGAAGTAAGCTTATGCAATCATACGACTTTCCTGTGATGCACAGTCCAATTCCATAGATGCAGATCCCTAAGACAGTATGTAGCTACATCTAAAAAGAACAAAGTAACACAATCTAGCCTTGTGATTCTCAGTAACCGAACCATTAGCTTTTGTGTTAAAGTACAAGATTTTACACATGCAATAATCTCCTGCGCTCTTGTGTAGGATTTCAAGTACTTTGTATAAAGCCTGCACTCCCTATCATCTGGGCCTCATGGGAGACCCATTGTTTTCTTTGTAAACAAGTCTGTGTACGAGAGAAACAAGGTTAATTAGAAAGGACTATTTAGACAGCGGGGGAGAGAGCTATACAGATGGTAATGTTGGAAGATGCTCCGAGCTGTTGCTATAGAAGTGTTTACCGTATGATGATATAGTGTGCACGGTGTATGGGCTCTGCTCGCGCGTGCCATCGTGTGCGTTGATATGTCTGTGCATGTTCTTTGTCGCAGAGCTTGTGTTTCCGCATCCAGAAGATGTTGGAAGCGTACAGGCCGGACTGGTGTGAGACCAGGGAGGACTGGTCTGTCTTCCTCTTCTCCCCGCAGAACAAGTGAGTCACTTTCATCCCTCGCTGCCCTTTTCCTTCTTCCCTTTTTTCAGTCAAATCCGGTGTATGCGGCGCATTTAGTGATGTTGTGGTTGTTTGCGTCAAAAGTGTGTTGGTGTGCGCTGTTTTGCAGCCAACGTCTCATCAGCATCTCATTCAAATATTATCTGGTGGCCACGGGATGTACCGCATCACAACAATACCAAGAACGGGTGGGCGGATTCTGTTCCCTGCCTCAACAATAGGAGGGACAGGTTGCCGAGCTTCATCAGAGAAGGACAACATTAGAGTATTGATCGCCACCTTCTAAATAACAAAGGGATATGTTCTACCCTCTCCCTTCCTGATGGAGAGCAAGAAAAAGGCCTCAGGGGGTAAATGTAATACAATAGAAAAGTCATTAAATCCTGCATTAACTTGTAGTCGTGTTGTGTTACAAACTGCAGAGGCAGGGTTTGAACAGACATAGTTGAGATTTTTTTTTAAATAAAAGCCATTTGAATATCTCCACGCTTGTTCCAAAATACTTCAGAATAAATACACAGTCCCTCTCCTGTTTGATTAATTCTATTTCTTTTCATCCGTTCCAATAAACACTGCAGCAAAGATATTTAATTGCTTTTTGGCAGTGCACAGTGTCACATGCAAAGTTTTGAAATGCATATTAAGGATTTACATGTCTTATCTCTTTCTGTCTCTCTCTCTCTTTTTTATCTCTCTGTTCTCCCAGCAGAGCACTACACTCGGGGGTCTTGCAATTCTGAGAGTGTTGTTAATGTAATTTGTTTTGAATTAAGAGGGATGTAAACAGGGGCTGAATGAGGCTATTTACTCACCAAGATGCGGGGGAGCTCCTGTTCAGAGTCAGGGAACTTGGCCCTCTTTCTGATTGGATTGATATGCATCTATAAATTGTGTCTGGGCAGAGCCTGGCCTTACCTCTATGTTCCCTCTACATTTTGTCACCCTCTTTTTTGCTTAATAACAACTGGAATGCCTATTTAAACTTACTTTGCTTTTTAAATCTTCAATTCATTCCTCCTCTCCTCTCCTTCTCCTCCAGGTTCAGACAGATGTGCCAGTCCATCATAGCCCATAAGCTATTTGACTATGTGGTGTTGGCCTTCATCTTCTCCAACTGCATCACAGTAGCTCTGGAGAGGCCCAAGATTCTACAGGGAAGCCTGGTAAATCTTTTGTACGGTAGCTTCTTGTGTTATCTGAGGACAAATTCAATTATATTACCCAAAAGGTGCAGTAAGTTAGGTTTTACTATTGACCCATCTCCTCTTTCTAACAGTCAACCTCTCTCTCCCTCCTCCTGTTTGTCTGCCCAGGAAAGAGTCTTTCTCACCATCTCCAACTACATCTTTACTGCCATCTTTGTCAGCGAGATGACACTCAAGGTAACATTTTACAGCCCGTCTCTCAATTACTCCCAATGCGTCCTAAGTGTAGTGTGTGCAGGCACTACACAGAGGCACCTTTTTTGTCTTTCTCTTCCCGTGTCTCCCTGTTTGTCTCCCTCTCTGAATTGACTTCGCCTCAGTGCTCCCACAGCCCAACCCCCTTCCCTACCCTCCTTTCTCGGCAATTCCCTTGTTCCTTTAGAGAATAGAGCAATTAAGCAATGTCATTAATTAGTGGCTAGTCTTCTTATGTGGATGTGGTCCATCTCAGGCACTCCCCCACACTCTCTTCTTCCTCCTGTCCTCTCCAATGTTGACTGCTTCTTTTTTAAGTTTGCGTTTTCCACTTCCTTAGGGGCCCTCTGTTCTCATCAGTCTGTTTTTTTTGGACTCTTAATCTTTCCCAGCCTTCCTTTCTTTTATTTTATCCTCCTCTCTTCCTCCCTCCCTTTGCCACTGTCTCTGTATTCTCTGCGAAAGGCTTTGGCACAAGTGGGCCATCAATTATGCACTCCCACAATCAATTATTAACCAATCACAGCCCGTCAAGGAGCTACAGACTTGTCAGCCCCCTGGCCGAGCCGTACATGTCTCCCTCTGTGTTTCTGTCTGTCTGAGCCTTGTGTATCTCTGTAATGTGTGTTGATGTGTGTTTGTTTGTGTAGCATTAATCTCTCTGTAGGGCTCCACCACTGAGTTTGACAAAGCAGTGTACTATATGCAGCTACATAAAAAGCACAGCACAGCAGTTGGTGCCGAAGTTTTTAGAGAAATATTTTAGGAGGCAGCTTTGGACACAATGTAGCACCCTCCAAAAAGTAGCTCTAATGATTGTTGGTATATGAATAAGTGATGCAATTTCCAGTACCATTTCTCAGCTTATACGTAAATATATGAGCAGAATTGTGAACTCAATTCATACTTTTTTTTTTAAAGTTTTGTTCTTTATGGCATTCCGGCCAGTTTACTTTTTGGCATTCAGACCTAAGATGTTTGCCAGGCGCTGATCTTTCAACCATCTTGATATGTTTGCATGCTAAGCCCCCCGCGGTACCTCTGAAGCTTTACCGGAATACATGGCAAACAGCTTCAAATGCCAAGCAGACGTGATGTTCCCAGTGCTGCTTAGCAAAACACAAAATCTAGCTGTGTGTATATGTATTGCAATTCCTATATAATAACCATCCCTCACACTCTTGAAATCACAGAGGAGTGAAGTCAAATGGTCTGACAATAAATGTGTGTATGTGTTTGAGGTTGAGTGTGTAACATGTCAGTGTCCTTCAGCTTGGTGGCCTACAGCTGCTGATGACTTTTCTTGTCTCTCACTACCTTGTTCTTTTAGTGCTACACCTTCATAGTTTTTCATGTTTGACTGAGCTGCTTCAGAAACAGACAAAATCCAAATGTCTTGTAATTATGTTTTAAGTTGCCACATCACAAGTGTAGTCCATGTTTTTATCCCTTAACGCAGATGGTCGCGAATTTGCAACACACCATTTTCTTACAGACTGCAGACGAGATAGCGTATATATTCCCCCAATGCCAGTTTGTGCATATTTGATACGTACCTAGGGACCTTTTGCAAGCGCTTTTGCACCTGAATTTATATCTATTCTATGTATAGACAAAGTAACAATATTCACTTAATATAGCATCAGCTTGAAAGCAAATGAAAGCACAAAAAATTAATTTTGTTTTATAACTGAAAATGAATCAGGCGTCAAGGGGCTAATATGCTGCTATGCCTCTTTTTTTCTGGTCAGGTGGTCTCCATGGGTCTGTATGTTGGGGAACAGGCCTATCTGCGGAGCAGCTGGAACATTCTGGACGGCTTCCTGGTTTTTGTGTCTTTAATTGACATTGTCGTGTCCATGGCTGGTGGGGCCAAGATCCTGGGTGTGCTTAGAGTACTCAGGCTGCTCAGAACATTGCGTCCCCTCAGGTATGGACAAAGCCCTGTCTTTGTCATTTTCATCCGCTGATTATCATGTTCTCAGTCAGGAGCAATGTTCTGTTCCCAAACAGTTTAAAATCTATTTGCAAACTTATTTAACAATCTCAACAGCTGGCAGAAAATGTAACCAATCAAATATACAAGCGGTACAGGCTTTAAGCTTATCGGTGGAATTTTTAAGATTTATAATGGAGCAATAATACACCATGTTGTCCATGATACACAGAAATACTTTTTATACAAAATTTACTTTTTACAAACTTCCATTTTTTTACTCCATCTATCTTTTACCTCTTACCCGTCTCGCTTCTTCAGGGTGATTAGCAGAGCTCCGGGTCTGAAGCTGGTGGTGGAGACCCTCATCACCTCCCTCAAGCCCATTGGCAACATTGTCCTCATCTGCTGTGCATTCTTCATCATCTTTGGCATTCTTGGGGTACAGGTAGGAAACAAAGAAGAGTTGTTTTAATGATACAAACTGCTTGCATACATTATTTAGTCAAGGTTATTGTATGGACAGAAATTGTTGTAAAAAACTCTATTTAGTCTATTATAAGTCTATTTGTGAGTCCTATGGTGTCATGGTTTTATATAAGTAGTCAGACAGCATCAAAAGCTTGGTGTTATTGTTCTTCTACTGACAGCTGTTTAAAGGCAAGTTCTTCTATTGCTTCGGTCCTGATGTCAAAAACATCACTAACAAGTCTGACTGTCTGCAAGCCAACTACAAGTGGGTCCACCATAAGTACAACTTTGACAACCTGGGACAGGTTAGTGTCACATGTGTGTCATTCGCCTATCTGGTGTGCATTATGTTCGTTATAGGAATGTGTAACAGAACATAATCTTTACGTTCTCTACCTGCTGTTGTCCAGGCTCTGATGTCCCTGTTTGTACTTGCGTCCAAGGATGGCTGGGTCAACATCATGTATCACGGCCTTGATGCTGTGGGTGTGGACCAACAGGTACCACCCTATAAGCTGCGCAACAAAAACAATATTTCTTTAGACAGAATCTTCTATCTTGCTAAATATCTTTCTTTCTTCCCTCTCATCCCTGTTTTGTTTCTTACCTCCTTCTTTCACATGATTTTATGTTAAATCTCATCATGAACAAACACATTGCTTCAACCCCAGCCGGTGACCAACAACAACCCATGGATGCTGCTGTATTTTATCTCCTTCCTCCTCATCGTCAGCTTCTTTGTCCTCAACATGTTTGTTGGTGTGGTGGTGGAGAACTTCCACAAGTGCCGTCAGCACCAGGAGGTGGAGGAAGCCAAGAGGCGTGAGGAGAAGCGTCAGCGGCGCATGGAAAAGAAGAGGAGAAGTAAGAGAGAGGAATGACAGGAGAGGGATAGCAAAGAGGGAAAGAAGGAAGTATGTGGAAGAGAAATTTCAAAAAAGGGAATACAGAGGGGTAAAGTAAGAAGGAAGAGAAGAGGCAGGAAGAGATTTATAGAGTAACAATGGGTATAATCAGATGGGAAATGATTACACTTACAAAACAACCAGATATAATGATGCAAAACACAAAATGCCTGAAAACAAGGGCTTGAATTGCTCACTCAACCCCTATTGTTACTATGACACAACATTACAAGAATCACTTTCTATTAGCATGTAGTGCTCTGATCAACACTGATGGAAATCTGTGCTGCAGGGAGAAAGAGAGACGGAAATAAAGACAGACAGATGAACACACAAACAGCAAGTGTCAGAATTGCTGAAATGCTCTGCAATTTGAGAACATTATCTGTTGAAAGTGATTCCACGTTGATCAAAACTTTCAAATTTTGCATTTGTGAGCACAGGTCTTCCCTGGGGGGGGTATCTGTTCTGTACATTTCAAGTAGCAACAGGAGTAATGTGTTTGGAGTTAGCTATAAGTTATATTTGTAATAGCCTGAAGGTTTGAATAATCACTTTATATCACCCATGTATATCACTACAGAGCATACGTTATACTTTATTTAACTGATAACAATATATTTTTAGAAATAACCCAGCATCAGAAAATCCCTCTCATCAGATACAAATACAGATGTTTTTTAAAGCTTCACTGATATATTTCTCTACCAACAGAAGCCCAAAAGCTGCCCTACTATGCCAGCTATGGCCACATACGCCTGATGATCCACACACTGTGCACAAACCACTACCTGGACCTCATCATTACCTTCATCATCTGCATCAACGTCATCACCATGTCTTTAGAGCACTACAGTCAACCTCGCGTAAGGATGAGTGTTTACCTGTGTGTGCAAATACTTTGTGCATGTGGTGGTTGTACAGGACTGTAAGAACAAATTGGTGTGTGATAATTGGGGAAAACGTCCTGCATTCTTGCATTTATGTGAGCTATTAGAGATCTGTGAAACTCTGACGTCCCCTGAAGCAAAAAATGGACGAAAACAGACTCCTACAAGCTCCATCTCAGTAGGAAGAACTTAGGCTGGGTTTTTATGCATATCTGTCAAGTCTTTGTGGCTGTACAGCTCTTACATAATTCCTTCACTTTCGTAGCTTCTTAAAAAGACAGTGATACCACTGAATGGTCAACCACCATGGAACTGTAGCTTGTGTTGTGAGTAGCTGCAGTCCATACAAAGCCGCTGTGATTGCACTGCTGATTTGATGGGGGCTGATGTCAGACTGGTGTTAGCTGTACAGTGCACACATCCGTCCATTCATGTGTGATGAATGGAGGTTCAAAAGCCTGATAGCATTTCTGTGAGGGGGAGAAGAGTGATTATCCTTGAGATAAGATGCTCGCTTGACCTTTAAAATGGAGCAAGCTTTCTCAAACTGGCCGAGCATCGGATAAATATCACAGGTCTTGGCTGTATTTGTCAGCTGTTGGTTCTGACATTTGGCAGCCTCCCACTTGTTAGACGCTAGAGCTCTATTTATGAAAAGGAGAAAACAGCCAAGCAAAGTGATCTTCAATCTCTGCAGTAACAGGAAGCTCAACTGGAAGTTTAAGACAAGGAAAACATCCTTGCCTCTGAAATATTTGAATGGTGTGAAAGTACACTTTAGCTTAAACATGTGTGTTTGTTAAGGGACATAATGTGTGAGAGTGTGTGGTGCTATGAATGGAAGGTGGACTGTTTTTGCCTCTGGCATGCTTTATTTTTACTCTGCAAACAATGGGAACAATTCCAGTTTTACAGTTTCTCCCCGCTGATACGGCTGATTCTCCGCCCTACCCCATTGCCTATGCACACACACACACATACACACACATGCCCCTTTTCTACTCTCTCTTTCCAGTCTCTGGATCTTGCCCTGAAGTACTGCAACTACTTCTTCACCTCCACTTTTGTGCTGGAATCAGTACTCAAACTCATCGCCTTCGGCTTTCGCCGCTTCTTCAAAGAAAGGTACAGTGTGTGTTCATTTGTGTCTTGGCAGTGTGATTGTGTATGAGAGTGTTTCCCTTCTTTTCCGCATGTGAGTGTAGCTGTTTATGTGTAGCACATTCTGCAAATGTATAATTCTAATACAAGACGGCTTGGTGGCATTGCTAAACTCATCCGTCCACTGTGGGATTTGTTAATCTGCTGTCCAGAGGTAAACTGTACTGTACCTGAAGGGAAACAGCAGGATGATCGTCAATCAGCTTTTCCTTTGTGGCCTCTTTAGTGTCTAGCCTGAAAACACACATCCTTTGAAAATCGACTTGAGATTTTATATCACCAAAAATCACATTATCACCCAATGTTTTTTTCTATTCAGCTCAGTCACTGATCAAATATTTGATGTGAAAATAAAACATTAAAGCCAGTGTCAGAGCTCTGCGCACATGCCATAATCTCTTGATTTAACATATAATATAAATAATAAACAGTTATTTAGTTCAAATTGTAATGGCTGCACAAATCCGCCTTTTGCTTTGATCATTATAAATGGAGTAGGGAATAACAGCTTTGACGATATAGAGGATTATGAAATATGTTGAAATACATCTGAGGCGTTCTGCTATTAGGTTGACTAAACCATACCACACCAGACTACACGGATTTCATGACAATGATCACACATGATCAGTTCTGCCAACGACAACCTTCTGAAATGTCCTCATCATCACAGGAATCGGCGGGAGGTTACAGTTTTCTTTATAGTATTTAGCGTCAAATCATTCTTTCATTCCCATATTCCATGAAGTTATTGCATTATGTAAGTAAACTGTAATTCATTTGCAATCAATAAAGCTTTTTTAAATGGAAGTGATAATCCATTTTATTGTAATAATTTATTGGGGCAAATAATAGAGGACTGGTTAAAAAAGAAAGAAACTGTTAACCCACAGCGTCATTCTGCTTTACAAAATCAAATTGTCTGTTAGTTCTCTGCATGTGATACTTCGGCACTTTCCACTTCTCCAGCTTACTGTACTCACCTTTCTTTGACCGCCATTGGCAACACTCCCACATTCATTCACTCAGAGCCCAGATTAATTGATTTGTCACTCACCCAAATGTGCACGGTGAGGCTGATGTTAGGGATATGCGGTGACTAATTAAAGGCAGCAACAGATTTGGGAGCTTATATTACAGTGATGGTAGTTTAATGTCATTGACCTATTTTAGTTAGGGGAGAGAGAGAGGAGATAGAAAGAGGCGATAAGGAGAAAGGGTTAGAGTGAGAGAGATGCGGTGGCAGAGGAAGAGAGAGAGAGAGAAGGAGAGATGGGGAAGAGACAGATAATATATAGGAGGGGAAGCAGGACTGATCAAAGACAAAAAGGGACGAGGACAAATGAGTGATGAAATGAGAAAGAGATGGGCGGATATAGAGAGAATTTATCACGCGGTTATCAGCCGGCACTTTGTCTCTTTTTATGTAGTGTCAGCAACAGCCGTGAGCAGTCATTGTGCATAGTATGATTTATAGGTTGAGGTGACTATCAGGCCAGCTTTAGAACTGGGTTAATGGAGTAATAGGTAACACAGAAACACTGTGCCACATGTGCAACAATGTTCTGTTAGTTTGCAGGTGTACGTGCATATGTGTGCATATATATATATATAAGTGTGTGTGTGTGTGTGTGTGTGTGTGTATGTTTGTTAGAGTAATTATGAACATATGAACAAATGCAGCTGCCATCCTCAGTTAAAAGGGCTATGTTGTTGCAATCAAAGAGGATGATTCACCATCTTTTGCCACTGTGAAAAGGTGGGTAAGACCGGAACAAAATATGAAAAAAGAGTCAGAGGCCCTGAAAAACAGAGGGAAACATGATCATGTGCGTGCTGATAATGAATCACGGGCAGCACTGTTGTCATCTGCGTTTTGAATGAGAGCTTTTTGGCGAGCATTCTGACAAATGAACTGGCAGTGCCAAATGTTTTAGCACTCTGGGTGCCTTGCTATGTGATCTCAGATCAGATGTGCCTCTGATTTATCATCTTCCATAAAAACTCACACAGATGATTTCACAAATGATCCGCATTTGTTCAATCTATTCCAAAAAAGTCAGAGGATAAATGAGGACTACAATACCACCTGAAGCGGTTGTATGAGGTGATACATGATAAACGTCCCTGGAAGCTTGCAAAAGTCATTTACTTACATGAGGTCATAATACTTGTCCCTAAGTCAGGCGTCTCAATGACTATGGGGGCTTCATATTCTTATTCCCGACCATATTCATCTGATTTGGAAACATCTGTTCCCCATCTGTCCTCAAGCCTTAAAAAGAAATTGTCTGACAAGCATTTTGCTGCACATGATGGATTTATTAAAGGCTTTCAGGGATGAGGCACTGTAGCATCACTAATAGAAATGTGTAGATCTTAAAGGAGAGTAATGAGTTGAAAGGTAACTGATCATTAACAACAAACCTCCTTATGGTGTAAGGCACAGAACATCTCAGACAGCCCTGAGAAGGAGCCAACAAGTGAGTTACAACAGTTGTATTTTGGAACTGTGAATTTTTCTAAACATGTACGTAAAACATGTATGCGTTTGCTAATATTGCAGTGCATTTGTGTTCATATTCACTTTGCGTGCATGTGTGGTGCATTGCCTTTGTGCACCTTCCTCCATCACAGAAGTGTGTGTGTGTGTGTGTGTGTGTGTGTGTGTGTGTGTGTGTGTGTGTGTGTGTGTGTGTGCTTGTGCTAGGTGGAACCAGTTGGACCTGGCCATTGTGCTTCTGTCGGTGATGGGCATCACCCTGGAGGAGATTGAGATCAGCGCTGCCCTGCCCATCAACCCCACCATCATCAGGATCATGAGAGTACTGAGGATAGCACGAGGTAGATATATTACACATATGTGAAATACACACACTCTCACTCTTAAGTCCTATCCCAGCGGTGCTTCCTGTAAATCCTTTCAGTGAGGTTGAATAATGATTTGGTCTTGCTGGTGTGCCAACATATAAAAGGTAACTTTTACAGGTCATTTAGCTGTAGCATAGTAGCTAATGTCTAAATGGGTTTTGTGTTTACCCACATGTATGTGTGTGTGTGTGTTATACAGGGTATAAATTAAGAACTAACCTTTACACAGTTTAATGTTTCCCATTTAGTTTACAATTGAACCTGATGGATTCCCCCTAAATTCCCACATTTAAATTCTCTCTCTCACACGCACACACACAGTGCTGAAGCTCCTGAAGATGGCGACAGGAATGAGAGCCCTTTTGGATACGGTGGTCCAAGCCCTGCCTCAGGTACGTGCACACACACACTGTCTCTCCACACTCCCAAAGAGAGAGCTTGCCATTTTCAGTCAATAGCCCCAACTTCTCTTTCTCTGTTGGTCTGTATGCGACTCTAATAGATGACTCATTCCTGTCACAGACTAGTAGACTGGCACACACACACACGTGCACGCACACGCTTTGTGTGCTTTGTCTTGTTTTCACTTTCAGTGCCATGGAGAGTACCCGGACTCCCCACTGCAACCACAGTGTGCTAGAAACAGCGGGGGCTTCTTAAAACCCGTCCGTAGTTCATTTGGTGGTGAAATGTCCACAGAGTCAGACAGTTTCTAGGTCGTCCCAGTGTCGAAAGCATTCCAGTGTTACTGAAAGTTTAACTGCCAAGAAATTTCCCAGAATGCGTGTTTGCTATTCTTACTGACTGGAAATAGTTTCTGTTTGCTTAAACTGTTTGCTTGCATAATCTTGTTTTTTCATGTACTGCCTCAGAATCATGTCTTCATCAGTGACCCAATGTTTAATAATCGATAACCTTTGCTTAAAGCTTCCCTCTACGCTGGTGTCTTTCTTAGAGCGTTATTTTGAACTATGACATCCTTATAACATTAAGTGTAAAAACTTAAAGCAATAATTTTCAGTCATCAAGACTAGAAAGAGGGTCAAAACAGGAGCACTGTCCTAAGGTAACAAAATCTGCCTACTGACAACTCTAAAACTCACTACCTAAAATCTTATATCTCACTGGTTTAATTCATACAAAAAAAGGTATGTATAACATCTTAACTAACTTAGCTAGGTGGCTCCAGCTACATCTTTTTTATTTACTTTACCATACAGACATGAGAGTGTAATCGATCCACTTATCCGGCAAGATAGGGTAGATATCCTTTATCTCCTTCAAAGAAAGGCACTTGTCCAAACAGACCGGTTAGATGAGCGTACAGCCTCATTTATGGACATGCGGGCAGGCGGTCAAATATGTGGTCTGACCCATTGACCATCAAAAATAAGATGAAGCAAACAGAGGGAAACAGGTGGTGTGGTGAAAGGAGGGCGGGCAGAGGTGAGGGAGAACGGATTCCTTGTCTATTGATCCCCCTCTCATTAACACAGAGCCCTTTGCTCCGTCCCTAGGGGCGCCAGGGGAGGTAATTAAAACTAGGGCTAATTAAACACTTCCAGGAGGTCTCACTCTCTGTATGTATGGGTGTGTGTGCATATTGAGGTACTGAAAGAGAGTGACTGAATGTGAAAGCCTTACACCTGGCGAGAGAATAACCTGAGGCGGTATTACGCTATATTTCACTGTGAAAATAAAATGGCAAGCTGCCAACATTTCTTTATTACATCACATAGGATATTGAGGGCTATATTGACATTTTAACAAAGGCTTTGGGATACAGTTGAACAAAGGACCAGGAAAAGATACTGGTGGTGGCATAAAAAAAGCAAGGGATATGAATAATGTCATCATGGCACACAGGGACAGATGTTTGATAGAATATTAATTCCTGAGATAAACATGGTGCAGCTTCACAAGCAGTTTATATATTTAATATGCTATGACAGGGCATGGATATGTAATGAGTGATCCATATGGGTACACAAAATGGCTAAATATGTTTAATTAGTTTATTGACATGTTAAGAGAAATACATTTCTATGGTTTATTTTTACAAAAAAGCTGTAAAACAAAGTAATTTACCCACAAGCATCCTCCATTATCCCTTCCTACCCAGCTGATGCAGAATGACTGCAACACACCATTCATTAACACTGATAGCCTACATCATGTTGCCACTAAAGTCGAGGCAGTTGTTTTATCTCTTCTCTGGGAATGGCTGAGAAACCCCCAGAATAGCCTTAAGCAAATGTGGACACCATATAAAATGCCATTTTTTTCTTTAGGAAGGTGTCAGAGTGTGAAACTCTTTGTATGCATCTTTAAAATAGATATAATGTTGGTCGCTGTCTTTTTCAAAATAAATCGTTAAAATAATAAAAAAGAACAAACTCTTTGGACATTTGTGCAAAAGCTAGTTCAAACAAATAGTAAAGCTCCTGCTTATTTTCAGGGCTGTACCGAATAGTTTGAAGCTTCGTTCATAAAGTTGATATTCAAATTTCAAGTTAGACATTCTGTATGTCCAATCATTCTGCAGCACGCAGTGTGTAAGGTCTCATTACACCACTGTCTGCATCTGTGTCCTGCTAGGTGTCTGTGTTAGGTGTGTATGTTTGACCGAGGGCTGGGCTGAGCTACGCGCAAACGTGAGCACAGACAACAAGACAAAGTCCAGCAATGTGGCTCCTTCCTGCAGGATTTTGCAGCATTGTGGCCACGTTATTTATGCTTTAGAATATAACCGCTGTGAAACAGTCACAAGATAACGCTACTTTGTTCTCAGTGATACATTTTTAACTCGCTCTCCTCGTTCACTCTCAAGCTAGCTCTCCCTCCGCTGTGGTCTTTCTCCCTCTCTTTCTCTCTCTCTCTGTATAGGCTCAACTTTGAGTTGTATGTTTGCGAACAGCAACCGACAAATGCTTAATTATTTACTCATTCTGCCTGCTCCTGTAAAAAAGGCTAACTCATTTTTAATCCGATTAATTTTTACTTTTATTCAATTTGTGGATTTTGTCCGAGGATTTAGAACCGTTTTTAGGGTGAAGACATCATAAAATATGACGACAGAAATACAAAGCTTCATTTGAAAACCTCAATAGAAGCTTTGAATGTGAAAACCAAAAGATGTTCAGTACAGCCCTAGTTATTTTCATCACGTAGAGGGTACATTGTTGTTACACATATATGCATACAATACAATACAAAACTTGTCTTTCTCAAAAGTTCATTCATCCGTATCCTGGATCCTACACAGACTCAGGCAGATATGAAGCAGAGATTTGTTAGGCACACAAAGCAGACTAGCACTAACTTAGAGATGTGCTTGAGGCAAATCCCAGAACACATGTAGAATTATTACAGCACTCATAAATGAAAGGCTGTATGGTAATTACCTCCATTATTTTCGGTCCAAAGGGACTCATCAGACTGTAAAGTTTGTCTACATCAAAAGTAAACTGTAACAGTTTTATAATGTAGATGCTGCATAACATTTATCTTGTGATATATGCATGCATATATATTTTTTTGCTTTTTTCACCACCTCTTGCAGCCATTTCATTAAGCAATAAAGTGTGTTTAATGTGTTTCCCAAGATCAGCTATCATTGTGGTGAATTCCAAAGAAGAGAAGCATACACAAAAACAAAGATATTTAAACCTTGAGTTTTAGAGACGTGCTTCTAATAAAAGCAAAATTTTCTTTTGCTAGAAAAGGTATTGCTCAGAAATCCCATTGTACTTCAATTTAATGTTACCTAAATTCAATCACAATCGCTTCAGTCAGCTCCTCTTTACTGAGAGTTTTCCTCCAAACCATGCATTATTATCAAAACACTCCTTGTCTCCATGATTTTTCTTTTATACCTAGGCATCATTGTAGCCTGTCCAAACCCTGCTTTGAACAGAGCAAAAATGCCTCTGCCACAAGTATCTCAACATCATTTCTTTTAATAAACTTAATTTGCATTGCTGTATATGTGTAATCTCTTTAGAATAAGCTCTGTAATTGACATAAGGTTGATGCATTGTTCCTAGATTGAATGCGAGTAAACAGCATATTGCAAGTATGTTGCTCCCGGAGAAACAGGTGAAGCGATCTAAGCCTCTCTTCAGAACACATGGAGTATAATTATGGTACATTTTTCATTGCCTCTCCACATTCCCAGTGGAGCAGTGTTGTTAACAGAGTGTTAAAGACAGTGAATAGGAGTCTAGGTTTTGTATCCTTGTAATGGGATTAGATGGTTTCCTGAGTGTTTACCATGCAATATCATCATCACCATCCATTTGTGGTAGCAGAAGGCTGTTTTGCGGTGGAACCGAGCCATGTCCCAAACCCCCAAACTCAAAAATTCATAACAGCATCAGGGGTTCAGTTGTTTCAAAGTCTCAGAGGAAGTTGTGCCATGGTTTGCAGAACTAAGCAGGGTATGGGAGCGACATGCTACAAGCAAGTTGGGTCCTATGTGACATTTTTAATGCAAACCCATTATTACTCCTACATTATTATTTCCTGCTAATTTGTCCAATAGCAGTGTTTAACAATATTCACATTTTCGTTTGACTTACATTCAAGCAAGCAAGACTATAGCTGATATGTCTCAGGTCCCATTAGCAATGACTTCTTGATATTTTTGTTGTTCGAAGATCTTTGTTTTGTATTGATTCTAAGATTAAGTGCCAAATAGAGGTAGCCCTTGTTATTGCTCTTCCCTAGAAAAAAAGTCTTGTGTGTTAGAAAATGAGTATATAGCTTAGCCGGAGCATAAATCCTAGTCGTAATGCTGTTTAGGAAGTAATTAGTTGTTGTGTGTGTGTGTGTGTGTGTGTGTTTGTGTGTTGCAGGTGGGTAACCTGGGCCTGCTCTTCATGCTGCTGTTTTTCATCTACGCCGCCTTAGGAGTAGAGCTTTTTGGAGAACTTGGTAAGTCTCAATGCTACTAAGGATTCTGCCACGATGTCTTTTTTGTTCTACATGTACATTTTAAGTACAAACAATGTTAAGAAAATGATTAACAACTATCATTTCTAAACAAAGGAGTCTTCTAAAGACTTGAGAACCAAGGCTGTGAGATATATATATATATATAGATATCTATCTACATATCTATATAAATGATATTAAGTGACACTTGCTACTGCACCAGTAAAGACAAAATCAAATTTGTTGAGACTTTATTGATACATGAGTATTTACTGTGAAACCTGGATATTTAGGTCAATGTAATGAGATAAATACTAAAAAGAAAGGGATTCTGTTAACCCATATCTCCAGCTTCCTGTGGACCTTCATAAATTAATCTTAATGATTCAAAACCCTTGAATTAATTCAAGGGTTTTACAGTGTATGGGTTACTCTTTGATCTCAAAGCTTAACTTAAAGCGTATGAGAAACTGTATTCTTTGGAATGTACTGTAACAAAATTTGCACCATTTTATATGTGGTGTGGTGTGTACAATATGCGCTTTCACAAGTTGGATTCATCCTATAATCACATTGATACTGTTTGTATTTGTCTGTATGTCAACATAGTTTTTTTCGTGCACTCATTATGGTAAAAGCATGAGGACTTATTATTAATTTTATCATGAAAATCTCCTTCATGTTTTCCTTTTCATCACTTCTCGCTCCGGCAGTCAGACAGCCATTGGGGAATCAGCCCACTCTCCAGTATTCTGATACATATGAACTATCCTAAAATATCCACATTGAAGTTGGAAGATATATCTTCCCAACTGTCACATTTCCCTTGTGTGCAGCAGCTGCAGCCAGTGGCAACATTGCTTCCTGTTGGGGCTTCGCGGGAGAAAGGATTAGAGGGAAATGCAAGTGTGTCTTTCTTGAGGCCATTCCAGAGATTATCATGGGATAAAAGCAGAAAGACAAATAGAGTGTTTGGTCATATTGCTGCTTATTTGATAACAAACTGTGTCTACACTGAGTTGGCTTGTTTGGACAGTCAACCAGGCAGCTTAGACACAAACTCCGCATGCTCCTGCTGTTTATTTTGAGAGTAATGACACGTCTTTTCTTCTTTTGTTATCCCTGATCCCTTCCTGTTCCATTTTCACCTCTTTCTTATCTGTGACCCGATAACTTCTTCTCTACCCTTCATCCACCCGCCATACTCTCATCCTCAGTTTGCAATGCAGACTACCCCTGTGAGGGTATGAGTCGTCACGCTACCTTTGAAAACTTTGGCATGGCCTTCCTTACCTTGTTTCAAGTCTCCACGGGCGACAACTGGAATGGAATAATGAAGGTACGAAGTGATATTCAAAACATAGTGTGCAAAGCCTGCGGTGCATAAGGTAATCGATAAGCTTCATACAACTTAAAACTTAAGTTTGTGATTTAGAAGGACTAAATACAGAATCAGAGAAAACATTGAATGATAGCCTGAGAGAGACACTAGACAAACTCTGACTGTGCCTCATACACTAACACACACACACATGCAAAACACAAATTTCCCCTGAACACACATCTTCTACCACCAGCAGCTATATGACCACTCCTTCACACACCTAGGCTGCGAGCGGAATAGAGACTATGCTGGAGCATGTCAGCCGTGGACCATTAAACACACACTGGATACAGGTAGTGTTGATGGTAGCGGGCCATGAAGCTAACCAGCGGGCCACAGATGCTACCTCTCAGTCTAAATCTCTGTCATTTTAGCCGTCAAATTACTACCTGCGCTGTGAGAGAGGTAGACCTGCTTTGGTGTTTTAAGAAGCAGATGAGGCAGAGTGGTAATTAGTCACGCGGTGACGATGGAGAGGAGAGGAAATAATGAGGGAGTGGAAGGTAGGTAAGAGGACAGTAGGGAGAAAAGGAGACTCCTGTGAACTGTAATAAGAGGGAGGCTAAGAGGATGGGAAGGGGGTTAAAAGAAGTGACCACTTATTATGCTTTCTCCCCTCTAGAGGGAAAATTACAGCTAAAATGGAAGGGGGATGGGGGTGGAACAAGCGAGACTGAGAGCACATGGAGATTTGAAAGGAGAAAGAATAAGAATATGTAAAGACATAAGATGGAAAGGGGTTGAAGGCAGAGAAGGGAGATGTTGTGTGAAGGAGCACAGTGTGTAAATGTCATGCCAAATTAGACAGAAAAGACCAGCTCCAGCTCAGAGGGCTAAAATTGTTATGTGTGGCCACAGCCAGGGTGAGATATGTGTACTTCCTCCAGAAAACACTTGTCACTTTGGTTCTGCTCTGACTGAACTCCACTGTGTGCATGTTAACCAGAGTGGAAAAAACACAAAAAAATGTTGGTTTGCATTGAAGCAAAACAATTAAATGTATGATTACGGTACAACTTATCATGAATACAAAGAGCCTTGTTAACATGATGCATTCTGTTATTACCTCAAATAGTTGTGTATATACCAGATCTTGACTTGTCCTTTTGTCCGCATTTTTGCCGTCATCAGAGGTAAAATAAGGACTTTTCCATTGTTGCTTAACAATGTAAAATGTAAACGGTACTGTGCGCCATTCCTTACAGTAAAATCCAGTCCAGTTCAAAAACAACACAAAGCCATGGCCTCATAAATTACAAAATAACTATATCAAGACCACTCTGACACTCACCTCTCACCAAAAACTAACTGTTGAAAATGAAAACAATGTATTTTTTGCAGGGCTGCTGTATTAGATTTCATATATGTTCAGGTGATCCTGTGATTTTGTCTGCTTCCTGTATCTTCACATAGCTTTGTTCAAAAAGCAACTCCTGATGGCTTATGTGTTTTGTCTCTTTCACGCGGCCCTGTTCCTCATCTTCTGCCTTTATGACACCAGGACACATTGCGGGAGTGCCCACCAGACCACAACACCGACGTGGACTATGCCTGCAATCCTAGCCTTCAGTTTATCTCGCCCATGTACTTTGTCTCCTTCGTGCTCACCGCCCAGTTTGTGCTCATCAACGTGGTAGTCGCTGTGCTGATGAAGCACCTGGACGACTCCAACAAGGAGGCCCAAGAGGAGGCGGAGATGGATGCAGAAATTGAGCTGGAGCTGGCCCAGGGCACCCTCTGTTGCATGGGCGCCCCCGGTTGCGGGGGTGCGAGGATGGACAAGGGACTAGTCGCTGCTGGATCAGGGCCTGGAGGCACAGCAGGGGGAAAGGAGAGAGCAGGCGCGAGAGGAGAGAAGGGAGAAAGCATGAGGAAGATGCGACATGCAGCAGCCACTGCACATCCAGGAGCGTACAATTTCCGTGACTCTAGCCGGACCCTGTACTCACCAGCACAAGTGAGTGTGTGTATTTCTGTGTGTGCGTATGTGTGAGAGAAAGTGCCAGTATCCTCATGTTTGTTTCCTGATAGTGTGAAAGGCCTATTTTGTATGTGTGGCGTTTGCATGTGTGTGGGGTGGGGTGGGGCGCGTGTGTATTTGTATCCGTTTTGGCCATACCAAAATCAGATTCTCATTTATTTAGATCCATTGATCATGTGTGGTCCTAAAACAGTGCAAACGTTGTGTAACACAGCGCATTGTAAGCAAGTAAAGTGGAGAGCAACGTCAATAGTAGCCAGCAGTTTCTGCTGAAATGACAGTCTGTGCCTGCTACCGTTTTTTGCCCGCAATGGGAATAAGTTGCCTAAATACTATCAAAACCCTCCTACAGTGTCCACTAAGGCTGAACAATTAAACAAAATCTTACCATAATCACAATATGGCGTGCAGTTATTGTACAATATTTGTTAAAGGTTCAGTGTGTTGTATTTAGGAAGATCTATTGACAGAAATGAAATAAAATATACATGTGTTTTCAGTGGTATATAAACCCTACATAATGAACCGTTATATTACCTTAGAATGAGACATTTCTATTTCTAGACTGCAGGTCTCTTTACGTGGATGTTGCCATGTTTCTACAGTAGCCCAAACAGAGAAACAACAGAGCACGTTTGTCACTACACTCTAAAAAATTAAACATTGGGTCAACAAAAAAAAAAAAAAAGTTAATGTTTTCCACTAGAATTTTTAATTGAAGAGTGCTGGCAGAATTACATTAATTCAAAGCAATGTTTTGCTCCCGCATTTAAGCCTACTCAATCAGTGACGGGCTACAGCTACTAGCTAACTTTACCTCACCACACAGACTGTACTATCAACACTGCTCAAATATCAGAGTACGGACTTCCACATTTCGGTATTCGGTTACAGTAGGCTACCAACAGAATCCTAGAGCAAATATATGTGTAATTATGCATAAAATTACTTACCATTCAACATATTACGCTTCAGTGAGTTTCAGCTGTGGCCCTGTGGTCACTTGTCTGCCTTGAACATGCCCGCACATGCAAGAGAGGAAAACTGTGGGCCGTTTAAACGTCAACAAATTGCATTTTTACATTAACAGAACTTAAAATTTAATTATTTTTTGATTAACTGAAAATGTTAAACTCTGAGAAGTCATGATAATATACTGAATCAATAGGCATAATTTGGTTGTCATCCAAGCTCAGTAAAATAGTAAAAAGTCAAATAGTATCTCAGAACTTGATTTGAGAGTATGTTGAATAAGTATGAAAATGAAGCAGAGGAAGAATTCGTAGTAATAATAGTAGAATTAGTCGTCTGGTTTGTTAGAAGTAAGAAGAGAAGTGAAACACACATATTATTTAGCACAAGAGCTAACAGAGCGTGTTGTCCACCATAACTTCTTCTGAGCACCTGCAAAGGGAGGGGTATGCGGTGACTGGTGGTGCATTCAAGTGGAATAATTCATGTGGAAATTTTTTTTGCCTACTTAAATCTTTATTGCAAAAGAGGAACAAGGTGTATATGAGATATAAAGATAAATATCTAAGAAGACACAAATAATGAAAACTTTGCCAGGGGCAGTCTATATTATATAAAGACATTTAAAGGAGGACCATATGTTGACAGTTTTCAAAGCCTTTTGTTGTTGGATTTTGAAGTTAAATTGATATAATGTACAAACTCATGGAGAAGGGGTACTAAGTAAGGTCTACTGCTGAATTCCCATTATAATGAATACAGTTATTAAAAGTACTTATTTCGTCCAAGGAATAAGTGAATCCACAGTGAGCCTTTGGTTGCAATTCACAACCATCACCACTAGATGCCACTAAAACTTACACACTGAACCTTTAAATGCAAAATGTATGTCAAAATACCATTTTAAAGAAAATATTGTCGAGCTACAGACATATCCTGGCCCACACATCCTACAGACTTAAGAAAACTTTTTTTGGTACAGATTTTTGCAGAAATCACACCATAATCATTTAAATATGGTTTTCAATGAAAATGAGAATCATTGTGTAATAATGATAATTCCCTCCAATATCAGAAATCATATCGCAATTGTAATATCAGTCAAAATAATTGCAATCATTCAGCCCTAGTGTCCACTCCTAGAACATCTAACAAAACACTACTGGAAATTATCCACTATAAAGTAGTAAATGATGTAAAGCATGGCGCAGCCCAGTCTTGCATAGTAATTCAGCTTTCAAGCATACAGTATATAAACATTCAGCTTTCAAGCATATATAAAAATATATAGATGACTTTATTAATTTTAGCCATTCTTTAGTCATTTGAATGTAGGCCTAGTGTGCACTCTGAAGCTCTTTTATGTAGGATAATATGTATGCAGGTAAATATGAATCAGACACAGTATCAGCAGATGCTGGATAATAAACAATTCAGACCAGTATCTGGGCCAAAAACAACGTACTGGAGACATCCTTACTTTTAAGTATCCTTCTCTTTTTCTCTGGCTCCCTGCCAATTTGCTTCTCTTTACACAGTATCAATGCATTAGTTCATGCAGAGAAAATTACATATTTCATTCACAAACTGGAAGAATACAAAAGAGGTAAACAATATGGCAGAATTTCTGTATAGTGTTTGAATGGTGATAGCTACGATAACGGAGAGAGCTGGTCGAGTCATTGCTCTATTTCTTTGACTAAAATTGACTGACAGCCACAAGGCGTGATTACACTCAGTCGTTTTACCAATCTCTTTGTATCGTTTGTTTGTACTTTGCTCTTTATCTTTTGCAGCTTTTGTGAGAAGGAAGTGAGGGCAAAGAAGGTTAAGCAAATTATTTTATTCAAAGAAAGAATAAAAAGAAAGATATAAGGAAAGGAAGAAAGAGACACTGATGAGCTGTGCTGTAATAGCAACATCACACAAGTGTGAATGTAAAAACAATTAAACCAGACTACTAAAGTGATATTAGGCAGATGAAAGGCAAGGCTAAGCCGTATGTTTTCATTTTACCTTTTAAAAGTATGCATTTGTCTTCCTTCACTGTAGTCATAGAAACCCATGTTGTCAGCGAGGAGAGATGAGCAATTTTAATTGCTTTCTCAGTTAAGCTTTTTTTTTATTCACTTAAGCTTTATTAACCTTTCAGTACTCACATGTGACTGCGTGAGTTTGCCAACATACATGGGCACGTTACATTTTTCAAATGAACATTTCTCCGCCTACATCTGTGTGAGTGTAGATGGTCTCTACTTGCAGTCAAACAGCAAAGACACACGCGTCCATTATGAAATGGCTAATAATAGTCTGAGATATCCCACATCCAAATGCACGTAACGATGACTCACCGACTGCCATGAAGTGTCTCACCTTTGTTGAGCTAAAGTTAGCTGTATGAAGCCATTTTTAGCTCAGTGTTGGCTGACAACAGCTTAATGCGGACCAGGGAGAAGACACTGGCAGGAGCACACCACCCCCCACCACCACCTCGATCTTCCTGTCTCTCATTCTCTGTCTCTCAAGTGATGCAATAAGAGATCTGGCAAACCAATTCAGGTTATTCAGAGCACAGGTACAGAGGGGGTTGGAGTGCGTCGCGTCAAGGCGCGTGCGTCGCGTCGCGTGCGTAGCGTGCGTCATGCGTGCGCAAGGCATGCGTGCGATGCGTGCGTGCAGCGTGCGGCGTCATGTGAGGGAATGTACAAACCCAAACATTGCACTAGGGTGCTTCAAAGTTTTGTGAATCTCACACATTGTCATATTACCAGTAGCTTTACCAGCTCCAACGATTAGTTTATAAACAGAAATATGGGTTTTATGATGGCAAAGTCATCCATAAAATGCATCTTTGTATACTCAAGAGTGTAGATGGATCAGATGACATATACCAGTGCATTCTATAATGTGCCATAATACAGAGTTAAAAAGTCATTTTTCACTCTGTGCTGAAACGCTGGCAACATATTGCACAGGGACTAGTGGAGACACTGTAGGAAGTTGACACACAGAGGGAGAGAGAGTAAGAGAATACGAGAGGAGCGATAATAGCTAAGCCAGTGTCAGTCAAATAGACGCAGTAATTAATTTCAGCTCTCTTCTCTCCCTCTCTCTCAACTTCCAGTCCCAGTAGACAGGCCCTATTGTTGTCCACTAATACAGTTATTAATGGAGGCCAGCACATAGGCCACCACAGTCAATCAAACATTATTTTTGAATCAAGCTCTCCACCTACACCAAGTCGACTATCTTAGGATTGTCTGTGAGAGAGCGTGTTTTTTTATTATACATGTATTAAAAGAGCTGGCTATGGCAGAGTCAGCCTAGCAGCCAGTTTGTCTTTGTGCCAAGATGTGGCACTGCAGCACTGTTTCATAAACCAGCAGGATTTAGGTATATTTATATAGCTGGGAGTACAGTAACCTGTCTCTTGAATTTTTAGCCCCCTCATTTTCAAAACATGAGCCATGAGTGATTGTAATATAACAGTATGAGTCAGAAATGTGTGTTTGCATAACAGATCCAAGTATAGTCCCATAAGCAGTGTTGTAGAAATGTGTTGTGAAAATAGGCTTGTGTGGGGATTGAAGAGGAGTGACCTTGTTTCGCAGTTTCTTTTGGGATATATCTGCTGATGTAATACAGTTATTTTGGCTGTTATGAATGCGCTACAGGCACAATGCACCCAATTCATTGGGAAGCTCCATTGCCCTGCCAAGAAACACAGAAATCATTTTTAAAGTAGTTTCTTTTTTTCTGTCAGTTGTTCCCTTTTTCTGCCAGATTGTTTTTTGGGAAAACCAATCTGGCAGATGAGATTCAAGCAAGGAGGGATCATTTAAGTTGCAGAAAAAGCCCTGACTGATTCACTCTAAATTGCTTTAAACCTAATAATTCCCAGAGCACAAAAGCAAATGCTTAAATCTTAAATTGTTTCAACAAGGTATTGAACAGCCTAATTGAGGTGATATATCAAATGTAATTGCACCGCTCTCACTGCTCAAGGCTTTGATAGTAAAATTATGTGTTACTTGGCTAATGAGGGTTTGGAGTCATATTATTGAGGAGCTTTTTTTTTGAAAAGAGAACAGTGTTTAGCCCTAAAGGCCAACAAAATATAAGAGGAGGATTTGTTATGGTTTATTTGTACATGATCTCTGACACTGAAAGTGTTTAAGATGTTTTTTTATGAAGGAATTTTAGAAATGAGGGCTTAGTCAATGTGAAGTCTACATGTGTGGGTGAATATGCACATATGTGACTGTGTGCATTTGTGTGTGAGTACATAAGAAAGTATAAAAGCATACCTGCGTGTACACCCAGGCATTTTTATAACCCTTACAATGGTGTATGCATTTCCCTGCGTGTTCTTTGTCCTCGCATGTTCGCATGTGCACATGTTTGCGCCTGCGTGCAATACTGGTCTGCCGGCCTGCGTCCCGTGTGTATGTGTCTGTGTGCGTATGTGCGTATGTGTTCCAGGAGAGCCAGTGGCTGGACAGCGTTTCTCTCCTGATCAAGGACACATTGGAGGGGGAGATGCTGATGATCGACAACCTCTCCGGTTCTGTCTTCCACCACTACTCCTCTCCTCCACCCATCTGCAAAGACTGCAAGGGCCACCCACAAGAGGTACCACCTTGAACACACAGGAATGCACACATACTGTATGTTATTGTGTATTGCATGTACAGTATCACGCACACACACACACACACACACACACACACACACACACACACACACACACACCTTATGTTAAACATCTTGTGGTTTAAATTTACAAGAGAAAAGCCACAGGCATACATTTTTTGGTTAAATATTTGGTTGATGCAACTATGGATCCACAGTACTTTACAGTGCAATGGATAGATGCATACATTTTTAACATGAACATTATCGGTGACAGGCTCTACCTGCTGAGCTGGACAGGACCAACCTAGAGCCGCATATTTATCAAATATGTCAGAATAAAACTGAATGTTTTACTAGGATTAAAAATACTCCCACCACAGAAAAGTAAAACCTATTTATAAAGAAACCCCGCCAGGGTCGCCAATTCAGCAACCATGTCACCAGACTTTTATGACCTGTTGAGCAATGATATATATTCATTATACCTTCCCTGGAAGTGAGTTCAGGTGAAACGACAGTCCTCCTTGCTCGCTGTTGCTGCAGTTCTTTGGCTTGACAGCTGCGTTCAGTGAGTGAGAGAGAGCAGCACGGTCAGTCAACCACACAGCAGCCAGACTAAAATATAAACTAAATGCAGAGTGTCCATAGTGTATTTGAAAATGCCCTGGTTTAGATGCTGTGGTCATTTCCGATCCTTCCCTAGCTTTAATTGCTGTGCCTTAAAGTAGGCCTAAATATGGATCAGACGTTTGGGACAGTTAGGACCATAAACTGTATAAAAAGAAATGGACGTAGCCACCATGACATCGACCATTTGTTTGTGGACTACTGTTTTGAAGCCTGAAGTTTGGCATTTTGGTCATCGCCATAGTGCCCATATTTAGGCGAGAGGGGTTGAGCTAGCTAACATGTTTAATAAGGTGCTTCCATAATTCAAGTAAACTGTAACTATTAATTGGAATGTTAAATTTGGCTAGTGAAAAACAAGCTTGTAAGTATTGTAATGGAAATTATATGTGAGCAACAGGTTTTACGCAGTCTGCCTGAGGCACCTGCATAATTATTTTGCCTCTCAGAGGATAAATAGCCTGCTACACGAAAACTTTTGGTCTTACATCCTACAGACTGGTTGCACACTGGATGCTTGCATCACCTTCTTTGCAAAGAAAACAGACATCCTGGTTTGATCCTTTTATTTCAGAAGACTCACTGATACTAGAAATCCAGAACAGTGTGTTTTAGTTTTAGTCCACCCAACTCTGAACAATACATGTTTAGTTAACCAAAATATTATAGGTAACTTTTATGCACTGAAAACACAATGTGAAAGTGTCAAACTTCTCAGATGAAAACATAGACAGCATCCAAAAACAAGGTCACGGCTAGTTAAATGTACACGCTGCAGTGGATACAATTTGCCTCTATCCTGATTGATAGGTCGCTGTGGTTGCAAGCAACTTGTCAATCACAAGTTAGCCCCACCCTGAAGCATACCCTGCTTTATCGTCTGTTTTATTTGCAACAGTATTTTAAAAAACGAACATCACAGCATACTTGAACCTAGCAATTGAGACTTCACTTTTAAGACCTGGAGGTTGCCGCTGGGTTAGGACTGATTCGTTGCTCTGAAATGCTTGGTAAATATGGCCCAAGGTATTGGATGAAAATAAAGTTGAGGGATAGCCTGAAATAAATCCACATCTGCTGCAGGCAAGTGTGAAGGTAGAAATACAAGACTGAAACACATTTACAATCCTTACATACATGGCAGAGAGCATATATATGTACACTTAATAGTCTACGCTAACACTGAGAATAAATACACACTCACAAACACACACAGGGGAATAATACAGCTCCAAAGTTCTGAAACCCTGAATACACACTCACCTATGCAAGAGACACACATTCACGCACAACCATGATGTTTGGGACAGATTGCATGCATGGAGATTTGCACCATGAACACATGCAACATGCATTTGCACGTAATTTCATGGACACACACACACACACACACACACACACACACACACACACAGGACTTCATTCATCGCACAAGGCAGTTAGATTGGGAAGTGTTGCAGAAGGTCATGCTTCATAAAGTGTGTCAACTACTGTAAATGCTGTTATGTTACAGTATAACAGGGAATTTCAGCCCTTAATTAACACAAGATAATATGCACTTCCCATATGTGCAGAAATGTGGATTAATGAAGTTCATTGCATGCATACGCACATGCAGCCATTCCCGATATGCATGCATGCACGCATACGCCAGCACCCTTCTTGTGCTTGCATTTTGGGGTATTTTTGTACACAGGAGATCCTGCACAAAACACACACTCATAAACATACTGTCCTGTGCCAGTGTTGTCCATCACAATGACAAAGTGCGGCGGGTCAGCTGAGAAGAAGCAATAACTGGGCTCTACATCTTCTCACCTGTCAGTCCCGCTTTCTGCCTGTCTGCAGATGCTGTCAAACAATCAATCTTTCCTCCCTCTTCTACATGCTTCTTCTTTCCGTCTGACCGTCCAGTCCTCTGGCTATCCCTCTATCTGTCTCTGTTTTACTGTACCTGATCCATGTACTGTTCTTTAACCATCACACTTGCATATTGTGTGTTTGTGTGTGAGAGAGCTAGCGTGGGCGCGTGGCATTTTCAGACAGATGAATATTTCACTGCTGAGAATTATGCACTATGTTATTGTGTTTAAGGGGACATGAAGGCACAGCGGGACACCTCTGTGCAGTGTGTGTGTGTGTGTGTGTGGAAATACTCATCAAGTAACTGCCTAATAAGGACTTGAAACTGACTACAGTTGAGTCTGCAGGGAACAATCCAATGGAGCAGTGAAGGCCATTTATTCAGTTGCTCGCATAAACAGGCAGTTCTCAAGCGTACGTGAGCGTTCCACAACATAATTTCTCCTATGTGATTTTTTGGAAGGGTGACATCTTGAAAGCTTTTCAGAAGCTGTTTTGAATGTCTGGTTCTGAAAGCTACCTGAAAAGGCAGAGGCTAAACCATAGCAAAGCTATGTTAATATTTTCTGACATAAGGGCAAAGTAAGTCACAGACAAATAGTGGCATTTATCTATGGTCATCAGCAGGTCAAAAATAGAATATGTTAGGCAAAGAATATTCCATGATGATACCTTATGAAGTGAACGGACTCTGGTCCATGGTAATACATTGGCATAATTCAACAAATAATTAGTTCCATATAATAGAAATAAGTAGCAGAATTATACTGTTTTGTGTGCTGTGTAGATGTTGTGTATTATGCTTGTAAATTTGACAGGCAAGCCAAAATTATTGCTTTAGTGCAGCTATGATACAACCTTACAAAAACTTAACAAACCAGTGAAAGCACTTATGTGTTGGATTTCAACATTTCTGACTTTACTGACTCTTAGTGGTTGTATGAAAAACAAGAAGGAGGATCAGGCGATGTGCTTGTTTTTTCTATTGTGTGTTGTGAAAAATTATCATGTGGCTACTGGTGCACTTGTTTAACATAAATCATACACTTACCATGTCCTGACTAGCATGAGTCATGCAATGTGGAGAAATTAGTCATGCTTATGTTCTTGCTCATTCACACAATCTTGTCCTCTCATTGCCTCCCGGCGGCGCTGAATAAAACAATACCTTGGCTCATCGCCCTCAGGCTGCTGAGGACACTTTGAATTGGTTCTTGCCTGAGTCCCCTATCGTGCTAGTGAAGCCTTCAATATGTCTTGGAAGCAACTGTGTAGCCACCCAAAACCTGAACCCACTGTGCCGCTTTCATTGTCCCTGGAGGCACTGAGAATGATACAGGAAGAGAAAGGCTGTAGTTTCCATTACCTTCCGATGAATGTACCAACCGATGACTCGCAGGGACCTTTTATGAAGCTATTTAGAGCCAGGCCCTGAGACACAGCAAGTCAGCTAATATATGGCACTGTCACATAGCAGCATTAGTTCGGGCCAACATATGGATAAAACAGAAAATCTGGAAAGTTTTCCTTTAAATTAATGAGTTGCATTGCTGTGCTACTGCCTTGCCTCATCCCACCTCTCTCTCTCTCTCTTACTCGCTCTCTTTCTCTCCTTGGGTGCTTGGGCAATGGTAATTTAATGCTGCATATCAGCCATGAATCTTTCTCTATGAACCTCTTTGTCTTTCTCACCTACGGGCACGTGTTAATATATCGCTAACGGTGCCTCACTCCGTTGGATTTCACTTGGCTCTTTTTAAGTACCCTTTTTAATGCTTCTCTCTGGCTATTTATTGCCGTGTCTCTTTAAAGAAACACTGCTTGAGCGCATCATGGCACCCCCCAGAACCCTGAAATTCCACTCCAGCTCACTGTTTGCAGTATGTTTTGAACTTGTGCACAGAAAATGCTGCAAGCGGAGGGGTAAAAGAGAAGAGTGTCAGCAGAGAAGCTTGAGCTCACTGGAGGCTCATGCAGCGATAATTTAAAACCAATCCAATAGCCATATGGGCTGAGATACCTGCAGTCCTGATGAAACAAACTTAGCTGGAGCCAATGTTGGAACAAATGATAGAGAGAGGTAGTAACAGTGTTCCTTCCCAATTATTCTGTGTTTGGTCATGTGTCTTTGGGATTGCTCTGTGGGTGTGAGAGTATCACAAGCACTATGAGACACCATTACCATAAACGCAGCAGCAACATTTTAATGTTTGAAAACATGCTCAGTTTGCTGTAGAGACAGAATTATGAGGTTCTGGTGCCGCTACAATGCCATGCCTGATGGAAAAAAAAAAAATGTCTTCGCTATCGCTTACATATACATGCAGACACTGCAGGTGCACACATACACGCACATGACACACACACAAAATACGCATACATACACTTACCGTCTACGCACTGCCTGGATAGCTGCCTCTCGCCTCTCATTCAGCCTCTCTCTGGGAAATATTTGTGAATTGATAATGACAAAGCAATGTTATTACTTCTTGAAATCTCTCACCCTGCTCTCTTTACAAACAGGTGCCACAGCATTTTGGCCACTTTGAATTGTCAACACCTGGTGAACCATATCGAAACTTGGTGGAGGTTTTACCTATCTTTTCTATGTAGCTCATTCTGACCTATAAGATATAGGAATCATGAGAGACACCTTCCAAACATTGTTGCTGCTCCTTCAGAAATGTAATATATATGTAAACAAAGATGTAAGCTACAGGTTTCATGATTGACTAGAATAAATCAGACATAAATTGAGCACTGATGAGTCCATGCTGTATTAATTCATTCCAGGAAGTCTGAAACATTTGCTGTTTCCTATTCCCGATCCCTTCCTATTTTGAGACGTGAATAACGGGTACATTTTTGCAGCAGATCAGGATGGCCGAGATTGAGCAGGCATCACTGAAGTCAGAGCAACTCTCAGACAAGTCCTCATCCCCCTGCTCTGCCAGACGACCTCAGCCTGGACGAACATACTGCCTACCAGCTGCTGGCGCGAGAGGGCAAGGTGGGTATGGGCAGAGTGAGGTTGGGAAGGGGAGATTAGGATTAGTACAAATATGCAGCACCAAAATGAACGAGAATGTGTGTAAATGAATATGTTCTTGCCATTCTATATGTAATTTGCAGGATAGATCTGACAATCATTTCTTTCGGGGAAACGATGGATTTGCATGACAGTGTGCCAGCTCTGATTTACAGTATGAATCCATCAAAGAAAGTTGGATCTGAGCTGTAATCAGTAGTAATGCGCAATTTACAAAGATGCTCTCATATTGGTTTTGCCCAGAATAACTAGCATATGGTGAATACCAATACCATATGGTGAAGTAACAGCGACACCTACTAGAACTACTAGTGTTGTGTGTGACGGAGAGAGGGGGGAGTACCTGTCTCTCTGTCACACAACATTAAAGCACCTGCTTTAATGTCAGCACCAGCACAGTATATTTGGGCTGTGCACCTGCTTGTGATCTTTACACAGACTTTTAAGCCAAAACAGATCCCTCTTTATGCCAGTGTAACTTTTTTTGTGTGTAAAATAACAGCTTTGGAGAGGCAAAGAGATATAAAAAGACACAGTGACCACTACAATACCAACTGCATAACATATCCACAGTGATTAACTTCTAGTACGGCCACTACTTTGTACTTGACATGCACAGTAAGCACAAACAATAGCAGAGGCTCACTGCCGATTTTTTTATGTTCATTCCAGGAAACACAAAACAAGTGACCATTATAAAATCCTTTTCACGGTTATGCTGTAGGCCCTCTTGTGACTTACAGAACTAAACCTTATGTTCCAAAGGCCCCTTTATCTCTTTCTCTCTGTGTATCAGCGGTAACTATCTTGTCTTTGAAGAATCCACAGTTTCTATCCAACACAGAATATTCTCATGAATAAAACTAGCCTGTCCCTATAGTCACTATCCCAGGTGCCTCCCCCTCTTGCACCCTCTCACCCTCTTTCGACTTTATCTTTCATGCTTCTCCTTTCTCACCGTTACTCCTCTGGTAATTGGACCCCTTCTCTGCACCTCCCTCTTTCTCTTTATCTCCATCCCTTATCGTCCATCCTTCCTAGATATCCTTCCTCTGTAATGGGGTAATGCTCCTTGGTTCTGGATAGCCAGATAAGCCTGCAACCACCAAGCGTGGCTGTGAACCACTACTCATTAGAGGAGGGGGAAAAGAGAGGGAAAAAGAAAGATAAAAGGGGACAGACAGACGGTGAGGAAGGATCTAAGGTTAGGGATTTTATTTGTCAATCATTGTTTGGTAAAGTGCTTGTCTGTGTGTGCGAGGGTGGCGTCACGTGTGCCAAGGCTGTTTGAGGTTTGTATGGGTGTGGGTGGCTGCCCGTGTGAAAGGGGGCTTGTTCAGGGGCGAGGACTGAATGACTCAGAGGCACAATACACTAATGGAAGCACAAAAGCGTACCCACACATACACAGGTGCACCAACACGCACAAATGATTCTGCAGTCCCTACATGATGATAATTAAAACGTACGAGGTAAGAGCTTACAAAGCTGAACTCCTGCCTTAATCGGCCTCCTGCTTCCCTTCCGCTTCAAGCTGTTCCAGCCACCACACAAGCTCACATATTTAGAACCAAACAGTTATTGTTACAATATATAACATTAACATGACAACACCAGGCTATTTCAGCTCATAATCAGGGCTCACTCCCTTCTCTAGCACTTAAATGAAACGCCCAAGGGGGGATGTGAATCAGAGGCCATGTTTGATATGTGCATGTTGCCAGAGGGGCTGTTTTTTTCTGTGCTCATTTTCTATCAGGCTTGGTCCAGAAATTGTCACTTTACAAAATATAATGCTAATCCTAAACTTAAATTGTGCTTTGCCAAAGAAATAAGAGGTTAAGGCTAATGTTAAGCTATGTTAATGATTAAAAGCTTTTCCAGCACACAAATCCCAGCAATTTTCAGCACATAATTTATCTTTTTTTTTATATAGATATTCAGCCTATCTCTAAGTGTCTATTTTGAAATTAAGTTTTGGGGAAAATCCACACACTTACTTGATTAAACTATCCTGGAGATTTATTGCAAAATACTTCTCTTCAACGTCAGATCATTCCGTTCTCTTCCAGGGAAGATGCAGCAGTGACTCCCGCAGTTCTGAGGAGGCGGGAGGTGGAGAGAGTCATGCAGGAGGCCTTCAGACTCAGACCGTTGTGCAGACCCAGGTGCAGGGGTTTGGCCTGCCCTTCAAGGCCCTCTGCACTGGCAGTGAGATAAAAACTGCTCTGCAGGAGATGGAGATGCAAACACAACAACCATATATGTGCTCACCTCATGGTGAGTAAAACCAGATAAAGAATAATCGTACTGCAACGTGTGGAGGAATGTATTAAGGATTAATATATTTAAATATGCATCTGTACCCACAAAGAAATTAAATTCTGATTCCATTTATTGTTCATTCATTGTTTTTTGCTGCTTAGATATATACCAAATAAAGTGGTGGGTAAAATTGACAGAAGCATATATATTTTGAAAGACACAGTATGTACAAGAAATAACATTTTTTTTAAAACAAGAGCAACAGCCTTCCAGTATAAAGGTCAAACAAAATATATCTCAAATTCTTTTCACAAAAAGGTTATTTACAGGAGAGTATATATTGATTCCAGAAATGTACCTTTCACCAAGGAGGAAGAAAATCTGTAAAATAAATTGCACAAAATGATTTGCCTCATCCTTTTAGATGTGCAGCTGCAGCAAGGTATTACCATATTTACATACTTTTTAATTGAGTTGATTAAACTTAATCAGTGTTGACACCAAGTAGCATCACAAATCATATACTCAGGCTATACCCACACTAGACATTAAAACATCAGCATATGTCTGTCAGCTTCACGGACACAGATGGTGCTTCTACCCACTGCCCTGTACAGCAACAACAGGCCCCACCAAAAGGAAGCATTTTGACACATCTCTGTAGACTGGGGATAGGGATTCACTCACAACATCCACTTTCAAGTCTTGCCTTGCTGCCTTAATAGCTTTTGTATTGCTATTGCTTCAGATTAATATAGAAAGAATATATATAAACATACCCCTCCACTATAGCTGAATATATATATACACAATATACATCTCATTAAGGGATAGTCACTAGAAAAGTGGAAACAATACATGAGTTGACACCAGGATAGAAATGGAAAGTGTATTCGCTCCTCAAGGTGGCGTTTCCAGCAGCAGCAGCAACGAGGCAAGAAACAAAGACGGAGAAGGTGGAGCCAGTGGAATTTCTCCTCTCTTCCATCTGCCTGCAGAGTTCTTCCACCCTGCAGGAGCACCCCTCCCAACACCTCACCGCAGTAGGAGCCTACGGTTGTCGAGGGGCCTTAGGCTGACCTCCCCAGCCTCCTGGGCTTCGCTCCGCTCCCCAGGGGCTCATAGCAAGATGCTCGCTACACAGGTAGGGGGAAGGGAGGAGAGGGGCAAAACACAATCAAATAGGTTAGATGACACTAAAAGTAGACAAAGATAGTTGTGAGCAAGATTGGCAGTGAAGCAAAAAAAAATTACTTATGAAATTATTATTAAAAACTGGTTTGTAATCCAAATTTAAGGTGCAATAACTTCATGTATGTGGTCTATGTGATCAAAACAATACATATTACATAATGTTACATTCTTAATCAAACAATGAATCTTAATTTCTCCATCCTTCTGTCCTCAGTACCCGTCCCACAGTGACTCCTCCCTTGCTACAGGCAGCTCTGAGGGCAGCCTCCAGACAACCCTGGAAGAAGGACTGAGCTTCAGCATCTCTCCGCCACAGAACATGGAGTTGCCTTTGCCGACAGCTCCGTTACCACTCGTGTGCCCGCTCCCGCTGCATGAGGAGACCACGGCCATTTCCTCCCCGGTCCAGACCCTGCGGCCGAGGCCGTGCCCCTCATCAGCTCTCACCCTCCAGGCCACCAGGGGCCACCAGCGGAGCCAGAGCAGCGGCCGAGGCAGCACCAGCCCGGGCTACACACGTGACGACTCAATTGACCCCTCAGACGAGGACCTGGGCATAGGCATCGGATCTTCAATTGGTGGTTGTGGGTCCAGCCAAGCAGGCAACAGTGAACACTTGTCAGAGACACTGAGCAGCTTGTCGTTGACATCACTGCTGTCGCCCAGCTCCCTGGTTTACCCGGGAGGAGCGGTGAAGAAGTGCAACAGCACAGGCAGCCTGGACCAAGGGGGGATGCTGCTGTCATCCCGGGGCAGGGAGGGCCGCAGGGAGATACTGGGCCTGGAGCTTATGAACCCCCAAGGCTTCATGGCCAACCCTTGGACGGGGGTATTAGTTGAAACAAGAAGAGCAGATGGAAGGATGGAAATAGGAGATAGCGAGCAAGGGCTCAAAGGGAAGAGCTCAAGCCAATCAACAGTAGGGCCTTGTCGGAAAAACAGATGAAACCTACTGTTTACTCTTTCTTTGTCTCTCCATTCCTTGGATCTAAACCCATTGCTGTCCCTCTCACTCTCTCTGCTCGCATCAGTGAGAGAGAGGCTTGATGACACATGATGTCCTGTATTCCAAAACCAAACCCTCATCTTGCCCCCTCAACCCCTTTATATAGATTTGTGACAAGCCCATGTCCTGTTTTGTGCTACCTAGAGGAGTGTTCTTGGTTATAGCCTGATGATGAGGAAGTGGCCTGCAGAGTTAAGGCCCAGGGGCTGAAGATAGGCCCTTAGTCCCTCTTAGGAGCTGTACCTGTAGAGGAGGCCGTGGAAAGTCTCTGCTCACCTTGAAAGACCAGGAGGCCCGTTTTTATCAGGGAGTCAGTTGGAGCGCAGAGACAAAAGAGCTCAGTCTCAAGGACACAAGAGTCTTGTTGTTGCTCTACTGTAGTTTACTTTTACTCTGTGTCGACTCGGTTCACTGAGGTTGAAAATGCAAAAATAGAATAGAAGTACATAAACTGAAAGCTATCCATGCCAACAGAGACCGTTTTGATTTGTTTATGTCTCAGAGGCAGTGCAGCAAGAAAGTGGGAGGAGGCTCGGAAATGGCGGAATATATCAAAGCGGAAGGAAGGCTGGGAAGGGAGAAGGTGGGCCATTTGTTTAGCTGGGCAAGCAGAAAGCGGATCTAATGTCCATCTGTTCTGGCAGACGGAAACAACAGGTCCTACTCACTCTGGCACAGGACCTTCTGCTGAGTTCAGAGTAAAATTGCAAGGTGGAGGAGAGTTCAAGAGTGTGTGCGAATTGTGTGAGATCACTGCCTCAGGTATCAAGGGCATGAATTAAATCATTCTCATCACTCCACCATACCTCTGTACTTTTGAAACAGAAGATAGGTATTGACTGAAGAAAGCTTTGTGCCTCTGTCAAGTTATTCTTAGAGTGGCAGCGGAAAATGAAAAGAAATTGACAGATTGCGGTATAACCGTGCATGGAGTGATTCGTGAAATTGGTTATTTTTTCCTTCTATCTCCAGCATCTCTCACTCAGAAATGAAGAAATGAGTGTGGAAGAGAGCTAGGTTGGAGGGAACTTGACAAACCCCATCAGAAGAAATAATAACGCGTGCCTGGAGCAGCCTTGTGTCCAAAAAAAAAAATGGTTCACAGCCAAATTAATAAAAGGAGACTTCAAGCACACTTCTTTCGCCACCACTTCTTCTCCCCATGCTTAAGGATTTGAGAAGGATGGACAAACCCACAAGTGTTACGAAGGACCTTGACTGCATGATGGAAATGCATTTAAACAAGAATTTTATCTATATACAGAAGTGTATCAAGATGTCAATGTTGGGTGATAACCATGTGATTTCTATTCCACTATTTTTGTAGAAAAGAGAATAGGCACGTGCAAGTGTTGCCGTTACTTTGTCCCAATTAATTTAATCCATACAATCTCTTTGACTTGTTGTCTAGGACTTTTTGTCTGCCAGTGGCTTCCAGTTTTATAACATTTTTTAAGGTGTGGACAGTGTATAAAGCAACGAAGCAAAAAATTTCAAACAAACTCTGTGCGCTGACGTGATCGTTCCCTCCAGCACATTTCTCTTTGGGAACACTGGTTCCTAGTGGAATTTTTCTTTCAAATGTTGCAGTCCCAGGGGACAGCCAGAGATGGGGAACAGCCATATTCACTCAGCACATGAGGATCGTTCTAGCTCACAGACATTCCTGGCTGGCTGCACACAGGGATTTTTGTTTGCTTTTAGCCTCCTATGCTAAAATCCATGAATAGAAATCTCTATGAAAGCTTTAATTTGAGAGTCACACCACAACATATCGATTATGGACACATTCGTGTTCTTTAAGCATGGTTCTGGGATTGCAATACAGTATGCTTTTTCTTGAAACGACACCCTGATGCACTCATCTTCTCTTCCCCATCCCTTCACACACAGTATGTTGTAGCAACCCTTTCACACACCATAGATTGATATCAAAAGCTGTCACTGTCACACTGAACAAAGCTTTGCATCTTTTAATGCAAACTTATTTTGGCTTCTGCCACTTGATTATTTACTCCATCCAAAAAGGACAAGCTCATCTTTAAGCCTGATTTCTAGAGGTAGACTGTTGTATCCCTAGTGTTTTGATCATTACCTTGCTTTTTTTAGTTTCTCAAAAAGAATGAGGTGATGTGAGAAAATCTGAGGGTTTGACCTTTTTTATCATGCAAAATCACTTTGATGACTATGTTTTATCACATGGTGTTGGGTATTAATGGGTGATAGTAAAGGCAGTTGTGTGTGTGTGTGTGTGTGTGTGTGTGTGTGTGTGTGTGTGTGTGTGTGTGTGTGTGTGTGTGTGTGTGTGTGTGTGTGTGTGTGTGTGTGTGTGTGTGTGTGTGTGTTTGTTTATGACTTCAGGTGAAGTGATTGCCTTTTCCTGAAGTGTCCTGTTTGTCAGTGAGGATCCCTGAGATTAAAGGTTGAAGAGGTGAAACACGAAGCAACCAAGGGCTGTTTTAGCTTCAAAGATATATCCTCCTATCTTTCTGAGACAAATCCTTGTGTCCATAATTATGGCATCAAAGGTTAAAGCCTGACTACGCAGCAATAAATGTTCTGTGTGTATGCCCTGAGTAACTGATGTCAATGTGATTTTTATCTCCTCAGAACACAACAGAATTCATTACTGTCCGTTTCCGCTTGTACTTGTCTGAACTTACAACCAATCAGATAGCACCTCTGCCCTCTCGGACACCAGTCAGTAGAGAGATGGGCAGCAATTGGATGACATGGACAAATGAGGTTATTGAACTCAGGTCGGGGGGTTAAAACCACTAGTAAAATTTTAAAGATAGCTGTAAAGGTGTGCTCAGACTGAACTCGGAGCGAATTCTCACCTTGTTTTACTTGCACAAATTTGACTGCTAGAAACAGCCAATGCACCCACAGTCCAGACGTAAGCTGTAACTACCTAGTGCACCAACTTTGTGCGTGAGCAGAGTGTGCCTTTGTACAGTATGTGTGTGCTACAGCTCTGACTCAGACTGATTTCAAAACTTAGCAGGAACTCAAGTTGTTTCTGTTATTTTCTCCCGGGCTCTATGGGTTTTTTCTTCTTCTTGTCTGTGTATGTTCATGCAGTGGGGTTACAATAGCTCGGGATAA